>CM065168.1:40732874-41084785 GCA_033026295.1 Channa striata
CCCTGGCCTCTCTTGCTATTTCCACCCAGGCTGCAGCGGCTTGAGCTGGTTAAACGTCTCGGCTGCAGTGACCTAAATTCCTCATATTCACCTCAGAAGACCCTTGCCTGAGCCAGGGAGCGTTTCTTCCCCCCTAGTCCCTATAGTCTTCCTATGCATCGAGCGGACGCTTTGTTTGTGTAGAAAAGGTCCTTCCTGTACATAATGAAGCTGCGTTCGAAAGAAGTCATCCTATTCCCAGCTGTAATGCTTCTGTGCGGCGCTGCTAGAAACAATGACAGAGGTTTTTTTTCTCTTTTTTTTTGGCAGAGAGACTTGTTGTGGTTAAATAAACAGCCTCTAATTACATTTAATCTGCGTTAAAGTAAGGCATTTGGAACAATTACTTTGGTATGTTTACCAAACAGCTGTTGTGTGGATGCTTTTTTTTTAAAAAACCTCTCTCTAAGATATTATGGATTTGGTTCACCTCGCTGGTTTAGTGAGAAAATATGATAGACGCTAAATTAATTTATGCATGGGTTTGTGTTCAGGCTTCAACTGTTACAAAAATAACAGCCTATAAATCTATTTAGTTTGGGTAAGATTTCATTAAAGTTAAATGGCTTTGGTTCAGGTGCCAGATTTCCATTTTGGATCACTGCAACATATTGGCACTTTGTTTCCAAGACAAACACAACTAGCAATCATAGGTCATTGCCCGCAATATAATCTTTATTAGTGGCTTTATTCTTATGTCGGAGATTCACTGTAATCTGCCGTCACATTTAAGATGATTAAAACTCTGATAAATTCAAGACAAAATGTTTACAGCAGACAGGAGCTCTACATATTTTTTCAGCGACTTGCTCCTTTCCCTTTGACCTTGCAGTAGTGTGCTGTTGCATAAACAAGGGTCTGGGAAGCCACCTTTGGGCTGTTGCAGCCTTCAGCGGCGCTGAACTCTGGCCAAGTGGATGTTGTTGCAGGAGACGGCCCACAGCCAAACACGCGAGCCAACCAGAGGCCTCCGTTCCAGGAGGCGAGCACTCACTGGACAATACCCGAGGACAGTAGTGTTTGACAGCTCTCGGGTCGCGTAAAAAAAAGGAAAAAGTAAAAGTTTGGCCCCGGCCGACAAAATGATGCATTGTGTGCAAATGTCACAGCTAAAACAAAAGTCAAGCCACACTTAGGACGGGAGATAAAGTGCTTGTTTATACGTGTGTGCGTCCGTGCGATTTGACGTGCTGCATGTGTTCTTGTGTTCATAATGAGGTGTTGCAAAATGCATGCTCTCTGCATATCTTGCTCGACTCACCCACCACCTGTATAAACAACGTCGCTATTGCGAAACGGTTCCAGAGAAAGGCTCTTCCCAGGCTTGTTGTCAGAATGAGGTCAGCGAACACTACTCTTTTGCTCTCTCCCTCCCTCGTTCTCCCTCCGTCTCTCTCCAAGTTGTACTTTGTCCATGTAGAGCACCGGAGGAAAAAAAGTGTGTGTTGTTGGGTGTAGTTATTTAAACACACGCTCATTAATAATTTTCTTGGTATGCAAGCCGGTGTTATTGTACTTTTACATCTGACTCTCATTTATTTCATGTTTTAATTCAGAATTTTTTCCTGTCTACCAAACTAATATGAAAATGACCTATATCAGGCTAAAGGTGTTTGAGCAGTAATTGAGTTATTATAGCAATCAGAATCTCGACATCGGGGAACCCTTGAGCCCTGTTGGATCCACTCGTGTGTGTGTATATATATATATATATATGCATATATATATATATATATTGAGGACGGGAGGGTTTGATCTAAATACTCACGGCATGACATCATTTGACACCCCCACCCTCGACGATCATTTTACCTCGTCACAGCACAAAAGCTCGCTTGGAGACGTAAGACGAGTGCACATGTATCATATGCTTGAAGTTGAGGAAGCAGCTAATCGCGCCACCCCGCCAAACGCTGCACTCCCAGAGGCACCGCCGGTGGACCGCGTTGTGTCTGGAGCGCTGTAACAGGATCTCGAGAGAGGAGCACAAAATGGGCGCTTTGTGTCCAAGATTTGTCCAGACAAACCCAGATAAGGAAACCTAACAAGGGCGAGCCAAAGGAGCTGCCTCTGTGACTTGAGCAAATAACCTTTAATCTAGGTCATGCCGCCAGACTGGGGCAGCAGCAGTCGTAGTGTTACTGCCGGCAGCGGTAGTACTGGTGGCAGAGGTGATAAAGGAAAGGTTAATTTGGCAAACACTGGGGGCTGTTAGGGTTCATGTAGGGGTATTAATGAGCTTTTCCCTTTTGGTCAAAGGTCGGGGTTCCGCTCTATGGCGAAACAAGCTGAAGTACCCTCGGGAAGGAAGCACAGCACATCCAGGCAGCTTGAATAAAATGTATTAAGTGGAAGACTTGTGGAACAGGAGGCCTTCTTGAACATAATAAGAGTTTTAGTGGAGCACCTCCTACACGTTTTATTTCAGGCCCAAACCATGCTAAGTACCCTTTGGTTGATTCCTCACTCTGTGGCAACACACTGATTGCAGTGGTGGTCTGAGGGAGCCCAGTTCTCATGGCAGCCAGAATGAAACCCATACACGCCCACCCTCTAAAACTGTGGCCAGCCCCTGGGGCTGTATGTCTGTCTGTTTGTGTCTGCCCACATCTCCCCGCACGTCCCAAAACGATCGATGGTGGGGACGAGACCAGATCACTACACAGACCATATGTGTCGGCAGACCACAAAATGCTGAAGCCATTACTTGGCCTACTCTGGTGAAATTGAAAGCAGGAGCCAGTAACAGCAGCAGCAATAGCTAGTTTTGGCTGAGAGCACGGGGGCAGTGTCAGGAAAGCCCAGTCAGATGGTAGTGCTCATTCTGACTTGTTGACGGCAGCAGGCTGCAGACGGCTGATGTTGTCGTAGGGCCAGCTCCTCCCTATCGTGACCTCCCAGCGATGACGCTTGTCTGCTTGTCTGTTTGAGAATGTGTCTACATGAGTATGTGCTTATGTAATGCCTCATTTGGCCACTTAGCCGAAAGATGCACATCAGCCGCAACTTGAATAACAGGTAGTTTTGAAGGATATTTTGAGGTAATTCATTGTATTTTCCACAATCACCGTGCAAACACAAACACTGAATCATCTCCGCACGTGTCATCGTACAGTCTAACATTTGTTCAAAATCACTGTCACCCATTGGAGTGGTGTAACAGGTTGATGTGTTTTTAATAGTTTTCGGACAACGATGGAGGTACGGACAAAAAAGATAATCCAGGCTGCAGTCTGACAATCAACCAAACACGAGTGGAGAAGATTGGTTTTAGTGTGTGCATAGAGATTGTGGACGGTATCATAAATTTAGAAAATGCTCCTTGTTTTCCTTGAATGTGGACACAGGTTAGCATTTGGACAAATTACATGACCACTCCAAATTAAGCATCACTGCGTCACACTTGTTACAGGAAGGTTTTGCGCTGATATTGAACATCGGATACACTTCTCATTCTGCTCGTTCATAGTTGCAGAAGCTATTTATGAGATTCCGTTACATGTGCCGTGAAGCTGTGTAGGCTGCACTGTTTTGTTTTCATATTATATTAATGAAAGTGAAACATTGGTCCAACCTTTATATCAGTTTAAGCCGCAACCGAACTTTTGCTTGTGGAGCCGCGTGAACAGGATCCTGTTGATGTTTGTTGGCTTCACCCAGAATCCAGCTTTCTTTGAATCCACATGCTGCCATACATCCCCACACATCTAATGTATTAGTTCAGGATATTGTGTAACATGCAGAATACGTCACACCCTTTGATTGTTGGCAATTTATGTGCTAGACATTTCAACGTTTGCATTTATGAAATTATACTTTTCCCATGTGAAGGATACTGTTCTTCAGATGGACATCTAATTTCATCGTTGATTTACTGTTGGAAGTCGTGCACGCTTGTACGTTAGTCTGCCATGTATGTCCTGCGCTCGCCTTAAATCTCAACTTCTCAATTTCTTTAAGCTGACTTATCCATGGTAGCTCACGTCCTCTGGAGCCACTTGCCCGTTGATGCCGTGAAAGTGGGATTCCCATTTGGCTGTATTTGGCGTTTTGTAATCTTTTTATTTACGTCTTTATTTGGTCAGATGGCGGGTGTTCGCAGGATTGCGGCTCGTGGAGAAGACTTATCTTCAAGCGTGCGTCTGTCATCTGCCGCTGAGGACAGAGTGCTCTTTCATTCGCTCCACTGAAAGAGGGTTCACAAAGATTTAAGGGCCAGCATTGTTTGCGCTCTGCGACGCTTAATCACTTTTGATTGGACACCATATTAAAACTTGGGCTTTGGATGGGAGAGAGGCTCTTTATCTAAAACGAGTACCAGTCCTCCACAAAAAGAAGCGGCACTGCCTTGCAGGGTGGATGGCGGGGGACAAAGACACGCTGACAGGAGTTAAGCCAAGAGACGGAGGAGGTGAGGACAGATAAGAATGAAGGTCTCCTGCAAAGTGAAAGTTAACACCTAAGTTGAGACGCGCTGATTTTATCCAACATCTGCAGATTCGTACAGTCTCCTGTAAGAAGCCATCACAGGGCTTGGAGTTTCTTGCAGCTTTGTTTCTAATGTCTTATCTTTTCTTGGGCTCAAGACGTAAGATGGCGGCTTATTCCTAAAGCACTTCACTTTCCCACACCCCCCTTGCACTCCATTTAACTCCAGCGCTGATTACACATAGTGTTTACATATTCCATAGAGCGCTGTGACAGAGATAAACCTCTCCTGATGCTTATCCCCCGGCCACAATGTGGAAACCACTAAGATATAATGTAAACCAAACATCGCAGCTGCTCTTTCATGTCTCAAGTGCCAGTTCTGCGGGCTCAGGGACAATCTTTGAGAGCTCTGCTCTAAGTGGCATTGGTTAAATTGAAGTTAAAACCGTCATTGTTTTTACTTAACGTTGGCGAACTGTTTCCTACGTCTGTTTTCAGGCGCGTCAAACATGGCAACAGAGAAGATGCTAGTGTGGAGGGTGTTTTTCAAAAATAAACATTTCATACTCTTTAACCAGTTCTTCTTCCTTAATAATTGATTATGGAAAGTTGAAGCAGTTTGCCCTTGTGAAGAGGTGCATTTGACACACATAGCTTTGAGTTTTGGGAATATGAATATTTGTAGCAAGGGATAGACATTTGATATGAAAAGTGATTAATGATCCTCACATTAGCCAACGAGGGGAGCGCTCACCATAAAGTAGGTTGTGGGATTATCCAGAAGGTTGCACTCGGAGGACTTCTTGGCATTAATTGGCCTCTCTCTCTTGTGTCTGCAAGCATTGCCGTCACTCTCCTCATGCGTGCTGGGGCTTGTGTGTATTATCACCCTTTGGGCCCTTAGCAGTAAATGTGTCACAGGGAAATTGCGCTGACCTAAAAATACCCCAGCATGTGCATTTCCCATCGTCTCACTTTCGGGTTGCTGCATGACTCGGGCCACTCCGGACCTGGTGTCGTATTAGTCCCAGCAGACGGGGATGAATTTCAAGTGCTGATATCATCACGGTGTTGACAACTTTTGAGGACTGTTCCCATCTTCTTTCAGAGATGATGAATTGTTTCTTGTTGACACGAACAACAGCCCCCCCCCTCGCCCCAAATGGATCTTACAGTTGCAGCCTGATCTTTAGGTTCCTCCACGCTCGTCGTGTAGCACCTGCACCACACCCTTGTTTTATTAAGTTCGGGAAGAGCGAGGGCTTGCCGCAGGGCTCCTTCTTGGTATCTATAGCTGTCAGGGCACACGATACAAACACGTATATTATCACATTCTTACAGTGAAATTAACAGAAGTCACTGTACTGCTGTCGGCAACTGAGTACATAAGAACGCAAGCTTCATTAACACCCAGCACTTCTTAATGTACCTCACCCCACAGAACAGCACAGTGGTCCCACATGTTTGAACACTAGTCCTTTACCAACAAACGTACGGAGGTGCTTTGGTTTCAGTAACTCTGTGGACATCTCGCTGTAACTTTGACAGCCTTGTTTTCTCTGTGTTTGGCATTGGCTCCGAGTTGCCTCCATGAATTAAAACTAATCCAGCGAGTGCGAGCTCATCCCTCTTAATTTGTTTTGCCCGCTTTACATCCATGAAGATGTTCTCCAGTGACATCTAAGCCATCACGTTGACAACCCCAAGTGGCTTCTAATACTTCGACTGATTCTCTTCTATATCTGCTTTGATGCTCCCTTTATTATGTCCGACTGGGCTACCCCCCCCCCCCACTCCCTTGTTTGCCAAAGAGCCCCGATAAGGCCTTCAGTGTGCAAAGCTGAACGTGCAGTCTGCTGGTGGCCGCTTGGGCAAAGCTGGGGCCTACTTTAATCAAGACATGAGAATGACCCACTTCATGTCATGCTAATTTGTTTTTTAGTAAAAAATTAGCTGGGATCGACTGTGAAGAATTGTTTTTTGGTGTTTTCTAATAAGCTTATATCAAAGTAATATCTGTGCATTGAAGCAGGCAGTGTAGATTCCTCTGTGGCTTTTTGCGTTTACATTCACAATGTGATAGGACAGAATCACTTTGCCTGGCTGTTTGCATGAAAGCAGACCTAATCTGTTGTAAAGCAGAGAAGTGGCCCTTTTACGAGGTGCTAATGGTCTGCTAATTCTTGGGGAAAGGCAAAGTGACCAGTTCATTCTACTGAGCGTTTACTACCATTTGACCTTTCACCCTCTTTCTGTCAGGAAGCAGTCAAATGCTTTTGTTCCAGTGCAACCGTTGTGTTTACATAGTTTGCTGACATGTTGATTTTACAGTCCTACGTTTAATGCTGCAGAGCATCACATATGCACTTACCCTGCATTATAGGGATGATACAATCGTTATATCGTAAAGACAACTGGCACACCACCAGCCACGAGTTGCTGTACCTGTCAGTGACAGTAAACCTTGTTCCTTTACCTGTTCTCTGAACACTTCTAAATTCCAGTTAAAAGAGTTGGTGTTTTTGTCATGTACAGAAACAGATACCGTCACCTGTTAGGAACCCAGGCGTTTTTTAAAGTTAGGAATTCCCCACCAATTCCTCTGGTTACAAAGAGACACCTATATTTTCACACTCACAGATCCTCATGGGAACCGGGTCACGTTTTTAAATACCGTGATGTGGAGCACAGTTTAAAACTAGAACACAGGTTAGGAAAGGCAGTTATGGCACGGTGGTACTACAGCACAGACTGTACTCTGCTGGTGCTGTGAATGTACTGTATCTTTACTTAAGCCCTGTGCACGGACGGATCATATTGCAAATCTGTGTATGCACAGTCCATAACGTTGAGTTAGCGAAGAACTTGTCCGCCTTCCTTTGCAGCAGGCATCTTCAGATGTGTTTACTGGAGCTTCTCGTCTTTCTGGTTTCCTCTGCCGAAACGTGCGTAAATAGCAGTGGATAAAACAAGAGGTGATTTAATGGCCTCGTCACAATGCGTCCCTTTCTCCGGCGGCCGCTTCCTACCTTTGTGTGGTCGAGGGCTCTGGGGTGCGGCAGCGGATACATGGCCGGGATCCCGGCAGGCTCTGAGGAGGGAAGGAAACCTGGTGTCAAAGGCGATCGCTTGCTGCTTCTGTTATCTGAGCAGCAGACGCTCAAAGACACTAAAAAACATGTGGCTGAGATACTTTTAATTGTTTGTTTCACATGTGGCGTCGTGCGCTTTTTAATCGTTACACACGTTTTAGCATTTGTGGTACATGTGAAATAGAGGATTTCTCAAAGTGAAATCCAGCAAAACAAACCACTGGAGGCCTTGTTGCGTGTGGACTGCTGCTGCTGCATGGTTTCTTTCTCCTGCTCCTCTCCACACAGGCCTCTCCTGTAACCTTGAGAGAAGCCTGCGCAGGCCCCAAGTTCAACGAGTGCACGAGGCATATTTTCGCTGAGCGTGCTTGGACCGCCCCACTAAAGCCCTCGATCCCCCACCCCCCTCCCTCCTTACCATACATACAGTCTTCCCCCTCCCCTGCTCCTAAAGAGGACTCCCTGCAGGCCTCGCCTTTCACAGCGCCTGCAAAGGAAATACATTATGTGTAAAAAGAATTCCATATGGTGTCATATGATCTCTGTAATTCTCTCTCAATTGATAAAAAAAGTCACCTTGTATGCACAATTCCGTTCTTTGTGAAAGGTACTGTAGCCTGTGCGCTGTATGCACTGCCCTATAACATTCACACGACCTTTTCCCTACTAGTTACAAATAGGTTTTTTTTTTTACACTTATGATGCATTAAACTGCAAATAACATTTTGAGCTTTTCCGAGTTGTTTCCTCTAGTGTGATTTTAAGTTAGATAATCACTGAAAACAAACATTCGAATGAGCTCAACACGGAAAGTTGATAGAAACTGATCACTTCCTTCTTCCTTGATAGATACCTGGAAAATAATTGTAGTCATTTTTCTGGAAGCGCGGCTGACATCAGCTGTGTACAGTGAGGCCTCCTATCTTGGCTTAGGGCGAGAGTCTGTGGCAGTCCTAAGGGTACGGCTGTTCCAGGTAAGCCCTGCCAAGTTCAAGTGGCTTGGACCAAGCCTCCGCACCACAAATGGGAAGTGTTTCTGCAGGGCTGCCAACCTTGCGAGAGTTGTTACTGCAACAAGCCTGTTGTGTTGTCAGTGTCAGCGAAGAGATTATGTTTTTTTTCTGGAGTACATGTGCGTTTGCTTCTCAGGAGAGAGAACTCTTCAGCCAGATGAGATGTATATTTGTAGATGCTTGCCAAAAGGAAGATTGTGGAGTCTGCTCAGTTTGTGGCTCTTTGATAGTCCTTCCAGTTCCCATGATGCAACACTGTGGCTTCTATCAGTTATTACGTTTTATGACCTTTGCTCGTTTTCCACAACAAGTTAAGTGCCACTACACAACAACAGAAATCCTCAGCGGTTTTGTGAACTTGTTGCTTATTTGTGCAGAATTAAAAATAGAGATTTAGGAAAATGTGTTTACTTTTAGCTGCATTAAAGTGAAGGTTGCCATAAAACATCCCTAGTATGAATCATTTAAGGCTAAAATGATTTTAAAGTGTAATTGGGCAGTTTGGAGGACTAAGGGGGCAACGGAAAAACATCTGGCGACAAACATCGTCAACATACGTGACGACTTTAAAATATTTCTGTCAACATTTGAATGCCTGAGAGCCACTGCTGACAGTTTAAGAGAGGTAAAATGGAAAATCTCTGAGAGTGCGAGTCTGTGTACTAGATATTCTTATGCTGCTCGTGGTGGTGAGCACTAGTAATGATGAATGACAGAATCAAGTCCCCATCAGATGCAAACAGGACTCACTTCTTCTCTAAAGGCAGCCTTGTCAGAAACAGCCCAGACCCACTTGCACTGCTCATGTAAGTGAGCCAAACCAGGCCATAACTGGACCCGTTTCTCCTCTTCATCTTGCAGCATTTAACCCAGCCCTGATTGCCCTCCCTGCACACCCCTGATCCCAGGGAAACCAACTTTTGGAATCTCACATAAAGTGAAAACAATATGCCTTAATGGGTGGAAAGCGAGGGCTATGGGAGGTGCCTGTGAGGCAGGCGTGAAGGACCCCGTGGTGTGGCCCTGAGTGGACAAATCCTAGCAGGCTGAGGAAGTGGAGGAAGGAGTGCTGGGAGGCTTTTACGGGTTGGCGGGAGGCGTGCAGGCGGGTGGGACACAGAGAAAAGCGGCAAAAGGGGAATTCCTGTTCCTGAGCTGAAAAGTGATGGAAAAAGTGACTGCTCATGCCGCTCCATGTCAAAACAGCCGAGTGCTGCCGTCATCTGTGCAAATATTTCAAGAGATTATGGTTTGGGAGCCTCGTGGGAAAGGCTGAAGCAGCGCTGCAAGGACAGCTCTTAAACTCGCCTCAACAGAAAGGCTTCCTGTTCGAACTTTTTCACAGCTAGAGTGTAATCAGAAAGCAGCAATATTGAAATGAGCTGTAAAGAAACCTGCCAGGTGAGGTCTGATGAGGTATGTCTTTGTTCTGCGCATCACCCTTGCATTTTGGCAGCGACCCAGAAACACCAACTCCCTGTGCTTGTTTGGACAGTGTGCGTGCGTGCCTGCCGCACACCTTTGTCCCTACACTACGTTCAGCGTAACCACAGTTTGCTATGTAAATTTGATTGGTAATATCCCAATATTCAAAGTGATAATAATATGTTGCCAGAACTCCAGGAAGCCACTGATGTAATGTCCGCCTCGGTTGAGGCCATGCTTGGCTCTAAAATTGTTTATGACTCTCTGACAACAGAATCTGAAATTAATTTAGCGCCTTTTCTCTTCCCACTGTAAACTGGCGCTGTGCAGCCAAACCACATGTTGTTATTGCTGCAGTGGCAGAGGAGGCTGCCCCAGCAGGCCTTAGTAGCACAGAACAGATTTGTTCTGTGTTTTTTTGCCAGGAATGTGGAATCAAGTTCTCCCTCTCTCTCGCTCTCTCTCCTTCACTGGCTGTGAATATCTTGCTTAGCATGCACTTAAGTATGATTTATAAATCATACACTTGTGGTGTGGCAGAGGGAATACTCTGTTGAACCTGGGAGATTAGATTTGCATGTTGATCTCCTGTAAGACCAAGATGTTTTGTCATGATTATACGGTGCTTTGTTGTGGTAAGTGATGGGCTGTTGACTGCATTGAGTCTCTGGTTGGTTGTGTTTGAATTGTGCATGTGGGACCCACAACCACAAAGAGCAAAGATGGTTTCTACCTTAACTGCTGTTGGCTGGGTATCTCCAGACGGTTAGAGGGTCTACGAGGACTGAAGGAGCCTCACTGTCTTTGGCCAGCTGCCAACACTCTGACCTTGCGGCAGCCACAGCCGCTGTCACTCCTTCTTAAGTTATGTGAGAACCTGTTTTATGATAGTGTTTTTTTTAAGCCACTGCGATGGATCTGTGGCTTACCAAATGAGCACATACCTGGTGCAGCGATTCCACAGGAACCAACGTTTTCCTTTAAGAGAGCAGTGGATTTAGTGAAATTAATCCTGTAATTTTCCTTGTTGCCCCCTCAAAGCTTCACTCTCTCCTTTGTACCAGTGAAGACACCCAAACTCCACTCCCTCAACAAACCCTTTTGCCCCCAAGTCTCAATCCGCATGGATGCTTTGATTCGGGCCAGTTCTAACTGGGGGCCTCTGAAAGCCTTGTCTCCAGACTCATTAACAGGAAAATAGTGGTTTTACTGGCCGTGCAGCAGGCAGGTGGCTTTTAAACCTCCAACATGCTACTCTGTCCGCCTGCTGCATCTGAACAACTTACACCCTAAAGAGTTAAAACATCTTTCCATCATTACTGCACTATTGGGAATATGGACTTCAGAAGAGGTGGGGGGGGGCATTGTTTGAAGAAAAGCTGTTGAAAATGTAGCTGTTTTTAGACGTGCACCGCAACCCCAAACCTGTCTAGACATTACCTGGAGGGGCTGCACGTGGAAACCCCAAATGTCCGATGCAGTTGGCCCAAACATTAAATGGACTTGAAAGCCTCCTAATATAAAGTTCTTATAATGAATTTGCACACAGCATGACAGTGTTTATATTGTGTTACTGGCGCTGCTGTGATTTCTGTAGTGTACTTTATAGGGTCATCTTATGTATTCTGCATGCTCTGACCAGATGTCACCCTTCACCCAAACCAAACAGGAGAATTCCAGTTGGTGAGAACGCATTTGACAAGAGCCTGTTACACATATGGACTCCGGAGAATATCTCGACAATCAAGTTGGGATATTCTCCAGAGTTGCGCTTTTGTGAACATTAGAACATATTTCTTGTAAGAAATTGTCACTTGTGAGGAGATATTGTGTTTAATGTGAACAAGGCCTGATGCCTGGGTGTTCTCCACCATCCGACAGCTGAAGGATGTAGACATCATTAATGCGCCCACTCACTCATGGTGAATTCTCCAAATAATTACCTGCTCCATTCACACAAGTGCTCAACCAGATATCCTGATTTTGTGCTATGGAGCTGGCTGGGGAGAATCACTATGGTGGTCTAGCCGACTGAGTTGGACAGTTGCGTTCCCTCATGCAGCCAGTCCGGATGGTACCTGGATGAACTCTGAAAGGGGAAGTGTTTTTTTTTTTTTGTGCTACATGCATAAACAGGGAACTCCAACCAATGTTTGGACTCGATTCTCTAGACGTTGTCCAGAATTTATTTGAGAATTTTTTTTCGGTCAACACTTTCCCAGGTGCTACCCTCCTCACCCATGAGGTACCCGGGTCATATATAACCCACCTGTTGTAATGTGTATCCTTTACAGCACCTACAGTACAGCACCAGAAGCATGTTACTTGTGAGAAAATTAATTTTTATTTGACTAGGAATTATTTGATCAAAGAATAAGCAAACAAGATCGCAAATTGTACCAGACAGGTTTCACTACTCTGCTATATTAAAACAAAGTCACGATGGTGCGTGACTGAATAGCCGATGAAGAGAAATGATGATCCAGCAGCTCAGCAGCCTGGACAGAAACGAATAAACGAACAAGAATGCGTTCATTTGCACCTGCCGCTTCATTCCCTACTGGAGTTTTAATGGAAAAAAGAAACTGGCTCAACATCTGTTGGCAATGTCAGTAGTCTGTTTTTATGCTTGTAATGACACATTAAACTCTGTGGTTGATTCACCCCCCTTCTCCGCCCTATGTCCCGTTCCAGGGGAGCATTGCCAGCAAAATCGTCTGAATGACTGCACGCTTTGTTTTCTTTGTCTGTTTTGGGCCAAGATTTGGTCTTAGATGTGGTGGCATTCTATGATCGGATAATTCCTTCCACGTCCCCCATTTTAAGGTGTGTGCGTGTGTGTGTGTTTGTGTGCGTTTTACCATCGCTTGCTTGGCAGAGCTCAGGGAGTGCAAACAGTGGCAATGGGTGGCAGGGATCCTCAGTGGCCTCTCGCCCAGCTGGAGAGGAGCCATTTTGCCCTGTGAGGGAGCACCCAGTCGCCCTGGTTTGGCCTGCTGCTCTCTCTAGTGGGAACTCCTCTTGGCTGAGGCCTGATGCCATCGTAAGTGCTGACAATCACTGACACATCACTGGCAGAGGCTTCGCAGACACATTGCACAAGCATGAGTCAAAATTAAGCGGCTTTAGTTGTGAAATTGTCAGAAGAAAAATAAAAGATGATTTAAAGTAATTTACATGTGCACGTTTTAAAACTGAAAACTACTGTGCTGGAAAGGCTGATTGGACTATTTTCATAACGTTCAATTTAAAATCACTTGTTTTTCTCTTGGAGTTGTAGTTGAATAGAATTGGAGTGGAATGCTTGTTTGCTTCAGGGTTAAGCCTGTCAGGGTATACTGTATGTGTGGGTGGTGCGAGATAAAGATGTAGGTATTACTGCAGTTTCTAACTGTGCTCTCTTATCAGTGCAGACCAGAACACCATGAAATACACTAATGAAACAACATGTGGTGAACTGGTTGTGATGCAAGTCAGAAATTTTGAAGCTCGTTTCAGATGATTTTTTTTTTTTGGAAAATAAAAAAAGCGATGGTGTTTGAGTGGAAGTTGAAAGGAAGCTGGTTAAGCCTCCCTAGTATCACAACCAGTCTGTCCCTGAACTGTGATCTACGGGCCAACTTGTTTCTCTTGGGAGAGTGGGGAATTTCCCAGACCCCCAAACACCCCCTCAAAAAAAAAAAAAAAAAAAGTCGAGACGTCCAGGTTTGAACCCTCTCTCTGTGTTTCTGGCCTCCCATGCCCATTGCCACTCAAGCAGCGGGGGTCCGGTGCATTTGTCTCATAATTATCCAACTGGATGGGGCGGTGGTGGTGGTGGGGGGGTGTTCTGAAGATGAAAGAGGCGAATCACAGAGCTCCTCTGTCAAAGGTCTGTCTGCCTGACTGGGGGGTTTTGGATCTATCTCGCTTGTCCCCTCTCTTTCGTGGCATCCACCGCCTGCCCCGCCACCTCTACCCCGACACACACACACACAGACACACACACAGTTTTACTTTTCCTCAAGAGCTGCCTCCACAGAGCATAATCGCCGACAGTGAACGCTCGTGCATAGATCCCCCCCCCCATCTCTACCAGCCACCCCGCTGGTTCATTCACAACTACAAAACTGCAGAAATACCCCCCACCCTCACATCCTGAAAGACTTCAGACTCTCTTTTTTTTCGTCTTCCCTCTCATGCTCCACCCACCAACCCATCGGCCAGCCACCCACCTCACCCGCTCGCCCCCCACCCTCCCTCATCCGCCTCCTCTTTCCTCCTCTCCACCCTCCCCACCTCCACCTTTCTCCTTCTTCTCCTCTTAACTACTGGCTAGGAGTTAATGGACTGTTTTGGCTAGTCTCCAGACGGTGAGTGTCACCTCATTAGCCTATAGCGGCTCGCTCCCAGACTGCTCCTTGTGTGTGTGTGTGTGTGTTTGTGTGTTGGAGGAGGACTACAATGACGGAATGTCATTGGTCTGTCTCCCCCAACCCTCCCACCAAACACCCCCTTACCCTCTCCCTTCTTCTCCCCTTCCCACCACTACAATGAATGAGAAAACACGCATGCATAATTAAATCTATAGTCTTGTCCTCACTCCACCCTCCTTCCACAGCTGTGCATTTCAAAAAAAAAAAAAAAAAAAAAAAAAAAAAAAAGAGCTTGCTTGGAAGTTTGCCATCGTGGAAAAAAAGTCGGTGTCTTCGAAGCACCGAGATGCGGCCAACCTTCCACCCTCGTATGGACCTGTTCTCTTATACCCTAGCCTACCGAATGGCAGGGTGGCAACAGCGGGCGAATGGAAATGCCACCCGGTCCTGCCAGTCAATTACGCCGCGACAAAGCTAATTGTTTGTTTGGTGCATACCAAAAACCATGCCAAGGTTGACCATTGATGGGCCCATTGTTTCACCGCAGATGCTAAGTTCTTTTTTTCTCACAGGCCAGACTTGAAGCTGATTACACTTGTGAATGATGAGACCACACTTCTTTAAAGGCAGGTGGTTTGTGTGCAAATTCCAAGTGTAAACAATTAGGAATAATTTTGAATTATCGGTGAATATATTACTAGATTTGTTGTTTTAGTTGTGACTTATTAGTTAAGTGTGAAAAGTTGCCATTTTTAACACTCGAGTCGCTGAAACAGCAAGCCTTTGGAGATGCCACAGTAAAACTTGTTGATGCACTAATAGATGAAATGAAGGCGCAATTAATTTTGATATTCATGCTGCATATCTGCAGCGCTTAATGCAACCGATGGTGCCAGGTGCAGTCAAGGAGATAAAAACTTTGGGCAGAAAGCTGAGGGGAACGTGACGGGAATAGGAAGAAAAGGGATACAGTAAAAGGAAAAGAAAAGAGGAACGTAATAAAAAAAGTGAAAGGAAAGGCCACTTTGTGAGAAAAGGACAAACAGCGAGAGAGTGGGAGGAGGTGGAAACATTAAGTGGGGCGCAGTGTGCTGACTCGAGGCCAGTCTGCTCATTTTTCATGGGACAGATGAGCCACTGTGTAGCGTTGTGTTGTGCAGTTTGTCTGCAGCTCGGGCGCTGACTGCATCGCACATGTACAGCACAGACCAGCTCGCCGCGGGACGCTGGGTGTGTGCCCCTGTTCGTGTCTGAATGCATGTCAGCGTGTGAGAATTCAGTGTGCACATGTAGCACGAGCGCGTGGGCGCCGTTCAAGCGTTTGTCGTCGCAGCGTGCGCACGTGAGGCGTGCGTCCGTGCCGAGCAGGGGAAACTTTATTTCGCAAATTAAAAGGTGGGAAGTTGAGTTTAGATGAGTTAACCCTCATCTGCATCCTTGGTTTTGTGGATGTGTATCTTTTTGTGCCTGCCAGGTTTTCCCTTCTCCTCTCCCGGGCCGGTGTGGCTAATGATCCGTCAGGCCATTCAGTCCCTTGTTCAAGGCCCACTCGCCGCTGAATGCGCTCCCTCCCCGTGCGCACTGTTTGGTGACCTCAATGAGGAGCCTGTTGTCCTCCCGGCTCGGTTAAAATGCTCTCCTCTTTTCACTGCCGTGAGAGTTTACAGAGGAGAAGGCGCAGAGGCTCGGCGAGGAGGAAGAGGGCCGCTCTTCACCGGCATTAGTATGCGCCGATTGGAAACAAACACACACTGGCGATACGTGCGCGCCCGCCCGCACACACGCAGCGAGGCAGCGGCTCGAGATGCACACAGTGAGATACGAGTGAAATGGGTCACACACAGTCAACTACGCAGACAGACACACACACACACACACACTATGGCTTCTCATTGTTCTTGACTGGGCTGGGATCACACTTGATTCCATAAGTCTCCGAATGCTGACAGTCCCACTGTGTGTGTGTGTGTGTGTGTGTGTGTGTGTGTGTGTCCCCTCCTGCTCTATTGAACAAGTCTGCGGTGTCTGTCTTGGAGAAAAGAAGCAAAATGTCATTGTTCTCACAGACGTTTCAACTTTGCCCCTCTCACTTTCTCACTGCCTCTTTCGTCTGTGTGTGTGTGTGTGTGTGTGTAACTCATCCTACTGTACCTGCATTCCCCGTCAGTGGCAGTCATATGATAGGGTAGCTATCTGGATTACCAGGTGCTCTTTTAAGCCAATAAGAAATACTTACCGTGTTCCAATTATGAGATAATCATTACACTGTCACACAGTGTAAAGCCACCATCAGGGGAACATAGTCATAGTTTGTCAAAGGGAACACAATACTATCCATTCATTTGTGTGCAGAGGTGTCACTCACAGTAGATCCAACAAAAAAAACAAAAGTAGATGAACCGGTAAGTGATTTTGCACTTGAGTTTGGGTTTTACTGTTCAGCCAAAGCTCGTCTTCCTTGTGAGACCACGCCGTCCCAACATGGCGTCCCATTTGGCTGCGGCGTTTGTCGTCCCTTCTTCCTCGGCATCGACGGCGCTCTTCTTTCAGCCAGGTCAGGTGCCAGCCCTTTGCAGAACGCCATGCGTGAGTCCGGGTGCAAGAGGGGGAGGGTTGCTGAGAACCACAATTTGGTGTGTGTGTGGAGAGGGGACAGCGGTGGTGGTGGTATTGGTGGTTGCGGGGGAGGGGGCATCGCCAGTTGGCAGGCTGGCACACAATGGCTGGCACGATAAGATCCTCCCTCTTCTGTGGGCAGATTTCCTCGCCCGTATCTTTTGTTTGCCGTGTTTGGGTTGCGGCTCATCCTGATAAAGGCCACTTTGTTTAGACAACAAAGCGTGAGGGGGGGAGAGAAGAGAGAGATAGAGAGACAAAGAGGTAGAAAGAGGTAGAGAGAGGGGGCATTAAAAGGAAAAGGTGGCAAATGGGGGGGGGGCGAGCGGCAGGGCAGATGGAAACATTAAAAGAAAGGGAAAAGCCTAAAAAAAAAGAGACACAAAAATATATAGTGTGCACTTTTTCACAGGATAAGACGGTATCGCCACAGATACACACTGAGTGGTAGATACGTCGGGCATGAAAAGATACAATGGAGGACGGATAGTGTTGCAGGCACAGGGACAGCGATAGACTGATAGCAAGGAGAAGAAAGAAAAAGATTTGGAGAAGAGAGCAGGTTCTGCCGGCTGCTGGAAGCCAGCCCGAGTAGTGTGAGGTCATCGAGAAAGCTGCGAGTGATGGAAAGCAGGAGCAGAGGAGGACACGGACAAACTGCACACACACACACACACACACACACACACACACGTTATACTATATCAGCACATGTACAGTCATTTATGCATACTGTCAAGGCTTGCATGATTCTGTGCAGCACACACACACAGAGTTCAGCTGTGCATTTCCAAGGAAGGACAGACTGGAGTCTCCCGCTGCAGAACAGGAAAGAAAAGCACGAGGACACTGAGCAGAAAGTCTGCTCGGCCACATCAAATATTTACTCAGGAGCAGCTGTATTGTCGAAACATTACGCATCGGAGCTGCTCCGTAATTAGGTTGATATTTTCTGCCCCTCTCCCTCTCTCCCGCTTCCCCTACTTCTCTGGGAGTCCACCCCTCGCCACCTCTCCTCCACACTCCCCTCCCCTCGCCTCCCCAGGCTGCTGAAATGCGTCTTGGCTCGGGACCCATGCCTCTGGCAGCCAGAGTGCTATACATGTGCACAGAACCCCGCTCGGCATAAAATGGCTGCCAGACAGGCTTCTCCTCCTGAAATGTCGACAGCGGTATGCATCTGCAGGGTGTGCATGTTGCGCGTGCATGCTTCTTCTTCTTCTTTCCTTTTTTTTTTTTTTTTTTTTTTTACAGAATATCTGTACGTGTCTGTAAGTGTTTGCGGGCTAAGAGCGCGCACCGCCGCTGTCAAAGAAAGTTTCCCAAACTATGTGGCTAATTTAATCCACACTGTGCGTGCATGTGCATGTGTGTTCGGCAATTTAGTGGGAACAGAGCGGGTGTCATGCCAAAATATGAGAGGGTGGGTTAGTGAAAGTGTGTGTGTGTGTGTGTGTTTTAGTGATTATAAAAACCAGGCAAGTAACACACTTGGGTGTGGAGAAACCTCACAAGCACTGAGAAACTTTCTTGCCCAGCCAGATTTCTGTTGCCATTACCCCTAATTACCCCAATCATTACAGTGGTATGATAAGTATCCCAACGGGCAAGAAGGTGTAAGAACTCGTGGACACATCCAAAAACCCACAAGCCCCCTCTGCTGTTTTTTTTTTTTTTTTTTTTTTTGTTGTTTTTTTGCTGAGTTGCAGCAGATGATCTTATTCATACGTGGTGCCGTTTTTTTTTTTTACTTCCTTCATGAACCATTTTGTTTATTTAAACAAGTGGCAGGGATGGATGCTGCGAAGAAATGTTGTTTTTGGAAAAGGCCTGTGTGTGTTTGTGTGTGTGTGGGAGAGAGAGAGAGAGCGGGTGTGTGTTCCTGTTTGTGTGTGTGTGTGTGTGTGTGTGTGGTGTCTACTGTAGCACTGCGATCGAGCCCTGCCAAGCTCCCAGGGCAAAGCTTGGCCTCCTCGACCGCAACTGTTTATTTACAGGTTACACTACCGTTTATTTGAAGACGTTAAGATTGGCCCGGGCTTCTGCACAGAACACCTTTCAGATACAGAGAGCAGTCTCCTCAAATTCAGCTCCTGCAAATTCATTTAAACATTTTCTGCAATGCCCTATAAAATTTTTAATGCATCCCCAATTTTTATATATTTCAGGCCGACTTTTAAAATTCTGAATGGTGTTTTTTTTAAAAAGGAGGTTGTAAGCGAATACGTGTTGAACAGATAAAATGAGCAAACGTGCAGCCTGACAAATGTGCACTAAAGTGGGCGCTCGCAGTGTAAGAAGAAGGAGCTCGAAGCCGCCCTTCTTGGGTCAAAGGTAAAATGTAATGCAATAGGGGAGGTGTTCCCGGCTCCGGTGCAGGCCTGGCAGATGCGCCATATGCTTTCATCGCACCT
Organism: Channa striata; assembly: GCA_033026295.1. Lineage (NCBI taxonomy): Eukaryota > Metazoa > Chordata > Actinopteri > Anabantiformes > Channidae > Channa > Channa striata. The sequence continues at coordinate 40,752,260 of CM065168.1, forward strand.
TGAGTCATCCAGGTGGTCTCTCCTGGTGCTACAGTGGCGCCTCATGCTGGAAGATGCTGCCTGGGATCTCTAATTGCCACGACCATCTGCTCTTTTTGTCATGCTTGCCTGTTCAGCCCTGGAAGAAGAAGCAGAAGAAGAAGAAAGGAAAAACGTGAAACTCTGATCGCGGCTCTTCTTCACTCACCACCTTTTTACTGTTTACCTCTTCTCGGCTCTCCTGTACTCTAAACCCCCCCCCAACCCCGGTTTCTTTCCCTCTCAGCAGTTCTCAGGGAGCGAGCGTGGAGTTGGCAGTCGTAACTAGACTGATGGATGACTCTGAAAGTGGCATGGGGGGGTGGGGGGGGTGAGGGGGGTGAGGGGGGTGGGAGAAAACAGGGAGACAAGGCCACTGAGCTCGCTGCAATCACTTTATAGACGTGTGCTGTGCCAAATCCACACAAACCTCTGCTCGCCCACAAACGCTGCTTCGCTCACTGTGCCGATGTGTGTAGGGGACAACTAAGGAGGCTTCTGTTTTACCGAGGCCTGACACCGATTTGTACAGCGCACAGCTCACAATAAAATACAGATTTCCCTTTATAAATTATGAACAGAAACAAATGCAACATTTCGAAAACTACTCAGACACAATTGCCAGTTGTTTTCTTCTCAAATTGGAAGAATTGCCGCTTTTCTCTGATATCGTCGTAAATTGAATTTCTTTTGGGTTTTAGCTGATTAGACAAATCAAGCAATTCGAAGACGCCGCTTCAGGCTCCAATACACTGCAGACTGGGAAACAGACAGAAATGATCTATGTGTAGACGTCAGAGATTTAACAGAAATCCCCTAAAACCTGCATCGCTACCAGATGAGGTAGTCCCGCGTTTTTACATTTGTAGGAAGCAGAACAGCCCGTAATGCGAATGTCTTGTACATTTTTAGGGCTAAGCCCACTGAAAAGAGGGGATTTTTTTTTTTCTTCTTAACGTATGGTCCCGTTCCCTCCCTACTTTGTCATTGTTGAGCTCCAGCCAAGAACATTCTGTTTTTGCAGCACTGTTTAATAGTCAAATTTAGGAGCGGGGAACAAGAGAGAGCGGTAGAGAGACACAGCAAGAGAACAAGAAAGGGATAAATCCTTCAACTTTTTTCTTCTTCTCCCCCCTTCGCTCTTTCCCCTTCTCCGTAGCACGGCTCATGAGAGCTGCGGCAGGAAAAGGGGTGTTGTTGCGAGGCGAGGGTATCTGAGTTCACTGTCTCTAGCTCCTTGTGTCAGCTCTCTCATGTGAAAGGCGTAGATGATAATCTCCCTGCTGGTTCCTCATTGGGCATGTGTGGGCTCGGGCCGGCTTGAGTTATTACGGGGGTCCGCTCAGACGCTGCCGTTCACACCGTCTGATTGCAATGCATTGCATCTTTCAAACGCCATCCCTCTATCAACACGGCCTCCTCACTGTGAAAACTTGATTTTCGTAGTGCTCGGATATAAAAAAATATTTGACTCACGTTGTGGTTTGGTTTAGGCAACAACAGCAGAAGGTTGGTTAAGGATAGAGAAAGACTGTGGTTTTGTTTTCTTTATTTAAGAAAAACCGCCACAACTGACCACAATCTTTCTCTAACTTCCAACACAAGCATATGAAAGTTTATTAACGAGACAAACTGGATGTTTTACTGCGAGATTTGATAATTTGACAGTTGTCCGGGAACATTTTAGCGTGTTTGCGATTTGCTATTCAATATGTTAAGGAGACCATATTATGAACTATTTTGGATTTATTTTGAGGCTCTATGAAATGGGTTCAGCTCTGTAACATTTCCAAAATCATGCTCATTGTCCTGGGTCTTATGTTGCAGTTTGCCATGTTTCAGAAGCCTGCTGGTGGGCTGAGCAGAGCACTGAGCCGTGGATGTAATGTCCTTACAGGTGGATGTGACTGTCGTTTTTGGGTACGCGGGCCTAAAACAGACGTGGTTATAGACTGGCTGTGTTTTTAAGTAGGATTGTTGAGAATCATTTGTGAGGTTCCAGCTGCTTAAGCTCCTCTGTGACAGAGTCGACACGTTATATTGTGTTTTGTGGGATATTTTTCTACATTTGTTCACTTTTGGCATCGTTTAATGTGAACACCCAACATCACGACAGAGAAACAAAGAAGCAGAAAATAACAGTTAATAAAAAACACAAATTCAGTGGAAGTTTCGTTTTGAATAACGTAAAGCGTTTAGCTTTTAAAAACGGCCAATTTTCAGTTTTGTGCGGGACATGTATGTGTGGATTGAAAGCTGACAATGATTTATTGTCTTCATTTTGATGTTTCAACACTTTTGCTGTTGCATCATGTAAAAGGAAAAAGGGCCCTGAGCAGGAACTTGTGAGGAATGATAGATTCCCCTCCCAGCGAGGCTCGGCGCTAAAAGACGTCATACCGCAGCCTGCGCACCAGTGGAAAGAATTTCACTCATGTTTCCTTGTATTTCCCCGCCCCTCCTGTCGGCTCTCCACATTTTGTTCTGTGCCCGTACCTTGCACAGCAGGGCCGAACACACTTTGTACACCCCTCCATACACACAGGCGTCCACCAACACTCCCCCAGCCCCTTTGAAAAATTACCCAGAGGTCTGCTGGTGAAAACCTTCAGGCTATCCTGTGTCAGACACACAGCCTTTTTCTTCAGTTTGCCCTCCCATTAATGATAATGCTGTTCAAACAAAACTGTCTTGTTTAATGTAGAGTTGGCGTGCTCTCCTCGGCCGTTCGATAAGGAAAAACATTTATGCGCCACGGAAGAAAACATCTCAGTGTCGAATTCCACTTTGTCTTGACAGAAGTTATTTATTTATTGCAACGTTGACCACAGCGGAGACAAACTGTAGAAGCAGTTTTGATAAGTCAAGTAAAAGATCTCTTACTTATTGTTTTTGTCTTATCAGATACCGTGTTGTCACCCAGCCATGCGCTTATCTGTGCCTTCAATAATCAATGCCAGCGAGAAAACCGTTTTATTTTTTTTCAGCAAGATGATTTACAGTTGTCCTTATGCAACCCCCTCCCTTTCTCTCTCCCTCTGTGTTTGCAGACTCGCAGCAGTCAGGAAGTCCCAGTAACAATGAGCAAGACAAGAACCCTGTTCCAGGTATGTACAGTAACCGTCGTCCACCCTCCTCCCTCCTGTCATCGCTCCATTGTTCCTATGCAGCGGCCTATATACGCCATATCCTACCTGCTTTAAATGGTGTTGATCTGCTGTGAACTTTGTGACTTGCAGGCTAAATACTGAAGCTTTACTGTAAAAACACAGCTGTGCTTTAGCAGTGCACTTCATTATCCACTATTTTTACAACAACAAACGCTCGGGATGTTGGGCAAAAAAAATAATAACGCAAACAATACAAGTAAGAAGTTGACACACATGGTGTAAGTTGTTGACTTATCCACGAGATCCATGGCTGGTGCCTGTAGTATGTAATGCATAAGATGAGGTGGACTGAGGTGAAGCAGCAGGAAGGAGCTCGGGCGTGAAAACATTTCAGGAGTGGCGGAGCGAGTCAAGGTGAGCCGTGCAGGGTATTCTCTGACAGCGCCGCTGTTCCCCTGGACTGACCTGCGCCGTGTCGTCACTGCGCTGGAATGAAAACAGTTTGAAAAGTATAATTAGTTTTCTACCTCAAGAGCAGGTTCTGTCGATACGAATGCCAAAGAAAACATGATGGCGAGCCAATGACTCAGGCCTGGGAGGCCCGAGGCTGTGGCACAGTTCCCCGCAAAAGCTGTTGGCTCACTGGAGGCATTAGGCTTTTGTAGGTGCCAATCGAGTCGCAGCACCTATCTTCCTGGCACGGTCCGAGTGCCCTTGGCACGGCATCAAAGGCGAGCCTGAGTCATTTGAGTGTCAGTAACTTATTTGACTGACGGGCTCTGATTAGCTTTAAGAGTCTTGGGCAAAATGCTTTAATGCTGCAAAAGAAAAAATAAAGTCAAGCTATGATTTGTTTTAGGCTAAAAAATATGGCCCGCAGAGGTTTACTTACACGAGAAAGAGCGATGCTCGTACGGTTGGAATAATCGTTAACACGAATGCGTGAGTGAATGTCGCTTTAAGGCGGAGATTTCACGCCGTGATTACTGTGTCAATATTGGGTATTGATCAACTAGGCAGCGCCTGCCAGCCAGCGCGGGCTCATTCGTTGGACTCAGTCAGCGGCAGTCTGAAGCTGTCACTCCATCGTCCTCCTCACACACCCGTCCCGTCAGTGTTTGATGTTAAGGACAAACACAGTAGCTGGAGTGTGTTTTTAAGGGTGCACAGCAATGTTATGATGAAAATCATAAAATTGAGAACAATTACAAAGAATTGTTTCTGGCAGGAAACAGGAACAATTTACTGCTTTTTAAAAATGTGCATTACATTTTTCTATTTCATATTAAGATGCTAACCCTGTTGTAAAGATCTGTAATTGTGTATTTATAATCTTTCCCTAGTTCTCCTCACTGTCTCCCAACTTATCAACAAAAGTATGACTAAATGAGATTCAAGTAACACCTAAAAAATGACATTAGACATTACATTTCTTTAATGGGTTTCAGACTGAAAAAAAAAATTCTGAAGATTAATTCAAAATGTACATAACTTATTAATATTAGTTATAAATTAGAAGAAGAGATGGCAGTTGATTTCTGGCTCCGTCCATGTTTAGTAAGAAATGTTGAGATTGTTGTTCATTTCACCCCTAACGAACTGCATGATACTTCTCTGATGGTGTTTTTTGTCCCTGTGTCCACAGTTTACTTGGAAGACAGTTTCATCAAATCCGGAGTCTTCAGTGTTGCAGAACTGGTGCGAGTGTCCAGAAGTGAGTGCACAGCTGTCACCTTCAGAGCGTTTTTAACACTTGCAGACACCCCGCAGGCCCGCACTCGTGTTTTCCACTCATTCGCTTGCTTATCAATGATTAGACCTTGGCTTCGACTTGAGGCCGGGTGGAGCTAGGAGGGAATCGCATCAGGAAGCCAAAGTCCACGTAGAAAAGTGCTTAAGGTGCAACTTTGCCTGGGCCAACAGGTGCAGCCGACATAATATACGAGAGTCGTTCAATCACAGCGTGGATACCTCCACACACACACACACACACACACACACACACACACAGAGTCACGAGAACAGAGGTATTCAGGTAAACGTGCAGCATGTGCAGACTAGTGTGTTTGGGTGTTCGGTAATAATTGATCCTGATTCAAAAACAAGTGCACTTTTTTTGCAGCTTTGCCACAAATATCAACTTGTGGATATTTACTGACTCACGCCATACAACTGCAGTGCAGTGAATCCAGTCGGACCAGTCTGCCTTGCAATAACACAACGCCCGACTGCACAGGCATCTGTATGAACCTGCGTGCATCTGTATGGACATGCCTGCCCTTTACAAAGCCGTTGACGGTTGCTCTTCCTCGTGTTCCTGAAAGCGACGAAAAAGAGGCAACATTTTAAAATATGTGGCGTAGGGATCCGTAGCATGTAGTCCTATTTTATCTGGAACAACGTCTTCTCCAGTTATATGAAAGTAAGAAGAACAAATCCAGACGTGGCATCGCACTTTACAGAACTTTACCAAGTTTACCAATTCAGCTTCAGGAATCATTCAATCATTTTATTTTTCTGAATAACCCGTAAATAAATTCAGCCATCGTTAGAAAGTTTTAAATAATTCCGTGACAACTTTATCCAGGACACTGGACCGACTACACTGACTGAATCGACAGCAATGGTGTCGAGTCAGATTTTTAATTAACCCTGTCAGACGTAAAATGCTCCTAATTTATAAATACACAATGTCCCTCTTTTTAACAGTAACGTCTCCTAATCTAACATATACCTGCTGTAATATGCAAATACCTCTAGTTCTGAGAATGATTCCAGGGCTGCAGTCAGTGACACAGAATGTTTGTAGGTGCCTTGATTAGTTCATATGAAAATTTTCTGATTTCAGCTCTTCAAATAAATGTATTTGCTGTTTTCCCTCATCTTTTATGACTTTGAATTAACTAGCTTTAGGTTTTTCAAATGTTAGTTGAACAAAACCATCAAATCTACCTGCTGAAAAAGGAAAATAATCATCAGTTGCAGCTTTAGTGCAGTTTAAAATTGTTGGAGTTTAAGTCTAGATCAAAAACAGGAATCCATTAAATTAGGAGATAAGAAGCACAAAAAATTAACCTGTTTCTTAAAGAGGAGCAGAGATACATTTGGTTTGGCCTCATCTGGATCCTAAGAAGCTGCCGTCTACATGTATGGGTAGGAATGTGGCATCTGGTGTAGGAGCAGTGGCTCCGGCTTGTTTCACTGCTCAGAAACCGAATATCCTTTGAAAGACCCTGTTTTTGTTTAGTGTTTAATTTGCCCCCCTACCAGATGGCCGCCGCGCCGCCGCGTTTGCTCTCATGTGACCGAGCCCCGTTTGACTAAAGCCGACCGTTGAAGTCGGGCGGCTGGAATTTTAAAAAGGTCGACGGACGCACAGGAATTGTCACTCACTCAGCCGGTCACTCCCTGGGAGGACATCTAAGCGGCCGCTCGTCCGTCATCGCTCTTCTCTCCCAACTCTCCGGCCTGTTGAGACATTCTTTGAAGTCCATCAAAGGGAGCTGTGGAGTTCAAGGCTGAGTTGCGATGCAGCATGTCGACGAGGACGCTCATTAATGCAACAGGAGCCTCCACAGCAAGTCCAGTTGTCAACAGAAAATGTGTCCACGCACAAGCAAGCGAAACTTTGTCAGGATACTTTATGCCCTCATCCGCTTACACCGTAAGATGAGGTAATCTGCTGGAAGACGCTCCGCGTCGGCTCCTTGCAGCATCATTGTTTCATTCCCTGTTTGTTTTTTAAGCTTAAAAGCCTGGATTATTACATGAGATGATTGGCAGGGCAGCCAAGTGGCATCGCAAATGTTGTGCAGAGCCAATATCAGAGAAAAGAGCGCGAGAGAGAAGCCAGGAGAGAGCGAGATGGCTGGGGGTATCCTCAGCCATGAATGAGAAAAAAAAGCCAAAAAAAAAAAAAAAAAAAAAGCCAAAAAACAATGGTCTTGTATTCAGTGTCCTCAGGCCGGATGCATTCCTCTACAGACAGCTCGGTATGGGTAGCAGCGGGTAGGGGCCTTTGCCAGCGCTACAGTGGGCTGCCAGGGCGGAGGCTGGCGGAGGGATCGTGCCAGTGGTGAACCTCAGACCACAACAGACGGCGCCACACACTCCATTCTCTCATCGACTCCAAATCAACCAACCGCTCGGGCTGCGGGCTGCCTCGTAGGCCACACACTGAAGAGAGAAGAGACAGTGAGAGGAGAAAAAAAATAAAAGGGAGAGACTGTGAGGATGGGTGGCGAACTCCTTTTGTTCTGTAAACACAGGCCTGGCCTCCCTTGAAACAATACTCCTCACCTTGACCGCGGAGAGAAAAACAACACCTTTTCCACTGTAAATCACGGCGTGAGGAAGCTGCCGAGCGTCACACTGCACTGTGTGATTTAACAATTTTTTTTAAGTTTCACGAATGATTCTATCTTGCACCACACTGTAAATGATAATAACACAGAGTGCATTATGTACAATAATAATAATTCAGCATAAGACCACATAAAGGTATTCATTTCTACGTAGAAAAAAAAAACTGTTTGCAGCCGCAGCCCCCAGCAGTGACTGGTTAATCGGAGTACTCAGCACAAATGCCTGCGATGGTCAGACGGTTAACCTGTGAACAGGGAGCGCTTAATTTGATGCACAGGGCCTCTAAACGCAAAGCATCAATAACAGTCAGTCGAGCTACTTTGCAATTATTTGTGCGTCTCTGGATGCGAAACGGGGAAAGGAGCAGTTTGACAGCACTGCTGACATTGAAGTCTCTTCTTAGCGGTAATTACAGCACAGCTCAACCGCCTCTCTTTTGTTTCCTCCGTGTCCTCTGCAGTGCCCATCACCCACGGCGCGGCCGTAAACTTCTCCATGGCCGACATGCCCAGCCAACCCTACTACCACGACCTGAACTCCAGCATGGGGCTGCATCGCTCCCTGTCCTCCCCGCCCGGCAGGTCAGCTGAACATAATGAGCTTTTTTTTTGGGCAAAGTTTGGGGGAAAAGAAGCAGAAGTTACTGTTGTTACAGTAGTAGTAGTGAATGGGATCCAGTCAAGGGCATGTCTCAACCTGAATGTGTGTTTAATGAAAAAAATGAAACCTTAAACTTGTTAATGTGTGCAGCAAAAGGCCCAAAACTGCCAACATGGAGGAGAACATGGACACCAGCCCGACGGGACCCGACTTCTACTCGTCCCCCAGCTCGCCGGCCAGCAGTCGGGCAAACTGGCACGACAGAGACGGAGGTGATTGTTCTGCTGTTGTTGTTGTTGTTGTTGTTGTTTTAAACCCGCCTCGGGTTCGCCAGGCTCAGATTCTCCTTTCGTAAGTTACGCCCTGCACCACATTCATGCAGTTAAATAAACACCGAGAGCGTTTGAAGGGCCGGAGCCTTCTTCCACCCGTTTATCAGCACTGACACCTCACATCCTTTTTTTAGCTGCAGCCGGGCTCATCGTAAACCTCTGGTTACTCCACACACGAACCTGCTCCACTCTCTTAAAATACAGAGCGTGACGGCCTAAGCTCCAGGCGTCATGTAAATGTTGAAACCCGTTTGCGTTTGAATGTAAATGTGTTTTCTCTCAGTCACCTGACGCTCACACAAAAGACACTGGACTGTGCGATGCACAGCCTCCACCGCGACGACAAACTCTTTCTCTCTCGTACAAGTTAACCGCCGTTTTCCGCCCGAGACGCTTTGCGGCGAAACAATAAGCCTCGCGTCGAGCTGTTAGAGCTGCAGGACAAATGCATCACACGATCGCTCATCGGGAAGTGATATACATCTTGGCTGAACTTTAGAGAAATTCCTCGTGTACAGTTTTGACGCACCATCTATATTTAAAGAGGACAAGTCAGGACAACATTAATCTCACACATGCATGTCGAGCTTTAGTGGATGCGGAGACCAGAAAAGGTAGAGACGTGTGCGCCAGTGAAACAAATGTGTGTTTCAGTGCGACAGGGAGGGCGAGACCCTCACGGGGGCAGCTTGCATGTCTCATTACGTTGTCTCCTGGTGCAGAGCCGAGCCCGTCGCCCTTTTAATTAAGGCCTCACTGTCCCATGTTTCCGGATCATTCTCGCTCTCTGCTGACTTCCTTTCACACTCTGCTAACCACACTGCCTCTGGATTTAACCCGCAGACGTGGTGCGAAACGTTTTGTCTGACAGCGACGGACAGAAACGTCGAGCGTCCTGACTGGAGACAAACTGTGGTTTCAGCTTTTGTTCCAACTTTTGACATCTCTCTCTTTTTTTTTTTAATTCGAATGTAATAAGTAGCAAGGCTGAGAGAGAAAAACACCAAATGACACACGAGAGACAGGGCACTCGTGGGATTCAACCACAGCCCAGTGTGGGTACGGGAACTTTCAGCGTGTCCCTCCGCACAAGGCCAGCGAGCGTTGCTCTGCGTAAACTCAGACACTTGGGGCGAGGAGAAAGGGAAAGCAGTGGGTAGGAAACGCTCCAAAGACAGCCATTATTCTGTCAGGAGAGAATAAATGAGAAGTGGGGTGATATTAAACCCATATGAGGCCTCCCAAGTGCCAAGCTCTCATTTCTCGCACATGGTTGTCGTTCGACAAAACCTCACCGAGCACCGAGGGAGACACTTTCGCTCGGGGAAAGCGCCGTACGGTTTTAGGAAGCGGACTTTTAACGTTTGGCCGCCACGTTTTGCCGAAGCATTTGAAAGTGTTTAACTTCTGTTAATTAATTGTCCAGTTTGATTTCCCGAGGCGTCCGGTCGATTCTCTGAAGGTTTCAATTAGCAGAGGAAAAAGCTGAAAGCTCCTTTGCAGAAAAATGTTTCCTATATCCCATTTTTACATGGAAACATTAAGCCACGATATCAATCTTCTCAAAGGTATTTTTCTCCGTCTGACACAAAACTGAAAGCACTTAAGCCTGTATCCTCTTGCAACCTCAGACTGGGAAATCCCCCTGAATTCCAGCCACCTTTTGTCGTGCTCTTTGAGCGATTCTTCCCGTCACTGGGGTGGATCCCGCTCTGTTGTGGGAATAGGGGAAGGAAGGACGGTCGATTCTATAGAAGTGCCGGAGCAACAGGGCTTGTGTTGCGCATTTTGGCAGGGAAAATATGGCTGATTTGAAAGTTATACACCCTGCGAATATGTGACGGACCAGAAAAGCACTTGATGAGTGTTCATAGAAGGGGCACAAGCAGACATAGACCGCTGCCTCTCGCATCCTTTTGTTATCACGTTCTCTTTAGACACTGCCTTACCATGGAAAATTGAAAAGCCGCACAGCCGTGACAGGAGAACAGTGCTCATGAAAGTGTGGAGCCGCAATAATGAGCAACTTGTAAGACTCGGTGCACATACTTTTAGTTTATAGAAATCTCCTAAACAAATTTCCTATCTTCCTCTGAGCCTCCAGGATTATTCATGGGGAATTACGGTAGCTTGTCAGACGGCGTGTAAGGCCGAGGCGAGCAGATGTTACAGCGTAATATTCTATTTAAGATTACGCCAGGGTCTTGAAATTCGGAAATCCTATTTGAGCGACCGGCTGCTTTTCGACTGTGTGTCACTTCGCCGGATTTAATTGTCTGCCCAGACATGACGGAAGCCGCATTTTCACACGACTGATATTTCTTGGGAATGTCCGGTGATTTGTAATAATTCCCCAGATTATACGTGATTTTGACCTTTTGCAGCGTCTGTGTGTTTTTCCTCGTCGACTGCGTTTGTTGAAGAAATGGGTCCCCTGACAATATTAATCCCACACAGATCGAATTCTGCCTAATTTCGACCATAAATCATTTTTTTGGCGCTTAACTCGCGACGAGTGGAGGCATTAGTAGTGAAGTGTTGTGATCTCGTCTTGTACAAATATGCTCCAATAACAAATCAAAGGCTCGCACTTTGAAGCATCATGAATATTTATGAAGACGTTTTCTGGCCGTGCTCCTGCATCTGTGTATTTGTGTGTTTTGTGTCACTAGCAGACATGTCCTCTCCCACCATGAAGAAGCCGGAGAAGCCACTGTTCAGCCCCACCTCTCCGCAGGACTCCTCGCCTCGACTCAGCACTTTCCCTCAGCCTCATCACCCAGGCCTAACAGGTGTAGGACACAGTGGTGAGTTGCTGGTGACTCAACCGCAGCTTGAAGCTCCAATCGATGTTTTCCTGCTTAAACACAGTTGGAAAATCGGCGTCGATACTTAATTTAGCCCCCGAAGATCAATGGTGATCTCTTCATCTGAACTCCCTCCCACGCTCCTCTTCTGTCTGTTTGCAGTTATATCGACGAGGAGCCCCCCTCCGCATTCGCCGCTGCAGTTCTCGGCCTCGGCCATCTTGCCTCCGGCGCCGTCGCCCTACTTCTCGCACACCACCATCCGCTACCCGCCCCACCTCAACCCTGCTGATCCCCTCAAGAGCTACGTGCAGTCATACGACCCGTCCAGCCCACAGAGCAGCCAGGTCCGTTCTCTTTTTCACGTGTGTGTGTGTGTGTGTGTGTGTGTGTGTGTGTGTGTGTGTGTGTGTGTGTGTGTGTGTGTCTTTAAAGAAGCCAGACACAAAGCCAGAAGTCTGAGGCTGATTTGGCACGACTTTCATGGCCTCGAGTAGCTCTTTATCTTGTTTGGGGTTTCTCCCATCTGACCTTAAGAGATTAAAGATAAGATAAACCGTAGCATGCACTTGTGATTATTTCATTACTGCTTTATTTGTTCACTTCTCAGCGGAGAAATTTCATCTTGTTTTGTTGGATTTTTCCTGGTTGTTCTCTTTACAGATAAGGAAGGTGTGAATGATTAAGTCAATATTCAAATTATACTTTTAATTCAAAAACAGCATCAATTACACAGTATAAAGCCTTAGGAACACTGCATTTTATTTTGATTTTGTCCTGGGAACTTCTAAATGGCCACATACAGCAGTTCCAGTGCTGGGACTGGGAGACAAACCCATAGCTGGATTATTGAACGGGCTCACTGGACACTCCCAGGGGCTTGAGGGGCCTTGGCCCTGGATCTTTGACAGTACTGTTCTTTCTTACTGTTGCTTATAGACACAAAATGATCCTAAAACAGACACAAAAAAAAACAAAACAGAAAAAAAATATCCCAAAACAGGAAGATTGTGGAGGCCCATCTTCTAATAAGGATGTGTTGTACAAATCTTTATTTATAGTGGTCCATATAACGTGAATAATAATTATAATAATTTAGTAAAGAAAAAATAATCCGAGGAATTTATTGAATTAAATTAGACCAAAATGAAACCACTTTTGATTTTGCAGACCACTCCAGAGTGGTATGTATTTTCTGTATAATATACGGACATGGTGGAATATCAGCATTAAACTTGTTGCGAATAAAAGCAACTTGAGGACTCCACGAAGAGAAGTCAGCTAAACTACTGCAGTCGCAGTGATTCGTGACGTGTAAAATGGTATGAAGACATTGCAGTAAATCAAGTAGCTCAGGGCTTTTATACATTCCCGCTGCACACTGCGGCCAGTGTGTTGGAGAGAGAGCAGGCGTCTCTATAGATGAGAGAGCCGTGTGATATTTATGTGGGTTTTATATCCCCGCTGCTCTCACTGTAAACAAAGGCCTCGTAGACGGCTCCATCTCCAGAGCAGGAGCGGGTTAGACGGGGGGGGGAGGAGGAGGAGGAGGAGAGACTGTTACTCCAGAGAAAAACCGCGGGGAATGATAAAGGTTGTAAATATTTGCCGTTGCCGGGGCCTGGCTGTTGTGCAGAATTAACTGGCCCTCTGCTGGGGTCCTGGAGAAAGGAGCGAGGAGGGTGGTGGTGGGCTAGCGAGGTGGGGTCCGGTAGGGACGAGAGAGAGAGCGCTACAAAGTCTGGTTCGGGGAGGAGAGAGAGGCTCAGCAAATAACACAGCGCTTATAATCCCGTGGACGAGTGCCAGAATGTTTTTATGCTTGCTTTAACGCAGATTATATTACACTCTAATTAAACATTCTATTCACATCGAAGGGAACCCTGTGGATACAATTCTTTTCCAAAAAGGCCTGTTTGAGTTTTGAACTTGGGGCGGCCCTGAAATGAACGCCCCAGACAGTCTCCAGCCGTCTGAAAGAGTAGCTCCCACTAGCTTCCTTTATTTCCTTCTCCATATATATAGTCTGTGCGCCTCGCTCTCTATAGCCGCACATTCACACCATTGTAGCAGGTCACTCTGCAGCTCTCTGTGTCTTTTCATGCCCGGGTCCTCCTAAATTCCATTTATGAGCGCCATTAAAATCATTGTTTAAAATCATGTAGGAAATCCATCGCCACTGACTGAGGATCTATTGTTGGTCGCGCCCCCCCCCCGAGTTTTAGTAATAACTGTGACAACACAGCGACGGAAAGTAGTAAAAACCTTTTCTTCAGGCAAAGCATTAAGTGTAAGAGTGAGCGGGCCAGTTGCCTTTTGTTGCTGATTTTCTGTTTTTGAGGGCAAACAGAGCGGTTTGCCAGCAGTGCTTGCATGTGCACCTTCAGGAAAACATTAATGTCTCTGTTTTCGGTTTATTGTTTTTGCTTTTCTTTTGTTTGTTTTTTGTCGTTGTTAATTTATGTTCATTAAAATTATATTTTAGGGTCTTTAATGCAGTTTGGAATTTGTCTTCACATTAGGCAGGCTGCTGAAAGCGAAGCCATTTGCTGAAGAATTTTGTTACACATTTGGCACAGAAACCACGTAAATCCCAATAAAATGTGAAATCTGAATTATGTTTTCCCTTTTGTCTGTTGCCCCACCTGCAGCCTAACAGCAGTGGTCAAGTGGTGGGAAAAGTCCCGGGCCACTTTGCCCCGGTCCTGGCTCCCTCCCCACATCACAGCGCTGTGCGAACCGTCTCGCTGTCCATGCCCGACACTAAGCCCATCACTACATCCACGGAAGGTGAGTCTTATCACCCAGAACTGAAAGTCACTACTGATCATCCACTTTTTTATAACTTTACATCACAGCGTGGTTACTGAGCACACATATTTACTGAAAAGCTCATAGTATTCACTCATTATTCTGCTTGTTATGATTTATTGAAGTTCAGATTTGGAATAGTGGTGCTCTTGAAATATTCCACACACACACTTGCAGTTCATTTCTGCAGCCAGATAACATCAGTTGAAGTCATTAATTTTCAAATTTAACACACAAGTAGCAGTTTCAAAATGCTGTAAACAATTGTGCTTTTAAACAATGGAAGTGGAACCAGTTCGGAACCTTGTGGGACTCCACGTGCAACATTTATACTGGGTTGTTTGAGATGCTGATGAGTGACTTTATATTTATCGTGCACACATTGTAAGTCCCTGTGGATAAGAACAAGAGCCACATGTAAATTCCTGAAATGTCATTTCTAATGCAAGCATGTCTTTCTGTTTTTGTGATGGCGTGTGTCACCCAGGCTACTCAGCCCCTGGCACCCCGACGGCTAATCGTTTTGTAGGCCTGAGCCCTAGAGATCCCACCTTCCTCCACCAGCAACAGGTGAGATCTCTCCCCCTTTCAGCAGCACTCAGCTCACCTGTTCCTTTTATCCTTTCATTTCTGCCACCCCCCCGCCCCCAACATCCCCCCTCACATCAGATGTGAAATCCCTGCCTTCTGCGAGAGCCTGTCGCACTCTGGATTCGATTTGTAGGAAGCATTAAGTGTCTCGTTAGATCAGCGCAGGAGGTCAAAAGCAGCACTCTGTGTTTTTCAGACCTCAATTAAACTGAGCTTTAACACAGTTAAAGATAGCTCAGTAATGCCCATCGTAAAAGTTTTTTTTGATTGAAGTTGTACCAAGCCGTTCTTTCTTAAGTGCTATTTTTAGCAAAGGTTTTAGTGTTCGTCACAGTACGAGTATGTGCAGATTCGATCAATTCTGGGTAGCAAGAAAAGTTTCGAAACATACATTTTGGGAGCAGAGTAGAATTAATGGTAAATAGGGATAAAATAAAGCGGAATTTTTGTTATTATTAAAATGTAAGAGTTCAAATCCACAGTCTGCAGAAGAAACGGGCCTGTGTCCCGAGGTCAATTCAAGGGAAGAAATTGAGGTGTCAGGAAATTCACTGTCACTGTGTGGCCACTACTCAGAAGATGGA
Organism: Channa striata; assembly: GCA_033026295.1. NCBI lineage: Eukaryota > Metazoa > Chordata > Actinopteri > Anabantiformes > Channidae > Channa > Channa striata. The sequence continues at coordinate 40,767,478 of CM065168.1, forward strand.
TGGCACATGTGGGTGTCTCTGAGAGTGTAATGTGCTCAGCTGTATTTCCTTCACACATTATTTATAAATTCTCTCTCTCACACACACACACACACACACACACACTCGTACCACATGTAATCAGTACACTCCCTCGTTCACAGTGTGCAAGCCAAATATTTAGCGTTGGCGTCACGCGGTTGCCCCCTCGGACAGATGTGGTGACTTTGTGTGTGTGTGCGAGTGTGGGCGTGTTTGCGTCTGTGAGGCTAGGAGTGTTGCGGTGTTGTCGGACGGGAGAGAGTGCTCTCCCCCCACCCCGTCTTATTGAAAGTGCTGGTCTGAGGCCAAGGCTTTTCCAACCACAACTAATTGAATGCATCTGCACGCGGCTACATAATGATGGCTGGGTTTCTCCTCGGCTTTTTTTTTTTTTAAAAATTGTTTAGCAAAAATGACAAAGCTGGCCTCTGTTTCCTCGCCCCTCTTTCCTGTCTTTCTTTCTCTCTCTCTCTGCCATTTGTTTCCCCCGTCTTTTTTCCCCTCAAATCACAGTCACTGTTTGTCAGCAGTCGTGGGATGCTTTTTATTCCGCTCGGGGGAGAGGAGGAGGATTCACTTGGCTGATGTCGCACAGTTTGTCTTACACATTTTCTAGTAGCCCTGCTACTTCTTTCAGTGGGGCACAAAGTGGCTACACAAGACAGCAGCAGTCGGCGCATAGCTGCATGAGCCGCTGAATTTTGTCCAAAACGCTTGCCTCCAGAGGATGTAAGGCCTGTTTTGTTCCCGGTTTCGAAATGTAAATCGGCATGATATGAAAATAGCTTTTACAGAAATGCAGTATGAAAACATACACTCAAAACTACTTACTGCAGTTTTTATTTGATAAGTTGTAATTATCCAAAATTGAATGATCTCAAAATATACTTTTGTGATCCTGTCGCACTAACAAGACAACGTGTAAATTACCGATGGCTTGGCAAAGACAAACATGTCAGCTCGGATAACTTTGGAATCAGTTTAGACGGAGTTTTCTGAAAAAGACAGAGGCCCTGAACGCGACATTGGGGATGAAGGATTTGTCAGCACAACAGTGACACCTGTGTAGAAGGTTATTACACGGCATATCCAGATGAATGAAGCTTCTTGTCGGCTTAAGGAACTCTAAACAGTCTCCGCGTTGATTCATCGTCGCTTCTGCTTGTCACAGTTGTTTTTGTTTTGAGCAGCATGATTTAACGGCCTGGGATCTGGCCCCGCGCAACGAGACCGACACCGAGCCAAGTCCCTCAGGACTAAACACTTTCCCTCAAACGCTCATTGTCCTCATCTGGCGATGGGATGTGTATTGTGTGGGATCCGCGAGGCTTCGCCGACAGTCATAGTTGTTTAGTTGCAGCCGCGTGTCGCCTGTCTGGGTGGAGAAAGGACGCGTCACAGAAAGAGCTGCCTGAGATTCATGGAGCCGGAGGACTTTTAACTCTGTGTGATGGACAGAGGCCACGGCTGTCAGAGCTACCAGAGTCAGACAGCAATTAAAACACACACACTAGAAAATACAATTATTTTAATAACTCCTTTTATGCACAGATGTCCCAGACTCAAACTGCTACGATGCTTTAACCCTATCAACTATCAACGGTGATAATATTTCCAGACTATAAAATGAACTACTAGACCAGTTTTGTGCAGACCCTTTTTTAGAATGTGGCACCACTAAAATAGAAGTCCCAGGACCCCCTCCCACACCGCACGCACACACACAGTGGGCTTCAAAAATGGAACAAACAAAACAACACCACCACACGCTCCCACATCTGCTCTACGATTCCCAGGCAGCGAATGTGTGAAAACCCTCCATTCATCCCTCGCCTTGGTTAACCCCTCGAGGGAATGCCAGCATCTAGCATTCCGCTGGGAAAGATCCGCGATCAGATGTCATTTGGTATTATCTAAGGAAGGATCCTAATCCACAATCTGCCCGCATCTGTTTGCTAACGTTCCCCGGCTCCATCCCCCCTCCCGTCCCCCCCGTCCCCCCACTGCCTGTGCCACTCTGATGTGCCGGTGCCAGCGGACAGATGGCGAGCCCCTCGAGGAGCGGTGGCACCGAGCGTCTGGCCCAACCCGCACATTCTCTCCAAGCTTTTGTCAGGTTGGCGAGCGCGGGAGCTGCACGGGGGTTCAGTCTCCCAACCTTTGATAAACACTGAGAAAACACACAGTGAATGGGGCGCGATGCATTGTCCCGCAGTCAGTTTTGTTCAGCATTTATACCGAGCAATTGATCAAGTAAATAATTGTAACACAATGGAAGGTTCATACTGTACGCTGTGAGGCTTTTGACGGTTTCTCTGTGGTGGTGGTTGCTCTTCCAGAAAAGAAAATCTAAAATCAGGGCACATAGCAAACACACGTCCGTGAATTTAAGTGCGGCTTAAGTGGGAAACCATCATCGTCTCCTGATGTGTCCGTCCAGGTGCTCGGAGGAGAACAAGAACACATTTCTTGACCGCAGCAAATGGCTCTGAATATTCAGCGTGCGCGTATATCTGATTAAATCCCTCTTAAGAGCCTCAGCAAAACGTCCGCCACTGCACGCAGAGTGCTAACAGTGCAGTTTTATCCCAATGCATTACTAAATGAATGTGTTGACCACAGGGCAAGGTTAGGTTGGTATTGGCAGAGATAGCTCTCAGCTGGATTGCAAACACGTGCGCTCGCATAATGATGCATGCAAAGGAGACACAGTATGTGTGCGGCTCTTTATTTTTTTTTTTTGCAGTAATTTGTAATCTGTATGTAAGGTTAGCATGTCTTAAGAGGGGCTGCAGGAATAGGGTTGGTGTGTGTGTGTTTGTGAGTGTGTGTGTGTGTGTCTGTACAACTGCACTGTAATTTTGACCCCTAATCAATAAAAACAGTTAGCTAATGAAAAAAGAAAAAAAAAACCGGCCTGCATGCTCGAGGCCGCGCATCCTGAATGTGAAAGTGCACTTACAGTACAGCGAAGCATCGGGTATCGATCAGGGCGCATGCATCCAGCGGACTGCATGGCTCCACCTGCGAGTAACTCGCCCGCAGACCAACTACTGCAACATGATGCCACTCACATTTTGTAACTAACTAACTCCGTTAATTTTTTATTTTTTTTACTTCCAGGTTAGCTGTTGCCACTAACTCTGATTGCATGCTTTTCTTTTGTTCCTGTATGTGTCTGATTCCACTGTGATTTCCCCCAAAACATACTGATTCCCTCTTGTCATTTTGTCAGTAACCGCTAGGACTCATTTCGGAGTCATTGTCATTTGTGCTGCTCCTGCTCTAGGCTCTTCTGCATGCATTTGTTGAGTTGTAGTGTAATCTGAAGTGGACGTTGTCTTGGCCCAGTGATCTGACTGCTAGGTTTCAATTGACAGCTGAGGAAGTGTGACTGGAGCGTGACTCAAAACGGCAGGCATTATGGCCCCAGTGCCACTGACGACACTTTGGGGATTACTTGGCAAAGGTAACCTTTTCATTCTTTCAAGCCATCTCTGTTTCTCGTGCACCACATGAACACACACACACACACACACACACACACACACACTCTAAAAGTGAATAATGCCATATAATGTGTCATCTTCTTTATTTTTTTGCTGCTCACATTTCAGGAATGATCATATTTTACATATAACCGCACAAATAAATGGGATCATCTGCTCGTGGTTTAGTCCGACACAGACGTGTTGGACTTTTGCGATGAGGTCATGAGGTTCTTTGATAAATTATTAACACATTTCCTCTTGACTTTTGTTTTCTTCCTTTTCTTGAAATTCACCATTCTAGAAATTACTTATTTACTTATTTAATACTTTTCTTTTTAAGTTTTGCACTTTTAATAAAGTGTAGAATTTTTTAAAAAATTTCATTTGCCACAAAATAGGATTTCCGTGAAACGAAACATTCACCTGTCACAGTGCAAACATCAGTGAAGCTAATTAAAAGGAATCAAGTCAAACTATGTCGAGTAAAAGTCACATCTGGTCAGATTAGTAGCCGCACGAGGATGTTGTGCTTTGTTTGACTTTATGCTGAATTCACGCTTTATTCTCTTTAATTTAAAGTTACATAAAGTCGCCCGACCCCCTCGTGTCTCCACACTCTCTTCCTCTCTGGGGGAAAACCTGAACCATTTCACCATGGCAGAGGGAGCAAGCTGAGCTATGCTTTTTCCTGTTACGTTCCCTTTTCCCCTTCTTCCTGGAAGCGTGGAGAATCTGTGTGTGTGTGTGTGTGTGTGTGTGTGTGTGTGTGTGTGTGCGGCTCATTTTTTGCACCCACTGAAGTTGCAAAGTTTTTCACTGACCCCCCCTTCAGCAGGCCTCCTAATAGGCCAGTGGAGGTAGCAGAGAAAAATGTCCCCTGCAACAGCTCGAGGTCTCTTATTGCACTCACACAGCAGCTACAGTAACTCCTCCTCCTCTCTCCATGGGAGGATACCGCGATGATAAAGCAGACCCCAAATGAATTGCGTTTATTTCGTTACAAGGGTAGCATGGTAATTCCATTATATTTTGTTCCTCTTAAATGGAATATTCACCGAAAACCATTCAACATATAGATGGAATTGCTTGTATTCCTCTTTTATCTCGGTTGCCCTTTAAACGACGCGCTCCACTACCCCTCTTCAGTACTATCCCCCAAATTAAAACGCTGCCAGACTCGCATGTTGCCATTGTGCAGGAAATGGGTCAGCAATCCATTAAGATGCCATTAGATAATCTAATTTAGGGAGCTAATCCTTAAACGAAGCACGCTGTATGCCCGGGCTTTGCTTGCAGGGAGCAGAATTAGTGAGGTTTGGGAGCTGGACAGGGCAGAGAGAGGCCATCGTGAAGGTTAACTAAGGAGACGCAGCGATGGGGGTTAAGTTTAAGTCATGTCCAGAGCTGCTTGAACAGCAGAGAGTAAAACAAGAACTTGTATGGAAAGGAAACGTGCAGAAAGAGACGCATCTAAACTGCATTGAGCGGAATTCCTTTAATGTAGCATCAAGAACCTGCAACTACTCAGTACAGGAAGGAGAGTTTGCTGAGATGCTGTTTGATTTAGCCGGACGGCTGCAGGATTTATGGGATGCAGATACGGACTGACAGCCTTCGATTTTAACCAGATTAAAACCGATCTGCAGGTTTAGTGCGCGCAGAAAGGCTGCGAGTCGCCCGTTGTAGCTGTGTGGTCTCCCTAATGTAAGCCATTACCTGAGAGGAGTTTCATGAGGGGAAAGCAACGCGGAGAGGTGGAAGGAGGGAGGCAGGAAGAAAGAAAGAAAGGAAGAAAGAACGAAGCAGAGCGGCGGCCCTCGGCCGCTCTGTGCGCTCTTTGTTCAGCAAGGTAGGAAAAACTTAATCCCTCGTTTCCTGTCCGATGATTTTTGGCAGAGCGAAAGAGAGAAGGAGGGAGGGAAGAGAGCATGAGGACGGGTTGGACGGGGGGGGGAGAAAGTGCTCGAGAAGATTAGCCTTGAGGTTGATTTTAACTCTTTGCACGCCGGAATCGGAAAAAGCAGAGGGGTGTTTGTTTTCATTCTGAATACAACTTCTCTTCTGTGTGTTGTCTTTCTCTCGCTCTTTATCAAGGAGTCTGGTTCTTCTGGGACGTGAGGTGAATTGAATTTGCACTCCCTTTGTTTTAAGTTAAAGAGCAGCGACTAGCGATTTGTATAAAATGCAGACTGCTTGATGAGCTGCTTTCATGGGCGCAGACAGTGTCGTCTGTTGTCGTGAAGCTTCACAAAGAATCAAGTCTGTGCTCCACCTCTGCAAACCATCTTCAGGCTTCGGCCTCGCCTCTGTTTGGTTTTTCCCTCTCCTCTTTCTTTTCCCCTCGCGGGTTCGTCCGTCCGGGCTTTAGCTGCACATTTGCGAAAGTTTGTGACCGCGGTGAATCTGGTGGCGAACGTGCGACACAGGTACTGTCTCGGCGAGAGGTGGGAGGGTGTTAGATGAGTGCACACTGGGGGTCTGTGAGGGGAGAGAAGGGGGTTTTGTGTGTAGGGGGGGGGGCTAATTATCTGACATCTACGTAGAGCGCAGCACCCTCGGGAACAACATGCTGTTTGTTCCCACTTGGCGTTTTCAGTTAGCACCGTTGCTCCCCAGGAACAATCACTGTGTTGTTTTGCCATTAGCGTGAGATGAATAGGGATGGGACAGCTTTGTGTAGGGACCCCCACCACCACCTCCGCTTTTTACCCACAACCCCCTCCCCCTCCTCCTCCACCACCACCACCAGCAGCAGCAGCAATCGCGCCCTCCCCTCGCGTGATTTTCTGCTCTGCCGTCAGCACAGAGCGGAGGCCTCGCTTTACGGCCCTCGCACACGATGTCCTTTACCGGGAATCAAGTGGAATCGCCTCAGCTCAGATTAACGAGCTGCTGTTTAGCGTTTGCTGTGCCGCTCGCTGTCTGAACACAACAAACGTGAGAACTTGCAGCTCGATTCCTTTCAGCAGAGCAGCGACGCCGGTCGTTATCCAAGAGGCGTTGGGGATAATGGAGGGAAAGGTTCTGACTGTGACTGCATGCTGCACAAACGAGTTGTCGACATGCAACTAATCTGTGCGTTTCGCTGTGTTTTCTCTCTCTCTGTCCACAGTCCTGGTACCTGGGCGAGCTTAGTTCCATTCCAAGTGTCGAACGGGACTCCGATTCTGCCAACAAATGTCCACCAGAACTACAGCATAAACATCATTGGTGAGCCCCTCGTCCCCACTGAGACAGGGAACTGAACCCACAGAGGCCGGATGATGACCCCCCTAGAGGCGGATGGGTGGGTGGGGGTGTTGGCTGTGCAGAGCTAGCACTACAGGTGTCTGCAACCATGGATGAAACCAGCAAAGCAGCAGGAGCTGCACAATCCTCCCCCTCGCAAAAAAAAAAAAACCCAACGAAAAACGAAACGAAAAAAAGAAACAAGCCCAATCCCGCCTTTTCCCAAATCCTGCCCCCCCCCCACTTCACGATGGACCCCGGCCGTGAAGAAGTGAAGACGAGGGTTGGTTCAGAGGCAAGAAAAAAACGCTTCAGGTTCTGCTGTCTCCTCACCCAGCCCGGCCCACACATCCACCACCCGCCAGTCAGTTGCTGTGTTTGCAGAACTTTTCAATCCATTCAAATACTGTGATGTATAGATGCCTTAATGTTTTATTGCATGACACTCTAGTCTCTTAGCGGCAATTCCTACTATTTTTCCATGTTGGGGGAAGATGTAAAATCTTGATTTAAACACACACACACTCTCTCACAGACACACACACACACACACAGGTGCAGGGCTTTGACCTATCAGCATCCTCTGCTTCCCTGGTGTATGACTCTCCGACCTCTTCAAAAGAGGCTTTCCCACGTCAAACGATTCACTGTGTAACCATAGGAACAAAGCAAACAAAAAAATTGTGAATTCAGAGTGTTTTCTTCCTCCGTTTGATTTCAGTTTACTGTGATATGACTCTTTGTTCGGAAATTATGTTGACTTTGTTTATTCTTTACTGCTACTTACTTCAAGAATTAATGGAAACACTTAACAGGAAGAGTTGAGAACTCAAACGTGACGCAGTTTTCAAAAAACGCTAAATGTTCCACGACCTCAGATTGGACCCCTCAATAAAGAATTTGCAACTCCTTGAGAAAAGGATTAATAAAGACAGAGTAATAAAAAAAAAAAATCTCAATAGAGGCAAGTGCAATTGAATATTTGAAGGGAAGCTATCAGTCTGTCAGCCCTAAGACTCTAAAGGAAGGGGGATAAATAATAAATAGATTTATGGGTAAAAAGTTTAGGAAACAATTTGATTTCAGTTGCATATCCAACATCAAGCATGAAAGGCAGTTGAAGGCAAGCACTAAGCTACCTGTGCAGCGCTGAGCAAAACCAGCACTTCTTTTGAGCCCCTCCCATCTTTACGGGGAGTTTAATTTTTATTTATTTTGGTTTGAAAAGAGAAAAAAAAAAAGACACCAGACATAGAGTGTAAAATGACATTTAATTTTGTTGTTAAGTGATCACATTAAGATCCAGAGCGTATGCATTTGGCCATCGGCTTCGAAAGCTTATGTTTACAGGAAAACGCAAAAAGTGTTAATTCATGGAATTATGCACCGACCGGCCGCGAACCCCGACGCCACCGGGTGGCTCCGGCGTCGCGGCCGGTGTTTGTGTGTGCGTGTACAATTCATGCAAATGTACAGTCGCTTATGTGTAAAGCTACAGTTTGTGCAAGGTGAACTCCGCAGTGGATGAGGTTTGAAAACTGAAATTGTGAACCGCAGGTGGTGGCAAGAAAAAAAAAACAGAACAAAAAAACACACAAAAAAAAAACAATCCCTGAAATCTAGAATTGTGCGCGGCGTGCACTCGCAGCCGTTGCCTCCAGTCCAGACATATTTCTACGAGGAAAATCTCTCCGATACTCTTAATTTGCACGATGACATATAGTCCACATTACGTGCCTTGCCTTTGAATATAGAGACATCACTACACTTGTTTTTGCTGCATTTATCATTATAGAAACAAACAAATTAACATTTTTATGATAAGAATTGTTTTGTACTCTGAATGAAATTGTTGATTTTTAACTTCATGTACTACTCTATCTCACAGTTACATTGCATATCAAGGCTGTGTATAGTTGCCGTTTTAAAGTTTGTAATCAACCAGCGTTTTCTTTTGTTTTTGTTTTTTTTTTTCCAGTATTTTGGTGGTTTTTCTAATAGCCTGTCATCCTTTGTTTTCGTTTGTTCCTTATTTTTCAATGCTCATTTTGTTCATCTTCCAGTTACTATTGTGGAGGGTGGAATTCAGAATTATGAAAATTATGCAATACCAAGTTTTGCCTATGTAGGTAGTGCTTAATAGATGCGTCAATTATTAGAGGCTAGTTTGGAGCTAGACAATATTGTAATGCATTTATTTTGTTGATATTGTTGTTTGTCGTTGTTGTTGTTGTTGATGATGTTGTTGTTGTTGTGGGTGTTTTTCCTTTTTTTTTATTGACCAAAGTGGGGACTGCTTTCTATGCAGTGTATGACAAGGTCGTTTTTGTTTTTTTTTTCTACCTTTTTCTTTTTTGCTTGCGTTAGCACATAGCACCCATGAGACAGTGTGTTTTGAATTTGGGCATTTTAGGGGGAGGGGGGGTATTTTCTCTCGAAGTACCTGTAAAAAAAGTGCACCCTCGGGCTTTCTATGGCTGCAAAGTCACTGATTAGTCTACTGTGACTCTTACTTTCAACCTTCCACCTGGGGTGCTAGCATGTGACCTTAAAGGAGCTCTTTTTTTTTTCCCACAGGAGAGACGGCTTGACTTGAGCGCGACAATCATTTTGAGAAAAATCCTTTTGCGTAGAATCCCATTCTGTCGCAGATCCCTCGAAGCCGCAACTCCGGGACGGACACCGTGGTGCGCTTCGGTAGACTCCTACTAATCCAGACATCGCTGAATGCAATTCCCGAGTAGATGCCTTAAACACGTCAGTGAAGTGGCCTGTGACCTGCGCAACAATCACACACCGACTTATGCTAGTGAGACCTGTCCAAATCAGTTCCGGACAGGCTCAAGCAAGCCTTTAGAGAGACTTTTATAAGTGCTAGACTTGTAAAAATGTATATACGATATGCACATATGCCGACTCCTGAGAGACTTCCCCAGCCGAGAGCCGACACTGGAGCACGCCAGCGCGGCCTTTTCCTCCTTTGCGTCCAGCGGCTCACAGACGCTTAAGTAGAATCCACTAGAAGAGAAGAAATATATAGCACTTAAATAGCACATAGGCAATCGTCCCCCCCCCCCCCTCTGTGCAGTGTTTTGACCCTAGTCTCAAACCGAATCTCTTAGGCGTACTACAGGGCATTATTTATATCAATCATAATCTTGCCATCGTTAATGTAGAATGAAAAAAAATAAGGAAACTTTTTCTCACAGGGAGAGCAGCGCCTCCGATGCCGCTGCGACACCTTTTGCACTCTTTCCCTACAATCGTGAAAGAAAACGCTTCCGTCGGAGAGACGGTACGGATGAGAGCTCTCCGGCGCGCGCAGAGGGCTCCGAAAGCAGAAAATGATTCTTTTTTAAGAATAATAATAATAATAATGATAATAATAATAATCCTCAAGTCAAGCTCAATCTCTCCATCTTCACCCAGAATTCTTATGCAGGAAAAAATAGAAAAAGTCACCCCGTACTAAGTGCACTGTTCTCTCTCTTTTTTATTTTTTGGAATAACTTTTTTCCTCTTTTTTTTTTTTTTCGGTTTCTTTTAAAAGAAAAACTACAAGTGCTTTGCAGCCTTTGGCCATTGGAGACCCCACTGAAGTGCATTGTCCCCAATTTTGTATGTGTGTGTGTGTGTGTGTGTGTGTGTGTGAGTGATGCAAAATGTGTCAGGGTCACTGTGCTGTTGGTGTTTTATTGAATAGGAGACTGTACATAAAGGTAAATATCCTGATTACGTCGATAGCAGTAGTCTGTGGGCTTGAACTCTGCTTTGGCAGCTTGTGTGTGTGTGTGTGTGTGTGTGCGTGTTTGTGTGCGACTTAGTGAGCTGGATGTGAGACGGAGTGCCTCTGAAACTACACAATGAGAGAAGATGAGGGTCTTTTTATTGGGAAAAAAAAAAGCCTGCCATAGGACAGGAGTTTGTACACTGTAAACTTTCTCGAGAGTTCTTCTCTGAAGTCCTTATTTGTAAATCTTCAATTCTGGGGAAAAAAAAACGAGTCAGTTCCATTTTAGGAAAATGAATTTGATTAGAGTTTTGTTTGTCTGTTTGTTTTAGAGGATGGATTTGAGTTAGAACTCTCCAGGTTTCCCCCGATTAGTAGAATCTAAAGTGTTTTCATCAGTTGTTGTTTTCCTGTATGTAAAGTGAAAAAATGGGGAAAACGTTCTATACGCATTGGTAAATATAAAAAAAAACAACAACAATGAAGGCTTGTTTTAAATTATTATTATTATTATTATTGTTTCTGAGCTTGGTTAGTGCTTAGATATTTCCATTTGGGAAACACGTCATGAATATTTTGAATTGTTGTTCCTTCATTAGTGTGGCCATAGCACGTGTGATGTGATTTATTGAATTTTTTCTATTTCTTTTTTTGGAAATGGGTGTGAATTCTTGTCCAACAAGATCGTGGCGTGAGTGTGTGTGTTATTTTTTAATTTTTTTGTAGCAGCTGGGAGGTGATGTCACACCTCCAGTAGAAAAGGCCCCGTATTGTACCCGACCTTAAAGAGCGAGCAGGTCAAAATCTGCAGCGACAAACGTCCCGAATCAGTCGATTAAATATACACGTTTTTTTTTATTAGGCTTTAGTCATTTTCCAGAGGAATTGTTGCTTCATCTCGGCATAGTTCTGCTCGTCGAACATCTTTTTAAAAAAAAGTCCCATAAAAGCATCAAGGCATCGCTCATTTTTGCACTTTCCACACGCTGTCTATGCCTGATGTAACATAGATAATCCTCATTTCACACTACAAGAAAAAAAAACAAAAAAACACCCGAACGACATGAGTGGCAGGTGTTTCAGAATAGTGTACGTTACCTTCCAGCTGTGTATCTGGGCATGCTTCTGTGTTTTTATCGCTGTGCGCGGGGTGTGAATGTCAGAAAGCTCTTTTGGAAATTTGAATCAGTGTTCCACCCATCAGCAGCATCAACAGCCTTATTCACAGGCAGATTATGACACATTATTTTTGAAAGTATTATGTCACCGATCACTGCGATCGTCAAGAACAACTTTTATGCAACGTGTGGCACTCATGCAATATGTGCGATTTATTTTTCCTTCCCGTTTTTTTTTTTTTTTTTAAACTGAATGTCACACATTCACCGGGACAGGGAGGGCGTCTACGTGCAGACTTAGAGGAAACATTCACTTTGATCCTACACGAGCAATACACACCTTCCATACGTCTGGCTAGCTGCTAGTCACTTGGCATCAGGTTGTTAATGAAACATGAAAAACCAGCATTTTTACAGGATGTAACACTCACCAAAAGAAGACAAAAAATGATAGCAATGCAGTGCCTGTTCACGCTGTCCAAGTGTCTGTTGTATATAATTGTAAAATGTGATAGACTTACTTTCGTACGTGACGAGAAAAACGCAGCATCACGCAGAACAGAATGTGGCGAACTCATCGGGAAATATGCTCTCCATTACTTCTCTTTCTTTTTTTTTTTTTGTGATTTATTAATTTTCAAATGACGCTATCACACGATGCCCACTTCTAGCTTGTTCAACATTTAAAAGGAATTGTTGATTCCTTTTATTTTATTTTATGAGGGCGGGGGGTCAGTGCTACATTAAGTGCAGTGGAAAAATGAAATTATGTATTTTGTTAAGTTTTCTCTGCAGGGCTGATTTTTTTTTTTTTTTGTCCGGGGGCGGGGGTCTTGTGGCACTTTTACTTCCCTCTGCGCACACATTTATACTGAATCACGGTGGAATTATATAAATATATATATACAAATATATATATATATGAAACAAACAACAACAACAACACCACCAAAACAATATGTAAACAGTCTCCAGTAGTGATCGTAGTTACACTGCAAGTGTGTGCAAAGGTCTATGTATGTATCTGAATGTACGTTTTAGAGGACTTTTGGAAACGTTTTGTTTCGTTTCGTTTTCTATCTTTTCATTTACAGTTTAGGAGTCACAGGTGTCCATTGTGAACTGTATAGCGAAGGCCTTGATATCCCTTCTTTTATTGATTTTTAGAAACGCCGAGCATTAGGCGATGCCTTCGAGCTGGTTACATTTGGTGCAGGGGCTAAAATTGCCACAAGATTAAAATCAGTGTAAATAAAGGCTCAACTTTTTGTGATTGTTACTGTTATATCCAGCCTATATTGCTAGCGGCTGTTTTTACTGCAGTCAATTACTGGAAGTGGATATATTTCCTATGCAAAACTGTTTAAACAATAAAATGAGCTATGCTACAAAAAGGACCCGTGCCTTACGCCTCTTTCTTGTGTTTCTTTCTCTTTGTGATTGTGAGAAACTGCTCTTGTTTGAGTTCGGTCTTTTTGCTACTCGAGCTGATGAACCAGTAAAACTCTGACTTTAGCATCACACCAGGGAAATATGGAAAGTTTTTATTTTTTTTTTTTTTTATGGACTGAATGGAAGTCACCCGGTTTTGTGTTGTATTTTTGCAGAAGACGGTTATTTAAATGTTTCTTCATCCCATATTTATTCTGTCTTTGTGATTTTCATCGACTTTATGATAAAGTAGCTCAATGCCAAGCTTTATTTAATAGAACTTACTAAAAAAGCTGCATCATTGATCTGATCTATATATTTTTCATTCATTTCATTCAGTCTAATGTGTAGGTTAAAAGAATTGGAGGCTACAAAACTGTTGCACATTCTTGTTTATCTCATTTTCTGGCTCTAATAACCGTTTAGTGAGCAGCCAGACTTTGAATATTCACTGTGCAAAGGGAAGGCTCCAAAGAAAATACTAAAAACACTGGAGGAGGTGTTGTTACTGAAATATAAGACTCTTTTCCCTCCGTGTTGCCTTATATAGATGAAGGAAACGGTTTAATGCAAAACAACTGTTGCAAAGTTGAAGCTCAACTTCGTCAGAAACCAGGCAGGGGAGAAACCAAGGTAGGTAATCGCCGCTGGGGTGGAATAAGGACAGTGTCAGATCGGAGCAAAGGCGACTGTTTGACTTTTCAGAATTAAACTAATTGGATTTCGTCGATTCCCAGAAGTGTGTCTGTGAGCGTTTCCCCTGAAAGCAAACATTAGTTTTCATGTCCTGCAGCGATCCCGTGACCCCGCATACCCGCGCTCCGTCCCTGCGTTGCTCCGGCTAATCTACTGTAATGCCACGATCCCCGAGGAATGGGAGACGAGAGCAGAGTGTTTGGACCACGGCGCAGTCGGGCCTGCTGGGACCTTGGAGGGTCACGGGGGGGAACATCCATCTGGGTCACTGTGTCAAGCACAAGAAGCTCTGATCTAGTAAGCCTTTCTAATGAGATTGAGGACACTGAAGGAGGCAAAAGTCAGGCTAAAGTGCCAATTAGGTCTCATTATGGACCTGTGTGACGGGCTCAGCTGGACACTCGATGACAACAACAGGCGACGTCAGCGGAGCCCGCAAGACCCGGCGCTTCCTCCTCAGCGAGGGGCACCCTCCCAGTGGCTTCTCTGTGGCACTGCACGCTGCACGCCGACCAAAGAAAAGCCCACCTGGCCTCGGGCACGGCCAGAGTTCATTTGGCTATCATTAAAGAGGACCAACAATGTGGCACTCTGATATAAAATTACCCGATCTATAATGGTAATCATTATGCCATTTATCAAAATTGGCCAGTTGAGTCAACATCTGGCTTCAATAGGGGGACTCCAGTCGGTGAGGGTCTTGGCAGCGTCTTATACCCTACATATTTTCCACTCTCTTTTATCAAGGCCTGCTGTCAGTGATTTGATGAAGCTAAATAGATGATGATTTGGCCTTATTATGTTTCGCGGGGCTCAAGCAAAGGGGATTTGTTGATTGCCTTTGTGTTTTTGTGTAGCCATTTTCCTTTTTCAGTTTTTCTTCCCTTATGCCCTCGTACAGAAGAGCCCACAGCGCCTTGAGGTTCCGCGACGTGCGCCTCGCCGCGCACCGACACCAGGATGGAGAGGGGACGAGCGCAGACCTGTGAGTGCAGCGGCTGGACTCGACTGTTGGACGCGAGCCAGTGTCTGCACAAAGAACTCTGTCACATCCCCGAGTTTTATGGCAGGAATATAATATTCATCTTGTGCGCTGTTGAATCGAGTAATGGATTACTCGGATTCTTTTGTCTTTTGGCATCAAAGTGCGAGTGTAATACACTTTATCTTGCAGGAAGTCATAAAGGAGGAATTTTCACAGATTTTTCACTAGTTTATGACTAAAGGAAGGAGTTATATTTAGTGCCTGGTGCAGACAAGGGCTCGTGATTTGAATACACAAAGGAAACAAAAGATTAGTTTCTTTGAAAACAGAAAAAAATAGTAGAACGAGTCATTTTTCTCTCTGAAATAATAACAGAAAATGGATTATGAAAAATAGCACTTTCTTAAGTGCTATTAGATGAGAAAACTCCCAGATTTCCAATTAAATGCGGAGATTTTAGTTAAGCCTGAACAATGGAAATGGGTAAACTGCTCTTTATTCAACGTGTTTCATCTTTTTTGCTTTCTGCATCCTCAAAAATTGAAAAGTGTTAAAGGACGCTGCTTGTTTTGGGTCTAGTCTGAGCAGTAAACGGACATAAATGCCATTAAACTTCGCTCTGACTTCGCCTCCAGATGACATCACTTGGACGAACCTTTAGAAAATTGGTGAACTTGCCCTTTAAAGAGATCAGCTGTTTTTCCAGCTAACTAGCTTCTTTAGCTGCGGCCAAAGATCAGAGCAAGACGTTCCACCTTTAACCTCAACTGAAAGTAAGTTCCTCTCCTGATGACCTTCTGACGACTGGTGACTACTTCCTGCCGTGGTTGGTAGTCGCCTGTTTTCCAGTCCACCTACTTTTTTTCACCGATTCCTTTTTAGAGTTTGTTACTTTTGGACTCAACCTTTAACAAGAAGTTCCCAAAATGTCAAAAAAATATTTCCATAATCAGTTAACCAGACTAATGATAGTAGGTGACTGTGAAATTGTATTTGGACATGTCTAGTCCACGTCTGCTTCTGAAGGGACACTCGAGATCTCAGGCAGCGGCCTACGTCTGTTTGCAAAAATGTAGTTGAAGAGAGCTGAGGGAATAAAAGAAGGGCTGTGTAAAAAACGCACTAGTCTCAAATAGTTTCTCAGCTCGGTGTATTCCCACACAAATTTGCATAAATTTCATAGTCTAAGTCATGGACTGTGGCTGGAGCGTGTTATTAGTCTATCTTTAGGTGGTAGTACAGGCCGATCACACTGAGGCTTGTTGTTATCTAATTGAAAGCACCCGGGGTTTACACCGAATGGATTGAGAGTGGGTCTTAAGATCGTGGGATTTGTTCACATATTAAAGCATGTCTGTTTGGATGTGCAGAAAAGAAACAGGTGTTCAGTGTTTGTGAGCGAGCGGGAGCAAACTCATGTGTGCGTCTTTGTGTCGTCCCTGTGATGTTTGTTCGGAATCGGTAGGATGAGAACGCGCCATTCATGTGTGTGTGCGTGTGTGTGTGTGTGTGTGTGTGTGTGTTTGTGACTTGACAGAGGGGTGGGGGGTGCTTTATTGAAAAGTGCTCCTCTCCTCCCCTGTTCAACATGCTGGATTAGCACCAGCAGTTTCCCATGGAGCCATCCCTCCCAGCCCCCGGCCCATTTGCATAAGGCGCAGACAGGCGGAGATGTGGCAAACAAACCTGGCACACACAGCGCCGGCTGCCTCCCTTTACGCGAGCCCTTTCCCTCTTTCTCGCCGTGACGGGAAGGAGACACGAGATGCGGCTCACGCGGGCCCACCTGCGCGCGCCCGTCACCGTAAACGACCCGTTTCCCGAGTCCAAACTGTACGGTTATAAATAAAATGAAAGGCAGCGCCACAGTGGGATTTGAGGCCTGGCTTCCTCCTGGTGATCATAGTGATTCACAAGTGAAGGAATGCAAAGGGCCGCAGAAGGTGAGAGGAGCTTTCACTGCTCTGTCATTTGGACCAAACTCCCCCGAATCGAAGCGCACACCCCCCTCGTTTTTCTCCTCCTCCGAGATGGTAATGTTCACCTTAAAACATCTTTACTGTACTGTAGCTACATAACACAGCTCTCTGCACCGTTGTCCGCCCGCCAAGTTCCTATCAAGCCCCTGATTTATGGCGCTTGATGCATTCCTTGGCCCTGGCGAGGAGGCAGTTTTGCTGAAATATGAGAAGAGATGCAGAGAACACACTCTCTAAGTGAGTTTCAGTTTAGCCTGCCTGTGCACCGCAAGGCTGCTGCAGCCTGAGCGTTCGCTCTGCGCAAAACCTGAGCCACAACCTGGAGGTTTTTTTTTATCTTTAGATGATAAAGTATGTCAGAAATGTGGCAGGGTCTGTCCGTCTCCACAGCCTGTTGGGTGATTCAAAAAAAGCTCAGATGAATCTCACATAAAACCCTCTTTTGTTGCTTGTGACATGCAGCTTTCACCCGCCTAAATTACACCGGGATTAAAAACTGCACCTCCTTCCCTTTTCCTGTCCACTTACATGCGGAAAATTGAATGCAGGTGTATGTAGGAGAGGAGAGCGACACTTTTCCAGTAGTATTTTGGCTGTTAATAGCTTTCTTGCTTGCGCAGTAAATACCTGTAATCAATCATAAATGCTTTAAGTGGCTGTTTGTCTTCATTTTGGGTCTTAATGTAAAATTGCTGATAAATGAGAATGTAATAATCAGAAACAGAATTTTCGGAGAGAGGGAAAAGTCTGTATATGAAGCGTTTCCCGTGTTCCTGCGTTGCTTTGTCTGCTCCCCGACTTACAACAGTGTGATTACATGCTTTATTAAGTGCTGAAGTGCTCTCATTGAGCAAAAGCAGATGTCACCACGAGGTCCGTCGCCGAGTCTGGATCCAGGGAGCCTGTGGTCAGCGTGTCAGTGTTTCCCAGATAACTCGGCACGCAAAATCGTCAGCAAAAATAAAAATAAAAGCTGCACGTCTGAACATGTTTGACACTGACTTTCAGCAGATAAGCAGATGTTCTCCACAGTAACGACGTCGCCCGCTGTAAATATTCCCCAAAAACACAATTTAGCTGCTACATGGCAACATTACCTAATGAAAAAAAAGGATGTTTGTCATGCAGCAACCAGCCACAATACGCCTGCGTTAATGTTCACGTTAGAGCTCTGCCATGTTCAGAGCTGCCTGACCTTTGACCTCTCGAGCAAATGACTTCCTACCACGCCATGTTTTATCAAATCACTTCACAACAAATGTGAGCGGGAAGCTGCACATGCATGACTTTTTTTTTTTCCTGACTCATTTCCTTTTTGTTTTCACGATAAAGTGGACACACAATGTGTTAGGCCTCAAGTTGATTGCGTTGATGTGTAGCACATGTGCTCGCCGCTCGAAATGCCGCTCAGGTGAGAGCAGAAGGATGTGTGTCGGAAACTTTTATCCGTGAATTTGAGGCCGGACTAAGGTGCTGCCTCACACGGTGTACAGCATATCATTAGTGTGTCAGGAGTGTGTGGGAACACACTGGTGTGTGTTTGGCAAATTTGGCTCATTTGGACGAATCATCATTGCAAAATGATGAAAATACTACATCTAGAAAAAGGCCAGAGGAACACGATCCACCCTCACACTCTGTGCAGAATCCACTTACATGTCCACATGAAATCACATCAAATAACGTCACGTCACAGGATTTCGATTCGATTTTGAAGTCGCATTAGTTTAATACACTCGCTTCAAGTTACTACTCGCCCAAAACACATTGCATACACAGTTTGTAACTTTCATCTCCTGGCGTGGTGTTTTATGACACCGGCGCACAATAGTCTGTCAAAACAGTTCATTTCCCTGAGGAATTAGCTCGCAGCACTGCACAGGTTTCTCTGCGTTGATAGTGAAATCATCAGCGATACGTTTTTGCATTTCTTAATGGCACCGAAGCCGACATTAACCTCCAGCAAACCCATCACTCCTCGCTTTACTTTTCTCCCAGACTGCGAAGGCGCGTGTAGCTCTAACCTGAAATTCCACCCTTAATCCATCCACCATCTAAATAAAAGGAAAAACAGACAGTTTTGGCGAATTCTTGGAAAGAAAGCGGAATTCCCCTTTAATCCGGCTCTTCCCATACGTGCTCCCTGTGTTTCCCAACACTGGGAGGGAACAATGTTTGGAATTTACCTACCATAGTATTAATTAATCATTGCACATCTGTAAGTGTGTGTGCCCGTGTTGGTTCCTGTTGACTCGTCTGTGTACACGTGTGTGTCTGTGCATGTGTGTGTGTGTGTGTGTGTTGCAATTACGCTGCAGCACTTTGGCACCTGCGCTACATTATAAACCTAAAGGCTCGGATAATAAGCTGCAGGTGCACTCCTGGCAAACAGAGAGAGAAGATGCAGGGGGTGGCAGTGCTGGAGTGTTTGTATGTGTGTGCGTGTGTGTGTAGTGTTTGTTGGGTGGGTGATTTGTGGGGGGGGGGGGGTCACCTGCTGTTGCCGACCGGCACTCAACATTAGCGAGTACATGACGTCAACCTGGCTCCTATACCTCGCTGCAAACGGCACGTTCACTGGACTTTTTAACAGCGGAAACAATTCCTCATCCAGGAAATTAGCATCAAAGCGCCCGACAAAGGAAGCGTGTCCTTACAGCGTGTCCATCATTCCTCCCATCCAACCTTTTTGTCCGTGGCCCTGTCGGTCGTGACTGATATTTACTACATGATGATTAGTGTCAAGCCTTTGGAGCTGCGTCTGCAGGAACATGCAAGGCAAAGATGGGCTGACGGAGCTGACCACAGAGGGGCTTCTGTCAGTGACTGCCCAGAGTTGAAGTGACAGCCAATAAGGAGGCAATCTAGTTCCTGAAAATCTAATTACATGATGAATGGTGCAACGTATGGAGTCTGGCACAGTAATATTGCACTCTGGCATGTGAAAATACTAGCTGGACTGATGGTTTATGTTGAGGGAGCCTTCGTTATTCATAAAATGCAGGCAGGGTTGTGTTGGTTTAGCGTTGGCCCCCCGCCCAACAAACATACCCACATACTGCCGCATGCTGCTGTGTACATGCACATATCCCGGAACATATTTTCCAGCACATGAAATGAAAGGAAAAATACAAAAAGGGGCCAACACTGAAAGCAGAGCTGCTGACTTTACACCTTCATTTTCCAGCCTTTATTTTTTTTACGCAGACGATTGATGAGTAAAATTCAAATCATTATAGCTTTTGAATCCCTCACCTGCTTAGCATTTACTGTACTTTCTGCTGAAGCCCCGCTTCACTCGCCGTTAATGGCTTCCAGACTTCATCTTGGCTGAAGAGCGTCGCTGTGATTGAGCGAGAACTCTCCTCTGAAGCGACTCCTGCAAAGAGACGTTCACGTGTTCAAGAAAACGAGTCCTGAGGTTTTAAATTTGAACGAGGGCGGTTCCTCTGCGTTGCAGTCGGGCTTTTGAAAGGCACTGTTTCCACGATGGTTACCAACTTAACACTAACAAAGACCCTCAGCCCACCTGAAACAGGCTGTCTGGCTGTGAGGGATATCAAAATCAGACATTTGAAATCCTTGGTTTAGAAGTAAGGTAGCGAGGCTGAATACAGCATATGGCACAGCACGTTCAAACCTGGCAACAGGCAACAGCTTAACAATGAAGATCTCCAGCAAATGAAACAAACCCCCCTAAAAAAAAAAAGGACCATCATTAAAAGGGCTGCGAGTGTAACCTTCACTTTCATGTGCCCAGGGGAGCGAGCAAGACAAGAGACGGAGACTTTTTGATTCTTTCAGCTGCATTTGGAGAGAGACTGAACATGCATTGAACCCTCGGATCTTCTTATCCGCACTTTCCCATATGGCATATGGATCTGGGTGTGGATCGAAGGATGAGACAAAAAAAGAAGAAAAAAAGAAGAGTCCCATATGTGTGTCTGTTTCTCTTCATTAGCTCGCAGCCAAACAGAAGTACCTCCTCAGCATCTCCATTGAAATTAATATTGTTAAAAATGTCAAAACGGACGCAGCTCGTTTGCGGCGAGTATTCGAGGTCTATATGCGATTTTTGAGCTGCGTTTGAAAGATTCACTTTAATAAACCTTCTGTCTAACAGACAGTGTGTTGGTTAAAGATGAAGGCGGGAGTGTGAGGATCGTTCAAACAACCTGGCTCGTGGAGCGGATGACTGGAAGCCCAGAGGTGACCCTGGTTTTCAGCTCATTGAAGTTTGATCACGCAGGGATTTTATAAGGAATCACCCCTAAAGTTGGAGTTGCAACTTGCAAAAAAGCCTCATCAACCCCGACCTTTAAAATTCAAGATGGCTGCTCGTTATCATCATTATCGTTGATGAAAGCTACACCGTTTATTAACTGTTCCGTCACACGCACACTAGTCTGTGGATGTGTTGCTATGGTGTTTGTGCCGTGTGTTTTTTTAAAGTTGACTTGCAAAAGCAAACCTCCGTTCCCCCAGTTCGTGGTTTTTCAACACGGTGAAAGTCAGTGTGGCGACGTTTCCAGCCAACAGGTGCGAATAAATGCAGCTGATTGATTAGAACTTTTCAGCCACTTTCTTCTGGAAACAAACTTGACATGAACGTCAGAGGAAAAACTGCAGGACAAGGAGCTGACGGTTGCTACGGAGAAACTGTAGAGCTGGCCGAGCTTTAACAGGTAACATCTGATCGGTTGTCCATAAAATAATATTAATAATAGCAGTTTTAAGGCCCGTTCTCTGCTGCAGCATGACCACGCTTGTTTTCAATGAATCCATTTCGAGCTGTGGTTTGTGCTGTACATCCCCAAACTTGAGGAGTCAGTGCACTCTCAAGCCAACTCCTTAAGTTCAATCCATTAATGCCACAGCTCTTTTCCCACTGCAGTGACCCCCCCCCCCTCCAGCTACCAGGCCCGGACAAAGTACCCATTGTACCACTGCCCTCATTCTTCCTGCAACACCAACCTTTTAAAGAATTTCCCTATCCCCACCCCATCAGACTCTAGATCCACGCTTAGACTTGAGAACATTTATTTAGAATAATTGCACTTTTTGACTTGACAATTCCCAATAAAACTGGGCCTGATTCTCAATCGATATGTCCATTTTTGTGGACTTTGACGCTTTTGAGGTTCGCACACTCTGGCTTGTTTGTCAGATCTGGTTGCGATCCGTCATCAGATGGGCAGCGTTCTTCACAGATGTTTCACTGAATTAGTCCCATGACACCCCCTGGGGTCCCAACAGGAAATTCTAGCATCCTTAACCCGTTTGATTGCCTTTCTCTGCGTTGAAAAGCACATGTGCAATATTTCTTATCGCACAGACAGCATCAATTTGCACCCGGCCTCCCCTTGACACTCTCTGCCCTCGTTCCCTCGCGGCGTGGGGATAAATCTGCTGCTACCTTGAAGAAGGTGTTGACACTGGGAGCGGCACCGGTGAATTGCACTGTTGCTTCAATTAGCTGCTCAGGATCTTGTGTCAAAGCCACGAGGACAAGGGGGGTGATGTGATACGTTGCAGCTGAGGCTCTGTCGCTTACCTGGTGGCCCCATAGTGTGTTTTAGCATATCATGTATGCCTGGGCATGCAGGCGCACACACACTCCCAGCTCTTTTTACACGGATTCTGCAGAAATGCATCCACGCGGGGCCTCTGCAGGTCGACGGCTCCTCCTCGGGCCAGGAATGTGCGCTTCTTACCGGGGTCGGGCCTGACGGGGGAATAAGTTACAACTGATCTGATGTCAGATAGTCTCAGGGAACTAGTAGTTGCCAGCAGGATTGAGGTTAAGGAGCATTCTGGTGCTAGCTCTGCGCTTAGAGGCATCTCGCAGGAAGGAGGAAGTAGTGACGGCAGAAGGGGGCGAGTGTACCTCCCTGTTACCCCCTAGCCACCCTCCTCCAACTGCCATCTGATGTGAGGTAACATGTGAGGGCGAGCTTCCATCTGTCCACGGTATACGCTAGCAGAAGGTGCGGCTAATGAGGCTTGATTTGCTGCTGCACCTGCCTCCAATCTGGGGGGTGATAGTGGTAGTGGTGGTGGTTGTGTGTGAGGTTGTGTGTGTGTGTGTGTGTGTGTGTGTGTGCTGGGGATGCTCCATCTCACCAGCCTTTCCTCCACCTCCTCCTCCTCCACCACCACCCACTCCTTCTCCCCCTCAAGGTGTAATCATTGGTTAGCTTGTATGGGAGCGCCTGCAGGTTGGTGGACCCTGGGAATTCATTAGGAAGTCGGTGAGGCCTTGGGTTGAAGGGGCCTTTTGACCTGCCTCCAAACACCCTCGCGTTACAAAGCAGAGGACGATTCAAAGGGAGAGAGGGGAGAGCCGGGCAACTTGTCGGTGCGTCCTCGCCGTTGTTAAAAGGGAACATTTTGATGCTTCAATTGTAGCGTCAGCAGCCGCCGCCGCCCCCCCTTTAGAAATTAGTCCATTCAGAATCTACGAGTGCAAGTGGTTTTGCAAGATGAGCTTTATATGAAACACAACCAAAACCAAAACAACGTCTTTTTTAGTAGTTGAAGATGAGGCTGTTTGCTTCCAGATGGCGTGTGGAGGGACACGTTACGTCCACATGTTAAATGCAGCACGTTTATCCCCCTCCTCTGTTCCCTGTCACAGATACTATTTGACACAGGGGCTCTTCAGGGCCCAGTTATTCCAGGCCATTGAATCCAGATCAAAACCAGCCTTGTGTCTTATTTTGTGACTCAGTCTTCAGCTCCCTTTCGCTTTGCAGTCGGTCCCGTACTGCTACTGGAACGGGAGACGGGAGGCGAATCTTCACCACAGCTCTGAATTGTAAACCACAAATATGACCAGCTCGCTCAAGTCGTTTTGTACAACGCATGACATCCTACAGCATCTGATGTGTGTGTGTGTGTGTGTGTGTGTGTGTGTGTGTGTGTGTGCAGGTTTAGAATTTTTACAACAACATTTTATCGCTTGTTCTTGTAAAACATTACCTCCACTTGTGCAGGAGTGTTTTGAGAGACTCGGGGCCATGTGGTTTGGTGCAAGAATTGTGAGAAGAAAAAAACGGCTAAAAAGAAAACAGAGGAGAAAAGAGTCTTTGCCCCGGGGCAGCACATATAACGGGTAGTGAACCCATCGCAGGGAAACCTTTTTTTTTTTAATCCACAGGGTGATGTCATCGCCGCCAAAAGCTGTATGCCACTCTGGATTATTTTCAACTTAGCTGCTCCATTCAGGGAGGACGTCTATATGTTGAGGCCCTCGTTAGAGTTTGCATGTTAATGACAGACTGGTGATGCTTCAAATATCGAACGGGGGCATTTGCATTGGTCGCACATGGTTTGAGCAGATTCAGTTTGTGTAAACATCACAAAAAAGTACGTTTAGGGTTTGATTAGGCCTCATATCAGCATGCTGCACAGCCACGGAACATACTGTTTGCTTGACCATGTTATTCATCAGCATCTGGAAGGAAAACCCTGTCCCTTGATTTGCATTCTAGCCGTCCCACTTAATGATACACCTCATGATTTCATGAATACTTTAAGGCTCCAGTTTGTCCAAATGTCCCACATTTGAAATGAGTTGAACTCGTACCGTATGGAAAATGATATAGCGTCCACCTCAGTGTCTATAACTGATGCAAGCAACCGTGGCTCCTCGCAGTCCTGCAGCAGCTTCACAAAACGTTTTAATCTCACCCTGTCTCCTCTTTGGATTTAACGCACACACAAGAAAAAGATGTCAAATCTGAGGGCTGTTAGAAATCAGAGCTCCGTCACCAAATAAATCAAGTGCTGAGAGACGGAGCGGTGGCCTGTGTTGAAATTATAAGCCTGCTCCATGGGAAAAGAGTTTACGCTGTGAATCTGAGAATGCTGATCATCCCATCGGGCTCATTTGTTTACTTTCAAATTCCCTCTTTTGTGGGTTTGGAATTGGGGCAATGTTTGTGCTTGCTGTGGCCATGGGGGAAGAGAATCACTCGAGAGGGGGATAAAGAAAATGGATACTGCCCTCTTCTGGCGTAAACCGTGATCACTGGTTAACGAATGTGTGACAGTCGAGCAAAGGCACTGGGAGTAATCAGAGCATCACAAAATCACTGGCGTGCAACCGAACCCGTGAGTTATAAATCTTCGTTGGAGCTTTTTCCTGTGCAAACATTTCAGCTGAATTTGTGCACACAAATGTAGAACGTTGATGGAACGGATTTGCACGGGTGTGAAAAGCCACTAAATGGTTTCGACCCATTTCGAAGCTCAGCGTGAGAGCAGAAGTAAATAGGTCCACTCTAAAAACACAAAAGCTAAATGAACAACAGTTAAACGCATCAGGCTTTAACCAGGTAATTGTCCCAACTTTTGATGACCACTACAAATCATTGACGAAACAGCCGTATGCTTCCTCTGCCTCTCTCTTATGTGTAATGGTGCTCCATCCTCGTGGCTGACGTGGATCAGATCTTCAGGCAGGTGGCTGGGAAACGGAGGCAGATGGGCTGAGTGTGCCACCACTGACTCTATAAAGGTCTCTCTTCAGTTTCAAGCTGCACCGATGGGCCCTTAAATTATCACCGGGCCCCCCATTCATAATTAGCTCGGGCCTGGTGGAGACCAAAGCCCCACTAATGATGGCTTTGTTGTTGCTGATCCACGCTGCACAATCAACAAGAGAGGACGCAGGACTGGGGAGGAACAGTCCCACACTGGGCGACGACGTGCCTTTAGGGCAGCCTCTCTAAAACAATCACGCACGGTTTCGGCTCTCCCCTCGTTAAAGACGAGTGTTCGCAAGGGCGTGAGACAGTGTGTGTGTGTGAGAAAGGGAAGTGTCCTCAGATATGGCAGCTCCCACAGGCAATGCTCCGTTTAGCTGTTTGAAGCTTTGCAGCAGCAGACGTTGTACGTTATAGACGCCGTCACCCTTCAAACAACATTCACTCAGATTTAATTTACTCGTGATACTTAGTGATTATTTGATGTGGTTACTTCGCTTTCAGCTTGTTGTAGTCTCAGTCTTCAAACTAAAGTCAAATAATATAATAATAAGAGTAACTGTAATAATATAATATCATAGCAGCTTGTGTTCAGTGTTCAGCAAGTGAAAAAAAGAGATATAAATAGGAATTTAAAAGATTGCTTGACATGACTTTTAACAATGTTTATGCAAAATGTGCGATTTAAGTTGATAAAATATTGCAATAATACGGAATAAAGCTGCAGGCTTTTAAACGGAGCTGTCATGCTTTCATTGAATTTCCAAATAATCCAAACATTTCATTTAAAAGACCAAGAGGGAAAAACCTGCAACTTATTATGCAACAGGGTGGAGAAGAAAGAGTTGTGCCGACCCCCAGTTTTTAATTTTAAACTCAAAACATGCACATGCAATTTATTTTTTTAATTTAAGGTGAAACCGTGTTTATGCAGCAGCGGCTGAGGTGGTAGGGCGGGTTGATCACCAGTTGCAGGGTTGGTGGTTCAAATCCCAGCTCTTATCTTTGGATAAATGTTGTACTGATGCTTGAAGCTCAGGTTGAAAAAGTGAGAAGGCGCTCGGTCTTAAAAGGTTAATCAGGGTTAATGCTCCTGTAACATGCTCACAAACTACATAACTTTTATTATTTCACATTAAATCCAGTCGAATGCCGTAAACAAGACAAGTTCTGTTACTCGTTATTCTTAATGTCCATTGCACTAATGCTACAATTGGCACATACTAACTTGTAAATAATGTTTATAGAGACTTTACATCTAATAACAGTCTGTACATTATATCTACAGTACTTCCATCTTTATATTATGTCCATATTAGTGTCTATTTTGTACAAACTGAGATTGTTAATTTCTTATATTTACTTCTTATCAAACTTCTAGTTAGACACTAAACTGTATTTTGTTGCCTCACACATGTACATGCATAAGCACAGTAAAGTTAAATCTAATCTAATAAGTAAAACAGCTCCTGAAATACTCCTAAAATACATATGTTATTAGAATAACATGATTTTTACCAAGTGCATTATTTGTAGTGCAATTGTGATGGAGTTACTTTTACTTAACGACAGCTAATGATGGAAAGAGTCGAGCCTAAACTACTGCGTTGTCAGACGAAGAACGACTGCACGATGATGTTGCACTGACCTTAATGAGGCCGAACGGGCTGAGGTCAGATGTACCAAACTGTTAAGCAGCTTTAGGTCATTTTAAGAGGCCGATTTCATAACGCATAAATACAATCCGATCGCGGCAGAACAAAATCAGCCCACTGTTTTCCTCCTTCGCCTGCTCTTTTCACCTGCTCAGGTCAGAATGTCAAACAAATGTGTTGGAGAGGCGAGGCTGCGTGTACTGTAACACCGGGGCCTGCAACTACTTCAGCCTTTCTCATCTTTATCATTCTGCTCTTTATCGTTTCCATGAAACACAGAAGAGCGGCGCTCCGAATCAGGTCGGAGAAATACGAAAATCTGAAAACTTTCCACCTGCAGGAAAGAATTGAGTGAAAAGCCGCAGCAGGAAATGAATCACCTCTGTACTTTGTGTTCACTTAAAGGACTTTATTTGATGAAAATGCCAAACCGGCATTACAGTATTATTTCATACATGTCCACATTAATAGTGCGGTGCTTTATCATGTAAGAAAGTCCCGGGTTTCTTGAGAGGACGCTCTTCACACGAGCCTCTTCCACTGAAGGGGACTGCATTTTTTGGCAGCTCCTGTCATCGTCTCTGCCATTGGGAGAGCTGGCAACATGGTGGCACTAGCATCTGTTTCTGGCTCACAGTGGCAGGGAGGAGCCAGAGGAGGGAAATGATATATTTAGCATTTTTGGGATAAACCTACAACACAATGGTCAAATATGCAGCTTCTAATGGGTCCTAATGTATTTTGGAGACGGTGGCAAAGATGATTTTGCTTTGTTTGGCGGCACGACGCGGCTCCAAGACGAGCTTCGGTGGGAGGCGTGTGTGTGGGTGCAGTGAATGCAGCCGAGGAGGCGTACGTCTGTCCAAGCGGGGGCGGCTCCGAAAGTCCAGAGACTTGGCCCTCTTTCAAATGAAAGTGTACTTGTGCATTTATTAGTGTGCATTGCCAGGCTGTGTTAAAACCATCGCGCCAGCTTTGAAGTCAGACGTAAAAGGATTAGCAATCGTCTCGTGTCCAAGGCCGAGTAAAAGACGCAAGTGAATACACTCTCACTGATTGCAGTCACTTTCTTTCTTATTCTGTGTCAAACAAGTGACTTGAGTGATTCTGGCTTTTACAAGAAACTCAATGGAAATTAGTTTGCGGTGTGTAGACAAGCAGCCAAATTCAGCTACAATAAGTTAAGCTTATTCAATTTGGATGCACATTTACATGCATTTCATTTTCTTACATAAATGCTTGAAGTTTTACATTGTGAGGTGTTTTCTTGCAAAGAGTCACGTGAGTCGGTTGAAAAATGAGGCTGGAACCCGGAGTTTAGTGCAAAGATTGGAACCCAGGGGGGCAACGGCTTTGTGGGCTCTGTCCAGAAGTAACAAAATGCACCTGTCAGCACCTCTAGAGCTCCACAATTAACAGGGTTTACCTTTAATCTTGAGTGTAAGAACAACAATTTGTGGATTTACGGGAGGTGAAAGCAAGCTGCAGGAAGTCGGCTGTGGAGGAGCTCTTGAAGTTTTTCGGCGCGTTTGCTGCCAGTTGTTCTGAAGTCGGCCGCTTCACACATCTGAACAAAGAGTTGTTCAGTGATGCAATGAAGTGATTAACTGAGGATGAGATCACGGCAACTGGAAAGTCATGAAAGCTCCAAAATAGCAGCTCAAACAAAGCTGGAGCGTTTTTCTATATGTGCGTTATAACAATTATAATTACAAATATTCCTCTCTGTTTCGCTAAAACACGTGTTTCTGTTTATTCCGTGGCTCAGTCAAGACCAGAAGTTAACAGTTTCCAGAGAATATCCCACTTTTCCTAGGACTTTAAATCCCCCTTCTGACCTTCCTGCTGTCAGCAAAACACGTGACTCACATTAACCTAGTCAACAGTGCACGGCTTCTTAAAAAAGTCCGAAAATCCACAATGTGAAATGTGATTTCCGCTTGTTTCCAGGAGAAATGCTGGGGAAGCAGCCACTACTGTACCTAGTAGATTAGACTTCCCCACTTCTTCCTGTTTCATTCCATCCAGGTGCATACTGGGAACGCTGCCATGTATGTCCCTCGGTGCACAACAGTACAGCGCAGCTGTGGAAGCCACCTAAATTTGATTCCTCTCGTCGTAGCCTAGCAACGGCGGGTATTAGCGCACACAAGCTGGATGGGTGCCGTTCTGGTGCCAGAGGCAGGATGGGTGCCTGGTTGCAGCTCATTGGCAGATGACATTGAGTGAAAGCTGGCATTCTGAGATTAGGGGATCAGATGCTCACAGCGCTCTTCGCAGGAAGTAGTATGAAATGTAAAATCAATGCCGGGGAGGGTTTGACAGGTTCTTTACACTTGATGTACAGATGTACACAGATACAACATCGCAGCAACTCTGGAGGACGCTGCCATTTACATTTTGTCAGAACCCTGAGTCTCGAATGAAAATGTAATATTTGCTGATGTAAAACAAGCCATAAAATAAAAAAAAAATCATAATTTATCAGATGTTGGCTCCCTCCGCAGATGAGAAACGCGGCTCAGGATTTAAGCAGATGTACGGGAGTGTTTCGAGCAGGCCCGAATTCCAAATGTCACCTTTGCTACTGTTCTACTTTGAACAAATAATCTACTTGTTCGCAGGGGGGCGTCCGAGCAGCTCAGCGGTGTGAAAGGTGCGAACCGTGTAAACGTGGGTTCAGCCCAGGAGCTTTGTCACATGTCTGTCTTGCGTCTCTGCCTACTACCTGCCCCTCCAGCGAACGTAACCTCAGACCATCGCCGACAAACAAAACTCCTCTTGTGGATTTAAAACGCGAGCCAGTAGCGTTTCCACTGGCTCGAGGCCGCTGAGCGGGGGAGGCGGCTCTCCCCCAGAAGCGTTGGCAGCTACGCTAGCTTCTGTTTGCTAGAATACCAGATGCCTCGCGCCACATGCTTCAACCACTTTGATTTCATCTCCGTGCAGTTGTTGATCAGATCCATCTCTGTTTGACGCAACCTGCCTCCCGTCTTCCTCGTATCTTTCATCTTTTCCAAGCCGGGCAGGCGGGCGGCCGCGGCTGTCTTGAGATGTCACCATGAGATGTCACGTGCGGTGTCCATCTGGTATACGTTGTAATGGGCCCGGTTGAATGAATGGCCAGCAACCCCACTGCTTCCTTTATGATTCTCAGCAATGCTGCTGTCCAACTTTGATTCCCCAGTTATTAGGGAATCGAATTCCCCGCTGAGGCAACGCCCTGAGGAGAGGAAGAGAAAGAGAACACAATACTGTACGGCCCACCACTGCTCTCTTCCTGGAGCTTCTTTAGTCTCTGTGTGTCTCTATGAACATGTTTGCAGCGCAGTCAGCGATCCAAACCGACGCAAAGTGTAGAACAAGATTTGTACTTTGAGTTGAGTAGCAGGAAGCATTAGCTCATTGGCTAAGATGGAGCAGTTAATGAAGGTCACTCAAACAGAACTCGGACTAAACTAGCTGGATCCCTCTGGGGATTTTCCTTCATCTTAAAAACTATCGACCGTTTCCCTCTAAATTTAAAGGGCCCCAACTGGATCCCGTCACGAGGGGATTAAATAGGAAAAGGACAACTGGGATCACTTGGAGAGCAGACCCCTTCCACTTGAGCCAACACTCAAGCAGGGATGAAGTGCAGGCGCAGAGACGGCCCAGAGGGAGAGGGAGCGCAGAGGGAAGGGAGAGATGGGGAGGTGGCATAGTTTGGATTCCCAATATGTGTCCGGGGAATCCGAAGTGAGGCCAGATGGCACAGGCCTGCCGGTCTTTGGGAATCACAGCATACGGCGGCGGGATGCATGGCAGAAGGTAGCGGGAAACAGTGCCGGGGTCAGCTCTTGAAGTTGGACGCTCCCCGGAGCGGTTCCTTCCATCCCTTTGAACAAGAGAGCATCTCCGCACAACTGTGCCGCTCCTCTGCTTAATGTGGCAGTTGACTTCAAACGCCACGCTATTCCCTCCTGCCCGAAGCCTCCTGAGTTCCAAACATATGTTATCAGACCTGATGAAAACACTCTGCAAATAACATGCCACTGAGCACCATGCGCAGACATATGTGTTCTGTTTTCATCTCACACAGTTTCATTTGACTCGCTCGCGCAACTTACATGTGGGGGCCTACGTCACCGGTGAACAGCAGCAACTCGTCTCAGCGTCTGTCTCGGCCACAGTCGAGCACGATTTCGACGGCAGCCAATTATATCAGCCGGCTTCCTGAGACAGATGTCCAATATAACCTGGTTAGCGCTAATAGGGAGATTTTTAAACAAGAGTAATTATTTATCATTCGCAGACCAGTAAAAGAGATAGATGCTCATATCTGATGCTGAATGTGTGTGACAGGTGTTACCGCCAATTTCCCCCAGTCTCCTGCGGCAGCGCCCATTACGAACGCATCTTCAAACGCCGCCCGGATCCACGTTGCAGCGATCTTACACATTTTTAAAACGTACTCTTTGACTTTGAGTGAGAGGCGACTCTGCATGTGCACGCTGATTATCTTTCTCTATTTCTGTCTAAAAAACAGGTTTTCTTGGAAGCCAAGTGTGGTGTTATGCTTGTTGTTGCATCTCCATATCCGTGTATAGACTAAGATCCCCTCGTTACTCTCATTAATGGTCCATCTGTCTTCTTGGCAGTAGCCCACTGGTATAGAGTTAGCTATGATTAACATTTAATCTATATGATTTTCTAATGAAAGCACGGGCGCCACACTCAGTAATGATTGATTTGTTGGCTTTTTTTAATAATGGCTCGGCTTGTTGATGGAGATTTTTATCTATGTGCCATAATTGTGATGCTGTTGTTTCCCTCAATTTCATAAAGTCAACTGTTCTTCTATTAATGCAGTGAGAAACCCAGCCTTTCATACACTGCACAATTTCTTTACTTTCTAAAACGTTAAATATTTTAGTAGAATCAACTATCAAGCTTTTCTTGTCAAGCTAATGTAAATTTAGACGTTGTGCTAATTTCAAATGCCACCATTTGTCTAAATGTCTGATTTAAATTTTGATATCACTTCACCAGGTTATTTGGCTTTAAGTGATTGAATGAATGAAGAGTTCAGCCGACTTATTGGGTTAGGATTAAAAAAGTAAAAGTGGAGTGCTGGGGGTCTATCCCATTGGTCCAGACGAAGGGTCCACCTTGGACAGATTCTCAGACTACACAGACAGACAGACAGACAGACAGACAGACAGACAGACAACTATTCACACTCACATTCTCAGGGAGAACATGCAAACTCCACAAAGCAAGTTGGCTGCTGGATTTAAACCGGCGACGTTCTGCCTGTGAGGCAGGAGCTGCATGAATATAACATTTCTCTTAGGAGAAATGGTTTGTGTCTTTAAGAATAAAATACTTTTTACTTTTCATAAAATTAGAAGCTGCAGTTCCAAGTGTGACATTGTCAACACAAAGAAATCCCTCTTAAATCTGTGAATGGAAAGACACAGATGTAAACTGTGTCACCTGGTATATTCATTTAACGTTTTAACTTTAGCAATTTGATTTGCATTTCCACAATTCAAACTGACTCCTCACTAACTATTAAACCTAAGGTCAGTAAGTTTTTTTTTATTAATTATTTTAATTATTAATTCATTATTTTTTAATTAGACAAGTTGTACACAAATAAAATGGTTGTTAGTGTTCACACAATTGCTTTGGGTGTCTGAACAGTTTTTTTCAATTAGAGAAACTGAAGCCTTGTTTTCGTGAACATATTTTATAATGTGTGTTTGGCTCCGTGGACTAATAAGCAACAAAACAAACTAATAAGGAATCTGATATTCACAATTTCACAATGTTTTTTTTCTTAGATTTGCAGTTAGTTGATCACGTGAAAATCACGTGACAATCTATAAATATACCAGTGGAATAAGCAGTTGTTTTTGGGATCATATTAGTTAAAGTGCATCTAGCACATGAACCCTTTAACCTTGGACACGTTTTCCCAAAAAAATCTGTAGAATAGGAAGAAACCGAGGGAAGAGCAACAAAAGATGTACGTCTGAAGCACATATGAAGAACAAACTTTGACATTCCACCAATCAAACATTCCTGCCCCAAAGTGCCACAATTTACTTATTTCGTGGTCGGTTTGACAAACAGAATTTGTCTTGGACCACAGAGTAACCAAGGAAAGTTCTACACAAATGAAAGGTGTGTAGCTCAGACAAACACACATGTTACTGACTCGAGAGTGTATTGATCATCTTCCTGCTTCTTGGGCGTTTGCTCTCTTATTACTTACTAAAACAATAAAACATCACTGAAAATAAATGCCTCTACTCCTCACACGTACGTAGATCTGTGACTTTCTATAGGCTCCCCGAGACATCTGCCATACATGGCAACGTGAATAAAGCTGTTGGCTTGGGTTCAAGCTTTCTAGAGTGCCTTTTGTCGCTGAACGGCCCATTGTGAAAAGATAGGAGGACGGTGTTTACAGTTGCCGCCGCCTCCGCGGGCCCCACAAGGAGGATAATGAGATGCAGTTGTTATCGGTGACAGGCGAGGGCCACGAGCAGCCGCATCGACCCGGTGCCTTTGCTCAGAAGCAAGTGACGCAAGTGTTGACTTGAAACCATTCGTCATTGCTTCTCGATGGACCCGAGAGATCCGACGCTCACTTCACTAATACTGTTTGTTGACCCAGGCTACCTGTGTCTCGAGCAGGAAGCCTACAGTGGGTTCACAGTTTGCACAGGTGACGGCGACTATGACTAAAAGTGTGTGTAAAGTGAGCAGCCTGTGAAAAGCCCCTCACTGCTGGGAATTCACCTCACTGCTGAGCGACAGCAGCGAGCTCCACTATTCATCTGTCTGAGAAAACTGCACGGTGGAAGAATCACTGACGTCCTAGTGTAAAATGTGCGATGCCACAGTTTCGGTTCGTTTTAAGGTGAAGTCCTGCATGATCGGTCCTACTCAAATACACAGTGATTAACTGCACTTCGATACTTGTTGTGACTCCTGTGACGGGCGTCACGTTTCTGTCTCACATTGTTCCTTTTTAAAGTCTGAGCTCTCAGTTTTCTCCAGTATCGTTTTTCTATTGTAGCTGCTTGAGGTGCAGCGACAGTGTCGAGGGTGGAACCGGTGGTTCCCAATCAAGGTTCCAGAGCTTCATCCTCCTTCAAATGGTCACAGTAAGTGCGAGTGGCACATTTCTCATGACGTGGAGGTAAGAGACGATCAGTCAGTGAGCAGTTACTAAAATGAAACCTCCTGAAAAGTCTGTGTAGTGGACACGCCACCCAGTATTTATGCCTTTACTCGCTGTGTGTAAGTTACGTGACAAGTACAGGAGGTTTTAACGGGAAATACACCTTTGTTTGAACTTTGACATGTCTGTGTCACCCAGACATCCTCCCCCCGCACAGATGCTTTCATTCTTATCTCCCGGCTCAGACCGAACATAAAAGCAAATCAGCGGTGGCACATGTTACCCGCCATCCATGCTGGATGCGGCACGACATCTAAATTGATTTGTTCCAAAAACCAGATGAAGTGACTCACAAAAATCTGCACTATATGCCCCCAGATAAGTGCAGAGAAACACGATTTTGGCTTTGAAGCGTATCCAGCAATTATGTGCGGTATATGCGGACAAACACTATTGTTCATGGAATTTTGGGTCGAAGCTGAGGCCCTTACTGATGATTTATGTATTCAACTGGGGATGGGGGTGGATAAAATGGGCAAATTTCATCTGGCTGTAGAAAGCTGCAGCCCAGCGGGCCTAGAGAAGGCTTAAATATAAGCAGGACGGGTGCCAGGTCCTCTCCTTGGCCATTGTGCTTTAATTAACCTACATAGGAGCTGACTGCTTAAATGTGCAGTGATAGATAAGGCCCCTTGGATGATTGATTTATTTATTGCACATGCTAGTGATTTCCATAACATTACTAGCCCAATTACTAGCCATATGAGGCACAAAAGTCATTAGCAGCCCGTCTCAATGTATGTACGGCCATGAATGCGCCTCGAGTACGAAAGCTGCCGAATACGTAACAGAGGTTCGCAACGCTGGAATCTCTCCGCGCCGAGGTCAGCCAAGGTCAGCGATGCTCCGGCGAAGGTCGGCGAGGAGCGGCTCCACTAAGTGATGGAGAGAGGGTGGATCGACGACAACGCGGAGACATTGTTTTCCAAAAGCACACCGAGTCTGGTCTTTGTCAAGTGAAAGTCTGGCGTGTGCCCAGCAGCAGTCTGAGGCTGTGATTGCAGCAGAACGTCTCCATCAGAGAGCACTAGAAGGTAACGGTGGGATTAAAATGGGCACTGCTGGCACATACAGGCGGGCAGGGTGTTCCTTTTTTTTTCTTTCGCTGGGCCATTGTTCCATATGTGCTCCACCTGCGCCTCTCAGAGCCTCACGCCAAACACACGGCCGGCAGGCTCCACCATCCTTGCTGATTGGAAGTTGCCATGGTGATGCTGGAAGCCGGTGCTGAAAACAGGGGGGCGTGGGGGCGTGTGTGTGTGTGTGTTGGGGGGGTACGCTGTAATTCTCAACATGGTATTTTTTTAATTTAGGAAATTGGCAAAGGAAGTGTAGTAAATGAATCGTCGTTAATGATAATTCACATATAGCTCTAGACACAATTAGGCTGTTTTTGGCTACAGGCAAAGAGCAGGCAGCTCCTGCTAAAATGTGATCTCATCTCATCAAAGGCACTCCAGCTCTCCCAGTAGTCCTGAGTGAGGAGATAGCACTGTATGCCATGATCTGATAATGATGTTTATGGAAATAATATCACTGGAGATTATCATTGGACACAGAGCAGCGAGGCGGGGCCATCAATCACGTAAAGATGACCCAATAAATTGATTCCTTATCAGCTCGTGCAAACGGGTGGCGAGAGTGGCTCAGCGCGTCGGCTTATTAAACAACTAGCTGAAAACTCAAATGTATTTTTATTCCCTGTGGGAAGCTTACCCACTACCCGACCATGTTTTGTTTCACAAGTTATTTTTTCATAAAGTGTTTGGAGTGCAGAGGAGAGGCGAGCTGCAAAGCTCACCCGTAGCTTTTAATAACACGATGGCCACCATCCAGCTTCAGACGAGCTCTGGGATTGGCTGATCCCTTCACACCCTGGCACCTGGAGCCGCCAGAAGTACGTGTGTGTGTGTGTGTGTGTGTGTGTATACATTATGTGTGTGTGTGGGTGAGAGAGGTTGTTATTGGTGGCTGCACTATTGGAGGCGTGACATGGCGAGAATCAAAGGCCCTCACCTGCAACCAAGTGAGAAGAAAAATCATTAAAATGGTTTCAGGCCAAAAAGCCTTTGCATAAAATTCAGAAACTTTTAGTTAGAGAAAGAAAAAAAAGCCTTTTTCTCCTGGTGTTAAATTCAAAGTTCAAAGTACGTTCAAGAACATTCTTGGCTCGGGTTTTGGCATTTGAAGCAGGTGTATGAGAACATGAGAGGAGGGAAACGTTCCCGTGTAAAATCTGCAGAGCTTGATTTCGTGTGACACAGACAAAGCCGCAGCGATGCTCGCCCATCGCTATGGTGACCCACATATTTGCGTATGCTTAGCACCCCCTGCTGAAAACGGCTGTGCAAATATGATATGTACATTTGCATGTTTGTTGTCATTCGTTTTCACCATTAATCCATAATCCAAACTAAACTGGTGGCAAGCGGCATTGTGTGGATGTGTGTGATTGTTCAGCTGCGCTTGTAGGTTTTGTCCTGTGAGTTCATGTGTGCAAAAAAAGGCGGCTTTGGGTCAGAGTCCCAACATCGATGAAGAGAGATCCGACATTTCCTGACGCCAGACTTCTTTATTCGGGGTTAGCGTTGGAAGTGAGTAGACCTCGAATTGGTGGGGCTCCGGCTCCGGCTTATCCAGTGCGGATGTGACCTTTCCAAGTCATTGAAAATGCAGAGCAGCAACAGACAAACTGACCTGCAGAGGAATTAGCCGCTGCTCCTTTCGTCTCCTGCAAACCCAACAGCTTGAACACGCCTGGGCGCTGCCTCACAAAGGCGCTCCACAGAGGAGGCCTATTAATCTTCCCAAAGCCTCAAAAAGCAGAGAAACCAGTGAGGGCCCCTGAGCCCAGTGCCTGGGGCCCACAGACAGAGGTCCTTGGCAGGCTCTGCAGGGTCGCTCTTGGCCCCCGATCAAAAAGACAGGGACGGGACAAGGGCGCGGGACAGCGTACCTGTGCCCTTTCAGCAGATGCCGGCTGCGGCGTGTTCCGGAGAGAGGTGAGAGGATCAGTGGCGGTGCTGCCGGTCTTCGCCGACATCAATCAGGGCGTAGCTGCACTTTCACCATCATTAAAGGGGAGATAGATGGAGGGTAATCTGAGCGCGCTGCAGCTCCTCTCTCCGGTGTTCGACACAGACGTCGAATGAATAAGTAACACCTGTGGCACCGCGCTCACCTTCACTGTTGTCTTTGTTGTGGATATTTTCATACAGAGACACGTTTGACTATCAGCAGATCTCTTGACACGTGTAGCGATAAGACCTGACGGCACAACAAGCCCATTGTGCGTGTAAATCATTTGTTTGCTCGAGCTCTGGGTAAACAGCATAATACGCCTGTTCGGTGTTTTATTTTT
The DNA here is from genome assembly GCA_033026295.1 of Channa striata. NCBI lineage: Eukaryota > Metazoa > Chordata > Actinopteri > Anabantiformes > Channidae > Channa > Channa striata. The sequence goes on from CM065168.1 coordinate 40,804,899, forward strand.
AATTTTTGGTTTTCGAGGGATCACAACAGGACAAACCGATCACTTCCCAACATGTTTTCACATGCAAACACATGGATGTTGTTCTGATAAGACAAACAACCGTTAGGCTTTTGTCATCGTCTTTGGGAAAATTTGGGTGAGCGTCAGTTCAGTTTAATTATCTGCTAAAACTGTTAACAAGCCAATGGAGACTCTCAAATGATATTATGCTATGATTCTCGATTTTGTATAAATCAGAGGAAAACCAACAATGAACCGATTACTCCCAAAGCCTGATAAACTGTATTTGATCGATTACGAATTATTATAAACACATCAGTGAGTTACTGTTGCAAGTGGTGATATGATCCTTTATTACATTAGAAACACGGGACCTGCTGCTATAAATAGTAGAAATTGTTTTAATATGATTTAGACAAAAAATACACAATTTTACTTAGTTTGATCATTCTTTAGTAAAAACTATTGTAGCCACTGAAAAACATTGATATTCATGAGTCTCTTCATAGTTCAATGACAAATACTAAATGAATTGAGCAACAAATTAAAAAATGTCAAAGTAAAATGTGCCGTTTTTGAGAGATGTCCTGCTAAAAGTACAGTAACACTGTACTGGCAAAGCTCCGACAGAATGAAATCCTTTACAGTGATGGTTAAAGCTCCAGCAGAAGAAATATTTATCGTAAGCGGTAAATTTATGCCATATGTACAGCGGGGAAGGTTTTCAATGTGTAACATAGCCAATGTAATCACGTTATTATCATAATACAACAAGAATTTTCATGAGGTGTCTTTGAGTAAGACCAGTCCCGAGTGTGCAGTTTTGGATCCAACGCTGACCTTTGACCTTTGTGGAGGAAGTTAAGGGCTGACTGTTAATATCATCTACATGCATTAAGCAGGTCAGAGTGTGTCGAGCGGTACGAGGGCACCGCCCCGTTTGAGAGAAACTCCCAAACTTTCCCGCATGAATCAGGATTAAAAGAGAAGGACGGGATGGTAACTCCAAGCTTTCAGGCCGTATATCAGCAGAGAGCCCTGCTTTTGTCATAATTTAATATTTTACTCCCCGGATGTGAACGGTGGCTGAAAACGTTTCTCCTCTTTGTATCTGCTCCAATCACATTTAAACATTTACAGTAAAATCGGACTTATACAATCTGCGTTTAATGTTTGTCCACATGCCATCTTCAAATCAAACACCGTAATCGAATTTCCTGATTTGTTAATGCTCGAACAGCGAATAGGAAACATTCCACATTATTTTATTGCCATCGCGGTTAAAAAGCGCAACCATAAAAAGATCCTGTCGCGGTGTCAAAGCTGTGGCATCCTTCAGCTGGGTCTGTTGCCCGTTAAACAAACACAGCTCGCTCTGGCTTTTCACTGTGTGCAAGTCGGAATCGATGTGCCCTGCTGTGGCCGCTGCTCTTTTCACCCCCGCAGCCCGAGCCGAGCGAACAGAGCTCTACTGTGCCTTTGCGGACATTGAAATTCCCCCGGCGTTTGTACAGTGAATTCCATTTCCCGGCCCTTTGATTCATACTTTTTTCTTTCTCTGAAGTACCTTTTTGTTCCCTGTTTAAACTTGGGTGAAGAATCGCTCTGCAAATGGGGGCTGGGGTCAGACAAAATGGGTCGAGTGAATGACTCGAGCAGGGAAAAAGCCACGACGGAATGACGTGCCGTGATTAAGGAAATGCATTAAGTGAAGTCTGTATAAATGATGGCTACTCCTGTCCTGGCTGTTTATATAGGAACTCGGCTCTAGTGCTTTAAGATGACTCAATCGGCAAAAATCCACCCTGTATGCATTAAAGCACATTTATTTTGGCTAAAAATGGATCCATCCGTGCCTGCGAGGCTGCGAGGCTAATGGCTGTTCTCACTCCCAAATACACCTAATTAGTGGCTATAAAGACAGTGAGGGTCAATATGAGGCATCGGTGGACACTTCTTTCCCGCTCCCGCACCCCACGGTGCAGTCGATCAGTGTGTCCAGAGCCAATCAAAGGTGTCCACATTAACCAGGGGGTCAGCTCGGAACAGCTTGTTCTCATCACGCGGAGGTTCATCTATACTGTATGCGGGGCCATGGATTAGCGGATGAAAGAATGCCACTGACTGTGAAATTGCCTGATTTTTATCGGGGATGTTGGGGAGCAGCTGTGCACAATCCTCTGCCCTAATCCCGGGGCCAGAGAGGGGACCGAATGAGGAGGGGAGGTGTGTGTCTCTTCGCGTCCCCGTGTGTGTGTGTGTGTGTGTGTGTGTTGCATGCATGCCAAGGTGTATAATGGAGAACCCTTGAACAATTGTGTTTATGCAATGCATGCTCCTTCAGTGGACTAGTTATCCCCGATAAGTTATTCTAGTGTTTGTCCTCTCAGGAGTGTTTCTGCAGCCGTGTGGAACCGGCGGTGTCACCGGGATGCGGGGAGGATTCGGCAGATTACCGAGGCGACGGCTTCTCCGTGTTACAATTGGTAGAGGCCATCACAAGTCAAGAGCTGCGTCATAATATTGTTATTGATGCGTTGACTGTGTAATCCTGTCGCTCCACTATCTGGCTATAGAGAGGAAGAGAAAATCCAATTGGGAAGTCTGTCAAGGCTTTTATAGAATTTTGAATTGATGATGCATAATATTTAATACGTCCAGTCAGTGCTGAAGGCAACTTGAAGCTGCGCTGATCATTTTTGTAATATTAACTGTGGGTCAAATGACTCTGTGTAGCATGAAAGGGGTTATTCACAATATGAAATATGCTTTCAATTATCACCCAGCATTGCAATTCCTTAGAGCTGTGTGAATCACTTGGGCGTCTTTTAGCTCATTGTTTTGGTTGTGTGGGCTGAACATCTTGGTGAAAACCAAAAATAGAGCTCAAAGGAACTATAGTAACCCTGTGGTTACAAGCACTTATTGTGGCTGGATGCTGAGTGAGGCTCACCTTTCCAGCCAATCAGAGAGTTTCAGAGGTTTATGTTGAAACGTGTATGTTTTTCAGCATTCTTATTTATTGTAACTCGAGACGTGAAGGGCTGTGCAGAGCACGGCAGATGGTCAAAGAGCACAGCGGATTAACTCCAAGTCTCACGCTAGCACCAGCTGAAGTCGCATATTTTCGAATTAAGATAAGGTTAAAATGAGGTACGTCATCAAAAGAAAATACTTGAGACTAATTTTGTATTTAAAAGCTGTTAATGTAACATACACTGAGTCATTTAACAATAAAAAAAATTATTGATGCAGCTTTAAGAGTGCATAAAGTCATGTGCTTCCGGTTAGGTGCCATAATTTCCCCAACGTGTATAAATAAAGTCTAATAAAGTAATAAACTACTTGAACAAAGGCACATTGTTAATTATTCCTTTAAATGTTAGAATTCAGACGTTATGTATGAATGAATACACAACACACATCCCAGTTTCTCTCAGTTTGGTTAACTAAATAATATTTTGGAGCGAGTTTGGGTCATTTACATCTCGGGTGATGAGCTTCTGATGGACAGTAAATGTTTAATTCCTTGCCTTTCATGTATGGAAGCGTGTTTGTTCATAAAGTTCCCCCGTGTGTTTGTCTCACGGCGACAGGGGAATTGCTTCTTGTGGCTGGCGCTCAGATATTTGCATACGCAATGAATCGGGGCTCATATCAGTGGCCGTGCCTGGTGCACACACCGAAATACACTCAGCAGGTGACAGGCAAACATATGCCTCAAATGCCATGGGGTCCTGAAGCCAGATCATCTCCAAAGGCTAACTGGCAGGTCTTAGTAGGGATGGCATTAATACATATTATTCACAAAGAGCATGATTGAACAGAAAAATGTGCCCGGCGTGTACCCAGCTGCTTTGTTGGCACACAGCTCAGCCTCTGCCCGGGTTTCAAGACTGAGCTTGGATTTAGACACACATTCACTGAATTCCCCATGCAGCTCTTATTCATTCGTTCAGGCGGAGGCTGGGCTGCACCAACAGACCCGCGTCTCTGTCTCCTGAATGGCTTCGCAAACCACAGCGGATCCGCATTTTTGACGTGTCTGTCCGGTAAAATGTTTGTGAGTCATAAATTCAGTGAGTGCGGCCTGATGTCTGTGGCACCTGAACAGAATGAGAGAAAATAAGCTTGTTTTGCCAGTTTTTATTATATTCCTATTGTGAAGTCGTTCACACAAACATTATATTCCTATTGTGAGTCGTTCACACAACACAAACTACGTCACACAAACACGCGTTTTCTGTATTTCTATTTACTTTCTTTTTAACATTCACAAAGATTTATGGAAACATGTTTCCAGCAGGTGCTTCTGATGCAGGCTACTGATGAATATACTTGGATTTACAGCATCCTCTAGAGGCTCCAGCGGGAAGGGTTCCCTGGAAACATCAAACATCATTTCTCCTCAGTCTAAAAAGGGGGATTGACTTACAGCGACTGAAAGATGCACAAACAAATGATGCACGTGTCAACTCAAGTTTAACAAAGTGTGTTTGCAGACATGGAAAACTTCAATTAAAAACTAAATTAAGTTTCAAATGATTCTTAAAAATCTTGCAACTTATCAGGTTCTTTCATTAAACCTGACGTTACTTTAAAGACCGTGAGAGCTGAACAAAGAGGGGCCGAGCGGGGGGCCCTTTCATTCTTTGAATTACCAAATGAAGATAATAATACAATTAAAAGATAATGTTGATGCATTTAAACAGATTAAACCAACACAATTGCTGACGCTTTGTTGAGACGTGGTGCCGGTAAATATGGAAAACGTGGCTTTAAATCAATACAAAAGATAATTTCAATAGCAACGAATGAAAACCTGGGTCGTTTTCATCCTCACCTTTAGCGTTTGTCAGCTTTCCGGAAGAAACACGACTGCAAAACAATTCAAGATCAGTTTTCAGGCCATCGTGTTCGTGTGCTGCTATGACACAAATATGCACATTTCTGCTGAGCTTTCATTCAAGCAGGTGAAGCAGACTCACATGCTGTCCTTTAAGTGGCTTGCTGTAGAAATCCGACTCCGCCGTCTGGCTCCTGCCTCGATTTTCGTTCCCCGCGACACCTGGGGAGAAATGATCCAACAACGCACCACAGAACCGTTGAGTAAAAGACAGCGAAAGTCTCCCGTTCAGTGCAAGTGAAGCTCACTAGATCAAAACACAACACTGGGGATTTGATGAAACGGGGGCTTCCCTGCGGATTAATTCCCCATCACTGCAACTGGGGCTGGAGGGAGAACAAAGGCATGCAAACACAGGCTTTTCTCTTTGCACACTCAGATAAGTTTTGAAGGACTCACTCGGCGTGTGATGAACAATGTTGATTTTATCTGGGGAGAGAGAAGAGTCTCTGAGCCATTTACAGGGTAACACAGTCATTTGTTCCTTGTTTCACTTTGACTTTTGCTGCGCCGCAAATCGTGGGTTTTTATGTTAAAGTTGCAGGGAAACCTGAGCAGAGCCTCTGTGTGTGTGTGTGTGTGTGTGTGTGTGTGGACAGCAAAGCTTTGCCCACATATGCAGGATGGTGGAGAGCAATATTTACCGTAGACACCGTCATTGTCCTCCCTGCTGTTGACGACAGCGGCTCTGAGCTGACTCAACGTCTCCTGCAGAGACAAAGTTCACAGCTTTAGCGAGAGGCCGCCGTCCGTTTGTTTACACACGATAAGATTTCCATACGTGATGGGGTTTGTGTTTGCACCGGCTGAGAAAAAGGATCCGACGGAGGCTTTGCCGTCGGGTCGTGAATGTTTTTGGTGCCTTCATTGAAAAAGTGACTGTCTGCAAAAAAGAATGTTTAAATATGCAACAAGCAGAGCAGAACTAACGAGCGAAGGCAATTTCACAGATGTTATTGGTCTAAGTACTGTTATTATCTCTTCCCCGCATCGCTCTTTTCTGTCTATATTCAAGGGGAATGTTACTGTTTGTCTACATATAGTCATTTCTGTTCAGTCACTTCACTCTTTCCATCATGGAATGGACGATGAGCAAATGGCCACAGACAGTGTTTGTGGTTATTTTATATTTGTTGTTTGGGCCATTTTCTGTCTGTCTGTTATTGGTCATTTTGGGTTTATTTTTAGTCAGTTTCTTCTTGTTTTTGAGTCAATTATCATCTTTTTGCAGTTGTTGTTGTTCTGAAACAAGAAGTGTGAGCTGTGACCTCAGAGGCTCTGGCCCTGTTGACCTGTAGGGACCTTTGTGCGAGTATCCACTCACTAACTCATATCTAATTATTACTTCACATCAAAAATAGGCACTATGATGATTTTATATTGACATTTTTTAAAAACATTTTAATAAACTCACTTAAACATCTCACACAGTTTCATTTTAACTTAGAGTTTTAATCTCAAATCATTTATTCAACTTTTTTTTTTCTCTGGTGGCCCTTTAGAGCAGGCCCACCCCCAAGATGGCAGTGAATGGAATAAACCATACACAGATTACTCCTCCATGATCCAAAACAATCAGTAACTATTAATACCTGAATAAATTGAGTCAACGTTTGTTGATGCGTGACGAACTGGTTTGCAGTTTATATGTAAAACAATCCTAATGCAATGACTTATTTGATTCCTTGCACTTAAAATTTGTGTGGGTGATATAAGTTGAACAAAATCGTATTTACATCACATTTGTCAACTGTGAGCTTTGCTTTGATAGACTCATGAGTTTATTGATGGCAAGAAAAAAGCAAGTGAGGCTAGAAGAAAGTGGAGCTACACAGTTTTTTTTACTTCTCTTTTGCAGGAATTTGGTTCAGTAATTTCATAAAATTGGAACTTGATAATTGTCATAAACACATTTTAAGGAACATTTAAGTTAATAGTTAAAAGTTATGGCGTGGTCCACCTGTGGAACATCTGGATGTGGGAAAGAACCAGAGAAATGTGAACCTACAGCAGGGCTGGTTTTCTGCTTAGCAACGTCTTTATCGTTTGATGCTTAAAATACAAGTTGCTGATAAACACTTCCTTCCTTCTTTATTACAATAATTCCATGATGTTTTGCCATCATCCATTTTATTTATCATTCATGTCACACCTGTGCCGCTCTCTCCGTGCTCACCAGGTGTCCCCAGGCCCTCCTTGCTGTTCCCAGGTCACCCGACAATCAACCGGCCATAAACTTGCCTCTTCACCCAAATCAGCCACTTTATATGGTTTAAACATTCAGTTGCTGATATCTGGCTAAAATCATCCTGTCAATGTTTCCTTTGGGAAGCAGTTGGGGAACTGATTTGCTCATCCTGGACCTTGTGGTTTTGCTTTAGAAAACATCCTCCTACCTTCTCGGTTGGATCCTTGCTCTTGTGAACCTGCTGCCAGTTGCTGGAGTGTTGCAGGGCCTGGTCCACAGTGAGACGCTGAGACCCGCGCACCTGCTTTGGCACGAAAGTGTCATAGGCGGAAGAACCGCTGTCGTCTTGTCCATGTGCTGCAAAGAATTGGCTGTTTTCATACTAATAATAATTGGTACTCTAATAATCGACAGCTGCACATAGATGATGGTACTAATATATGGGCTCAGTGTATTCAAGTTACAATTTAGATTTATAATAAATTAAATCCAAATTAAATTGTTCAAAAACAAGTGACAGGTTAAAACAAGACATTCATAAAACAGAGTGAAAAACAAATTTCACTCGGCTGTTAAGATTCATAAAGAGAAGAGTTGGCAAAGTCTGATGTTTAGTCATTTATAACAAGTATTTATTTATTTACATGTAATTTGTCATTTGTGACATTATGTGAACATGATTTTTCCTGTTGTCTCCATTGCCTGGCCCTCACCTTGTTTCGTGGGGAAGGAATACACATCAGTGTCAGCCTGTGTCGTCACCTTCATCTGGAAAACTGTGGACACAGACAAGTTACATAAAAATTATGTCATAAAAATCCGAACATAAAAGATATTATTATTCTCATTCATCTTCTTTTCGTTCTATATTATTCATTTTATGAAACGTGTAAAATTGAGCCGAGTTAATAACAGATTAATGCGACTTCTCTGTGAATCTGCACTTGCTCTGTTTGTCCACAAGATGGAGCCCCGCGCTAAACTGAGCGCACTGACTTTCAGCGTGAAAAGCTGCAGAGAAACTTCTGCTCCAGAACAAACAAAAACAATGTGAATGTGAAAAGTTGAAAAAGTGCAAGCTCCCACTTTTTCTTTTGGTTCCTACTTTCTCTCCCTTCGCGAATGATTCTTGTGGTTTTTGCACTGTGAATGAAAGGCCGTTGAGCTGGTGGAGGTGGTGGAGCTGCAGCTGTGTGACCAACACCGGATTGAAATTCAGCATCCACGCCCTGCACCATAATCCCACCTCTGACTCCTTCCTTCGTGACGGCGCCTCGCTTGTCCCACTTCGTGTTCAGACACAGCCTCCCTGTTCACACTGTGAGCGGAGGAACTTCGTGCCTGTGACTCTGAGTGTGTGTGCATGTAGTTTACGCCTCTCGTGATTCCAGCATTTCAGCACAGTGTGCACGTCTCAAAATGTCTCCCTGTCCAATGACATCTCATGAAGGTCTCAGCAAACAAAAGCAAAGGCGCCTCATTGTTTCCACCTCTCCACTAACTGGGCCCCTGCCTGATCCTCGTCTCTCCTCACATCTCCTCCTCACATCTCGCGCGGCAGCAGTGGGAGCAAAAATGTGATCCTTGTGTGGCTTGAAGCTTCGCTGTCTCAATAGATGGAAACCTCAAAATCCCTTCTCTTTTTCTCTCGTGTGCTCTGGGGACAAGGACGATGGAAAACATGTGTAATGACTTATTCTGGCTGACTTGGCCCCGGTCTGGCCGAGATTGGTTGCAGATGGCAGCCCCGGTAGTTCCCTCTCTGTTACTGAGGCGATGGTTGGGATGCAGGGAGTTCAGTGGTGCACTCGGTTTCTTTTTTTTTTTCTTCTTCTTTTTTTGCTTCGTAAGCTCCATTGGGAAGCGACTTGGCTCGGTGGATGCAGACAAGCTCAATAAAAAGCTGCATAATTGGGAAAGGTTGCCTGTTGCACAGTTGCAATCATTTCTGCGTGTTTTGGATGCACGAGGGCTCGAGGAGGCGACGGCGGGTAATCGCGCATGCACGTGAGCATGTTTGCATTAGCAGGATGAGAAGGAGACGTGGCAGCTGTTTAATGATTTATAAGCCTTAATAACACCAGTCACTTTTGGATGTTTCGTCTTCATGAAATATTCACGCTGCTGGAAATGAACAGTTAGGGAGTGTGGGCGAATGGGTTTTTCTCTCTGCTCGCCTTTGTTTGTCTTGCAGTGGGGAGCGCCCGTGTTCTTGCGGTTTGTGGGATCAAAACAAACTGCATCGCCTCTCCACTCTATTGAGCAGCACTCCACATTCCAGGCACTTCCTCCCTCCCACACGATCTCCCTTTCACATACTTTTCATAACTCTAGTGTTTCGACTCTAAATCGGCTTCGTAATGTTTTACAGTTGAGGGAAAAAGGGAAAACCCAGTTTACCCTGAGCGATGTAGGGGGTCTTGTCCTCCTTCAGCCGGGTGTTCTGAGGTCGAGGCGTGGGCGCAGGTGGGCGGTTGGCCACGTCCACCGCCTTTGCTGAGTTCAGAATGGTGTCATATTCATCATTGACCCCCAGCGGCGCGTAGACGCCCTCCTCCTCCTCCTCCTCCTCCTGGTCCTCCTGCTTTCCCTCCCCTCCTCGTTGCTCCTTCTGTGCACCTGCGGTGGAAGGATTCCCTAATGCACAAAGTGTTTACTGCACTGGTGCTTGAATGTCATGATGAAGTTCTGCGTGCTGTTCCCGCCACTGTCACCACACAGCTAATCGGAAGCAACTCTACATGGTGCAAGGGGGAAATATTCAGGGGTTGGAAATGAGCCCTGCATAATGATATGCTGGGGGGGGAAAAAAGCCTTTTCATTACGAGCTTTCCTTTGTCCTCCTTCCTCTTCCCATCAGTGCCTCACTTACCTGCGGTGCACATCATTTCGTATACGCTGGCACCCCCATTGTCCTCGCTGGAGTTGAACATATTCTGCAACAACAGAGCATGAAGGGAAGTGTTTTATGCATCATCCAAATGACAAACATCTCAATAGAGGCAATTTACAATTCAAGGAAAGCAATGTTGAATCTGTTATTGTGAAGCTTCGCTGTACGTATTCATGCGTTTGACAAATCGTGATACAATGCGGGATTGTAACTGTGGCAGGAATGCGAATCTCCTCTTGGCAGGCTCACTAGATCCTTCCTGTCAGCTCATTTTCTCACCAGTGTTCTCTTTGCAGGGGCATAAAAATGAAACATAAAATCCGAGATGACTGTGCACTCGCCACTGTCACGCTACAGGCTCATATCTGCCTCCAACGCCGTCCTTAAACATACAGCATCTTCACGTCAGGTGTGACAAAATCATTAACCGAGCTTTCTCGTCACATTGCCACTCGTGGAAAAAGGCACTTTGGGGCTATAACAGGAATCAGAGAGGTGTGCTGTGACCCTGCCCGCTGGCTGGAAGAAAACAGCTTTCCCTTTGACAGCAAGGCTGCCGCAGAGTTGGCCTATTTGCTAATAACACGTTGAGGGACAGACAGGGGTATGAACAGGGTAATTATGAAATCAGACAATGTTCCCCTTTCAGTCCAAACATATCATTTAGTGAACAATTCAAGACCCTCGGTTGGATATTTCGACTGCATCCGCAAATAGCGTGAGATATGGATATTAATTAACTGCCATATTTCTGCTATCGAAGCTGAATTTGAAACGAGTCAAGGGCCGTGTCAATCATTTTGCAAGTGTTACAGTGTTTTGCAGAAAGAGAACGGGACGCATTGTGGAGTTTGCATCCAAACAGATTAGAGCAAAAAAAGACTCGCAGTGTTGCATTTTGTTCCAATTTTCACTTTGAGAGGATAAAATCTGAAATAACCCTCAGTCAATAATGTAAATCAGTGCAGAATATATTATTAATTTCTTTTTATATATTATATAAAGTGAGCTGCAGCGCACTTTGATCAAGATATCCTCCATTTAACCTGCCACACACTGTGTGCAGTTTCCAAGCGACACAGCCACTCATGAGTCACTAACAATGTTAAAATGTTCCTAGCCCTGCAAATTACTTACTGGCTGCCATGAATGCATTACTTAACAGTAGCGCTTCATAACAGGCCCAACAGGTAGACAGGATGGGTTAATTACCGACGCAGCTTGAACATTGAATTCTAATAGATGGATGCTGTGCCGAAGCACAGTGTGGTATTTTCTGGATGAGGGAGGGGTATTTATTTACTAACCGCAAAGACTAAATCATTTTACAGATGTCTGACACTGCAGCAGCCTCAGGCATTCCAGACAAATTCAGTTTCAACACCGCAATCCAAGCTGCAGCACTTCAGGACAAAATAATACAAAAGAAAAAACCCTAAAAAAAAAAAAACCCAGCAGGCACGATGATTTGGTTAGCGGGGGCAACAGATCTCAAGTGAACTGAAGGATAAGGGACGGTAACTAGATCGGGGAGTGTAAATATGTTTTTCAGCAGCTGAAATGGCCACGGTGCAGACGGGCAGGTCTCGGTCCTCGGTGCCGGCCGTGGTTCTCAGATCCACGGCAGGCTGCAGAGTGTAACGCCGAACCCATCACTTAAGTCAGAGTCTGTCCAACTTATTTGTTGGCACGGGAAAATAAAAAGTGGTCAGCTCAGCAAGCGTTTCACACTTCAAACTATATTTACTCAGCAAAGTGTTATCTGCATGCTTGTATTTTAGGTAGCGTAGCCTGCTGGAGCTGGTGGATCTGCGAGGCTCGAGCACAGTAATGCTGACGGTCAGTACCTGTGTGCCGCCGCATGTGCTGGGACGTGATGTCGTGAACGTGATTAGACATTTCAACCAAACAGCCCGACTTAAATCTGACTCCAGGTGGCTGATTACGCGTCCACATTTTTCTGTTATGCAACGTAGCTACAGAAGGATGAAAACAGCTTTTTTTTTTTCCCTTTCAGAACAAGGACGACCGTGTCATTCAAATGATAAACAAATCTCTGGAGTTGGTCGACAATGATTGCGATGCAGTTACTGACCAAACAAACCTAACATGCAAAAGCAGGTCAGGGAAGCGGCAAATCCTCGGAGCCGAGTGCACGGTGAGGCCTAATTTGGCTTTTGTGCATTTGGATAAGACTATGCTGTACTGTACATACACACAGCGTGCGCCATAGAAATTGCTCTTTGCAGTCTTCGTGCGGCCGCGCAGTTTTAAGCAAATTTCTATTTATCGAGCTCGGCTCTTCATCTGAGAGCACACAGTGAAATCTGGGTAGGAGCGCACAGTCCATCTGCAATTACTGCCAAGTGCCACGCAGCCAAATGTGTGACACAGTATTAAAATATTAAATATGGACGACGTCCGTATGTGTTAGTAATTACTATGAGCAAGCACAATTTTGCCATTTGAGGACATAAACATCGTAGATAACAGCGAAGCGTTTTGTATATTTGTATGCTAGTTATGTTCTCTCTGAATAATTCAGCTTCCCCTCTGGAGCAGTTCACAGCTAATTAACAAAGAAATGTGGTGCCAGGGCAGAGTAGTGGATCTGACGCAGGCCCTGTGAGTGATTCAGCCTGTGTACGAAGCAGGGGAGCGATCCATCGAGGATTTATTGACAGAGTGCCGCTACGCTGACGCCCAAATCACTGATGCATCATGAGTTGATTAATTGGAGGTGGGGGACGCGCTGCAGATCAGTTAATGAAAGTGCTGTGAACAAAACCACACCCGCTGACGTTTTTTGCACAGTTCCAGCAACACTCTGCTACCTACAATATTACCACGCACGAAAAAATGTCCATTTGCGTGCCGATTGTGTGTCTCTCGAGCATTTCGGTTCGGTGCTGGCAGACCACGGCAGATGTGATGTGGCGTTTTAAAGCTGCCATCGTGGCCGTGTCGCTGGGTGCATCATGTTTTTTTAATGATAATGTCCTCGCCGCCTAATGAAATTAGCATTGGAAAGAACATTATGATTCTAGTGTCCTCCAGGTTTATCATACAAAGGGATGTGCATGCATGAAAGGGATCTATTAAATCTGGATTGGCACTCATTAGTGAGTGAGAGGCGCCGCTCGTGTCACTGTATCCTCGCGCTGAAATGAGGGGTTGAGTAGAAACACGAGGAAATGGCAGCCGTCGTGCGGGAGAATCTTGATCGTGGTGGGTGCGTTAATTGTCTGAATGTATGCAGGCGACCTGCGCAGTGAGTCATTGTGCATGCACGAACAAACACAGCCTCTCCAGTCTCTGTGGGGGTATTCCATTAGGAACCTCGCGCTCCGAATACGAGGGGGGGGACAGTAGTTAGAGGGGGAGAGTGGCTGGCTCTGACACAGAGGTCACCCAGGTCACAGTGGAGGTGTCAGTTTAGTGCTGCACGACACCCCGGAGATCTCCGGAGCCCAGCTGCTTCGTGTTCATTTCTCATCTGTCAGCAGGTAATTTCACTGCATTTTAGTTGACATCAGATCAAACAACGGTTTTAATCAGGTTACAGGCGTGACACGACAAACATGAGGACATAGTTGTAGGTTATGTTGTATGGAGGGTCCATAAAAATAAATCAATAGTTTGTAGCATGTCGCAAGGATGAATTCCAGCTGCAGCTTGGACATCTCGGCCGTTTCTAACGGAAAGCGGCGTGGACACGGGCGAGTAATAGTTACCAGTGTCTCTTTCAACAAGACGTGCAGCTCTGCGTGCCCGCGGCTCTTGGCAATCTCAGCGGGCGTCTGTCCGCTGCGACTGGCTGTGTGCAGCGCTCGCTCAGCTCCCGGACACTGCAGCAGGAGGCTGGAGACGCTTCTGAATCCAAATTGGGCGGCGAAGTGGAGGAGTGACGGTACATCTGCATGGTGCAGCTCTGATGGGGGAAATTGACAGTTTCGATTAAGCAAGAAAAACAATAATTTGATAGCGGAGGCAGTAACACAGTTACGGTCAGGCCTGTAAATCAGCAGTTATGGATGAATAACTAATGCACTGAAGAACAGTGAGCAACCAACCAGCTCTGAGGGGACTGTACCTCTGTCAGGCGGGTTTTCACAGTGCAGACCCTGGAAGCCTCCGGTGGGCATAGCCTGCAGGAGCATGGAGGCCAACTTCTGATCCAGTTTCTCCAGAGAAGAAACCTGGAGAGCCTGAAATCCAGAAGGCCACGTTTTGAAATAAATGAAGGAACAGTAGTCAGCACAAACAGGTGGCCCCCGGAATGGAGATAGCAGAATGATAATAATAATAATGACAGAATATACTGTGCAGAATAGACACAAAACAAATGCCAGTCCATGTGTGTATTTTGAAACGCTCTTGCCAAATTCTTTTTTTTTTTTTTGGCATCGCGCAACTGTGCCGCTTCAGCAAAAGCGACTTAATCAAATCAAGCGTACGTGGCTGAAAGACGGCTGGAACCTGCAGTCTCTTCAATTTCAGGAAGGAGCTGGTAAACCAGCAGAAATATGCTGATTCAGTTTGTCCTCTGGATTTCCTCGTCTTTCTAATGGGTGGGAGCGGATCAATAATGAGCAGTGTTTTGGGGCGGTGGCGATTGACTAATTTTTTTGTAACTCAGTTACATAACCATGAGTCACTAAGTAATATAACACATTCAAAGTGCCTCAGAAGAGATACTTTTACTGAGGAGAGACACAGAACAGAACTGCATTTAAATGGATTTCCGACACCACTAAATCAATAACTGGACAAGTTGAAAAGAAGGCTGTCTGCTTATTGCGGCATATTCTCCCTCACACAAATAAAGTTTCAAAATATAAATCTGCGTCTCTGATACAATGTAGATTTGAGCATTTGGGAAACTTTTTGTAAAAACCACCTGCAATTGGTGGTTTTAAAAGATGTTGATTCAACTTGATGATTATCTTGTGTCCTTTTTGATTTCTCCAGGTAGGATCCACTTGTTTCCATCTGTTTCCATCTTTCCATCATTTGTCAGCCCAACAGAAGATGGAGACTAAGCAAAACAGCAGGCGATAAATAGACTACGTACCTCACAAGATGGCGCCCACCTCCACTAACTAACAGTTAATACAGCACAATGGAACTTTACGTTCTCTCTGTATCATTGACTTCCACACTGGATCCTGCGGTTCTCATGGCACCAGACATGGAGCAGAACTCATCAAAACCCAAATGTGTTCTCGGACTGAAATGGCCCTTTAAAGTCACTCTACCTGACACATGAACTCGACAGGCTGCGCCGCCGTCGGCAGAAGGCGAGCGACCTCCTGCAAACTACTGTAGTACTGCAACTGTGCTTTGCCCAGAGGTACTCCGTTACTATACACAGTCACGTTTACACTTCCTTCTGGAAAATCTGCAACAGAAACACAGAGGCAGGACAAAAAATAAAACGTGTGTATTTCTTTAATTGCACGTTCATCTTCAAAGATATATTTTGTTTACCTGGCGCGTTGGTACACAGGGTTTGGTTGTTCCAGCGGAGAGGCGTCACTTTCACTGTGAGATTCTTAGCAGCGAACTCGACCTCGGTGTCGCTGCCACCGAGCTCGTTTTTCAGGAGAACGAACACCTCCGTGGAGCTCTGCCAACGACACGGTGCAGCGTGTGAGGAGCGCTTCCTGATTAATGGTGGAAGCTCTGCTCCTGACAAGACCAGCGGTTCCCAACACTGGTCCTCAAGGCCCCTTGTCTTGTATTTTCCCAAAGTTTGCAACTGCTCATTACCTGGATCAGGTGCGTTCAGACAATCAGAGGCTGGAAGATCCTGATTTCGTTTTTCGTATGTCCACCCTCATCCACCATGGTATCCTCCAGCTTCTGATTGACTGAACCCACCTCATCCAGGCACTGCAAAGTGAATAGTGCAGGGATAGTTGGGAAAGGAGGCAGGGCAGGGACCCCCGAGGACTACGGGTGGGACTCCCTGGATTGGAAGCATGTCTCACCCTGCAGGGAACTCTGGAAGGGACGACCACGATGCTGGATCCGGCACCGGAGGCTCCATTTGAGTGCAGTGGTTCAACTTTGGGCTGAGATCCTGGCGGTTTATGTGTCGAAGCGTTGACATTTGCTGGTGTGGGCGACACGCCTACAAAAGATGAGATATTCAACCGCATCCTGAATACATGCATTTAGACACGCTACAGTCATGTCTCAGACGACGTCAGTCCAAAGTGGTGGACTGACATCAAAATGTCAGATTTGCCAAGAAATTTTTCCACAAATGTGCATTGTCTCCGGAGACAGATGGTGACATTGCTGCTGCTGATTTTGCACCACCAGGAAGTTGTCTCGAGTGAAATCTGAGAAGGTATAAGATTCACTGCACACATTCAAGTTCCTCTCAAACTAATGTGCAACTGTATCAGGCCACAACATTAATACCATCTGGTGGTTTAAAAATAAAAAAGACATGTTTTAATATAAAAACATTATGAACTAATAAATGATGATGTATCATTCTAGGTTAATCAGATAAAATCCGTTCCTCCTTTACAACAGTGACCTTTGACCCTTGTTTGTTTTTATTATAACATGTTTCACCGTGATTACAAGAATCAATGTTGTTTAAAATACATTGTTTTCTTCATGAACTTATGAAAAGTAAGGAAGTAAAAGTACTTTGTTACTGTACTTAAGTATATTTTTTACATGTCTGTGCTTTACTGTAGTAAATTTGATTATGGCTACTTTTACTTTTAATATATCTACATTTCTAGACAAAGCTGCGTTACATGTGAAAGTCACTTCACACATTTCATAATAATAATAATTTGAAAGACATATTAGCAGTACTCATAGTGAGCTGGTATGTAGTAAATTTACTCTCTGGCTTCCTGAATTCGGACATTGCCTACCTCTTCTTCCCACTCGAAATCAGTAGTTTAGAAATAAAACTGAAGAAAGCATCAGATCGTAAACCCATCATTTATGTCTATTATAATTAATTAGTCGATTATTGTCCCCCCAAACCTGAAGCACCCCTCTTCCAAATAAAGAACAGTAAAAATTATTGTCAAGTACTTTTAGTTACAATACGTTAAGTGTAATATAAATCATTTACTTAATTACTTTTACTTATTTCGGTTGGTACCTATACATTTACCAGAGGACGTTATTGTATGTTTATTTGTACTTATACTTAAAGACAGTTTCTGAGAACTTCATCCACCGCGGCTCAAATTAAATCTTGATAATCTGCGGACTCTTTCTTGTTTGTGTAGTAGGTTTGTGTACTTCTACCGCCTCTGCAAACAGACTATCACATGTTGCTGCGTATGAGACTGCTTGCTTCCCTTCCATCCGAATCTTTTTAGGGTTTTGACTGTGTCTTTTTTTTAACGCTCTAGGCATAAACCATCTTCATTTAAAAAAACAACTTGAGTCTCCTGATTTTCAGCTTGTGACCACCCAGAGCAGTGAAATCACTTCCTGCTTGACACATACGCATTAACCTGTTAACCTCTTAGTTATTCATACATGCATCTGAAATCCTAACCCACATTAACTAGACTACGTAGTTCACTCGTTGGCGAGCAATCAATCGAGATTTCAGACACTTACTAACTGTTCTTACACTGTACACTACTAACAGCTGTTTCAAGTTTTCGGATGGTTGCATTGTGGGATTATTAGCAGATTAGTGTACATGCCATAAATGCTACTTTTTTGCTCCATTTTGGAAGACACAGTTTTGGTAATGTGAAGCAGAACTTCATAAGAATTCCATGTCGTCCCTCAGCGATGGTTTAAATCCTCCAGGAGGATGTGGACAGTGATGCTGCGGACGCTGTTGTCTTCACGCATAGGTGAGTGGGTCTGGACCGTGAGCGGATTCTGTTGTCTGTCTGTGGTGCGGAGTCCCCGTTCTTCCCTCTGTAAGTACTAACTGCTGTTGTGCCTGGGGTTTGTTTGCGTTCCAGTGGAGGTTTTTTGATCAAATGCTTCGCTTTTAAATTGTGTGTGCGTTGGTAGGGTGACAAAGACCGGGAGCCTGGCTGCTTCTTCTGGGGGGTTTTCCACAGTTTGTGCAATTGTGTTGAATTGATAATATATCTCTCACCTGGGACCATAGAGTGTAATATTTTTTCTTTTTCTTTTTTTAGGTCAACCCAATAGTTAGCATCTTCCTGTTTCCCTTGACAAAAAGCCAATTGGATTTTTCCACTGGCATTAGGATCACTGCGGGAAAAAAGCTCCATAACAAGCAGAATTTTATGATAGTTTTTTTTTAAACAAAATAAGGTTCACAGGTGCCGAAATACAGTTGCCAGAGTTAAATCGGTATTGTTAGGCTATAAAAGAACAACACCGTGGTTGGGTGACTTTAACAACACCACCTCTAAACTTTGAATTTTTCCTTTGATTTATCGCACTTGGCTCTTCTACAGACGCTTTTATTCTTATAGTGACCTGATAAAGTTAGTGATTGTGTTATAAGCCCAATGAGGCCGTAAAAGGGATTAGTGAGTAGATGAGTCTTTGATCCCCATCCTATTGGTCACACATGTCAGACTTTCAGTGGTTTATTAACGGCTCCACTAATTGTATTCCCATTAGCCTTAGCTGTACATTTGTGGTGCTAAATAGGAAATGTAATCATGGCAGCAGACCAAAGCGAGTTGGTGTTAACCTAATTTTACCTGCTAGTATTTTAGCATGTGAAGATTAGAATTTGTTTCAACAGATTCTGGCGGTGTAAAGAATTGGAAAGGAATGTAAACAAAAAAATTATAATATTCTTGCAATTTGCATTAACATTGGCAGGCACTACATCATTTTTATGATTCTCCACACGTGTATTAAAACTCATCCGGCACCTACATGTCTGTTGCATGTGCCAACAAATAAACAGAATCATTGTGATTTGAAGAGTGAAGATACTTTTGGGTTAAAATATAACTGTTCGTAGGATCCGGGCCTGAACCACTTCACTGTATCAGTGCAATAGAGTGATGCAGAGTGCACTTGAATTTGCATGGCTCACCGTGAGTAATCAGTGGTGGCCAAAGAGGAAGGGCTGCCTATTTGCATGTTCCTCCTGCGCACTCACCTGTTCAAACACAGCCCCCCTTCTCCATCTTGTGATTTTATACAGATAGTGTAATAAGGGGGGGCAAAAAAAGGGACGGATGCAGATGATAATTGACAGGACAGTTGAGATCAGGTGGGAGATAGAGTTTCACCAAATATGGATCTGCATATAGGATGTCAATCTTCAGCACACAGTTCTCAGTGAAAAAAAGAGTAAGCAGGCTCCCAGGTTGCCGCTCAGGCACTCTCACAAATAATGAGCATTCTTTTCTTTTCCCTTTCGCATTTAGGGAGGGGAACAGCAAGGCCATGGGGAATTTTTCTTGAAGGAAAGGCATGTTGCAAAAAGGAATCTCTCTCCAACTACTGCTGACATGTATTAGGATATTTGTTAATGGTGATACAGAGTGAAGCTGATAATTAAAGCAGATTTTTTGACTCCTATTCCCAATAATATCATAATAATTGCTATATTGCATCTGCAGCAGATATTTCCCACTGTATGCATCTTCTAAAAAAAATGTTAGCTACTCGGAAAACACTTTGCAGCATTGTCGGGAATGTGAGGTGAGATTTATTATTGCTCATGGGTCCACTTTCCTTTCCTGTCTGTAGTACAGCCAGCATTAAATCATATTTAAAGCCAAAATAACCTCACACTGGACTGAAACAGGGCGTCAGCGATGTTTGAGAGGAAAAGGAAAGTGAAAGAAAACCAAACATTCGGGACGCAGCGTCTAACCTTTTCTCGCCATCTCAGTCACAGTGGACAGGTACTCGTGAACATCTTGTTCACTGGAGATCTGCAGGCACTCGTCCCCGTTTAGGGGCACCAGCTCCAGCAGCGGGGTCAGACTCTCCACCCCACAAAGCAGCACCACCACATGAGAGGCAGGACTCAACACACGGGCCAGGAAGAAGCGCTGCACCTGGCACAGACCCTCCAGCATGCCTTTGGAAAGAATCAGGAGCTTGCAGGTGTACTGGGCAAGCCGGAGGAAGTCGCCCCGTCGGCTGGACACACCGGCAATGTCATAGCAGAGGATTCCAGCCTCTGAGATGAGACCTTTGAAGGCGGACTGCAGGTAGGTGGCCCATTGCTTCGCCTCTGTTTTATAGATGATGAGCAACTCCTCAGCTGCAAGAAAAAGTCATATTCTAATTAAATTTGCAAGTAATTTAATATAATAAAATTGTATTTAATATTCTATGGAAAAGGCCGTTTTTTCTACTGTTTCTTTTGGTCAAATTCAGGCTACTAAACAGAATTACAGCAAGAGAATTCACGAAAATAACACAAATGTTCAGCTCACCTGCCTGGCTCATGGCTTCGGTGCCGTGTGACTGCAGGTCTCACTAACAGTGACATGAAGAACAGCACTGTTGTCAGGAGGAGCTCAGATAAGAGGAAGTTTCCTGCTGCACCAGAATGGACAAAGGAACGATTTGTGTTTTAAAGTCACGTCACTGCTCTGCTGACAATGAACAAGTTGCATGAAAGGTTGGGTTTTTCTAAAGAACTGTCACTACAACTTTAACCAAATTACAGCATATCCAAATAGTTTAGTCACCAGAATGCAATGCGCTTATGCAATTTTAATATGATGGAAATTCCCCAAACTGACTGTGTGGGTTTGGAAATCCACAGTTTGTCATCCAAGTTTAGTTTGCTAATATGTTACTGGTGCTGGCACAACCAAACCTTATATGCAAATGGCATCTTGCAAAAGTTATAGTAATGTGTTAATGTTTATTTGCTGAGGAGGTTGGCACGGTGCTGCGAAAAAGGTCACTGTGTGTATAATTATGTTTGTCAGCTTGGAAAATGAACTTTGGAACAATAATGTTTGCTTGATTGCATATTACCGCATTAATTGCATTGAAACGAGCACAGCTACGGTAGGAAGAACTCAGAAGAAACAGAATAGCAACAAAAATGAAGAAATCTACCGCTATTATTCTCATAGCCATGCTGAGTATTTTGCATGATCCCATGAAAGTTCTGTGTGTAAGCAAAAAAAAAAAAAAAAAAAAAAAGATAGACAACAGTTGACCGGAAGGTGAAAAGCCCAAGTAGTTTAATTAAGTCTGCAGCACCATGAGTGCAAGACAGAGCACTAGAAGCTGAGGCGTGTTAATACTAATGATCTGGTGTGAATGTCTCCATCGCAGGCAGAGCTGAAAAGGCTGTGAGATGTTTTGACCTGCTACACACACAATCCCTCATTGAGAGAAATGTAGAATTCTGAAGTCTTCATTAACTGCCTCCACCTGCCAAACAACTGACTCATACTGCACCAGCATCTCACTAATAGCCGTTTGCCTCCATTTATTTCCTTTGAGCAGCAGTGGGGTGAGTGAAATACACAAGTGAGCAGGTGAAAGCTGAGGTCTCCTTCATGCAAATTGCCAGTGCTGTGTGTTTGGTGACTCACCGCTGACAGATCATGCCGTTCCCATGCATGGAGAACCACACACTTTCACTCGCTCACATTTTCTGTATATGACTAGTCCAAGCCAACCACAAAGACGGGACATGAAAACCTCTGCTGAATCTGTAGCGGCTTCAGACGAACAAACCGAACCCTGTGAAGCACACAGTAAAGTCACTGTGTCAAAGCCAGCGACATGATGACAAGTGAAGTAGAAAGTAGTTTTTTTATATATTTGAATATGAAAGATAAATTTTACAATTTGATGCATTGTACCAGAGTTACCTTAGAGCTAATTTTCATCTGCAGTGTCTTTATTGGAAACCAGACTATTTTTTCTCTCAGTGAATTATGAATATCACACTGTCAATAAAAAAATGTCAATCACTATATTGAGATTTTAGAGCAACAGGACTATAACTTTGTGAATATTTTGGTTGAAATACAATTTGAGTGAGGCCTACCCTCTAATCAATAAGGGATTTTTGCATCACTCTTATTATTTGTAATTTGATAGTGACTAATATGTGAAGCTCTGTGGAGAGTGTATGTGAAAAGAGCTAAGCGAGGAGGGGGGAGGCTGGGAGGAGCACAGCAGATGAGCAAATGGATTTCATGTTTCATGCTAGTGTTAGCTGAATGGGCATACTGTAATTTTAAAGTTGTCGTTTTAATATATCAAGAGCATCTACTTTACGATCATCCATTAATATCTTACAGCTTGGGACTCCGTCTCAAAATTCTATCTCTTTAATTTTTTTATTATAGTAAATCAAGAGTATTCATTGGTTGCATTTATCTTACCACTGAAAGCTGTACGTTTGCCAGCTGGCCAATGCTAACACATTTAACGACATATTGAATAATGTGTTATCCTAATAACTGATTTGTGTAGCATTGTAAAATAAAAAAACGGATCAATTATATAGATGTTGCCAAGCAGGAGAACAGATGTGGAGATGGCATAATGCTGAGTCAGAACAGCAGACCAGGCCATAGAAGAACGACAAAATTTGGTTCAGGATGGGAGTTGTGTAGACGTGGTTTAACTTCTAGCCTGAATCCTGTAGGTGTGCTGTGTTCGGTTTGTAACGGCCTGACAGCCGTTGCCAGGTTTCAGCTAAGCAGAGAAAATCCAGGTTATTGTCTGTGATAAGTTCAGTGAGAATGAGGCTTTTGTTGTTAAGGAAACGGGACTTAAGGAGAGCCACTTTAAGACAGTGTTGCTTTCTGATCGATTAGGAGAGAACAGACCGGATTTGACTTAAAAACAAAGACATGAAGTCATCATTTGCAGACTCTTTTGTTTTTGATGATACAAACAGTCAAAGGTTTTGTTATTTTGCTCAATTCAACATAAGTGTGCATTTTTGAGAATGTCACGTTAATACTGAATTTACAAATGTGCTTCAAGTTTAGAAGAGGACTTTTTTTACTTTTATTTTTCACGGCTCATGTAAAAGACCACTACTCTTATAAAATGACAACAGACACATATTACGCATTTGAGTAAAAGATAATAGTGTATTTATGTTTTGATTAAAATAGGTTAAAATACTAAATTCATTCATGTACTGCATCTCCAATCAAATTATTAAAAAAATAGTAGTAGTTCATTTATATAACATTACACCCAGATACAAATTTGTTACAAGTTTATTATAAGTAACTCACACAGTTATTCCCAACAGCTCAAACTGACTCGAAAACAGCCCCCGGTTGACGACGCTGCCGCTCTCCACCAATAACAAGAGTCGCTGTGGGCACGGGGCGGGACCGGCGTGCGAGCAAGTTTGAGTGCGCGCTGCGTTCAGACAACTTGATACAGAGTAACAGTAAATCAGACGGAGCAGCTCGTGCGGCAGCAGCGGTGAAACCGAAGCCCCGCAGCGAGTATTTTTGGCCGCCGACGGGACCGAGTGAGATCACTGCGGTCTCTGTCTCTCCACCTCGGACGCACTCGAGAGTTGTTCGCCCAAGAGCAACGCAGGCGCCGTTTTTCACGCTCGTTTCTGCTGTATCCCAATATTCTATCACACTGGAAATGTCCGAAACCAAGCCGAATGATGAGCCGAAGTTATCTACGACGGACAGGGTGGTGAAATGTAAGTAACCGTGTGTCGCACGCAGCCGCGGCTCAGGCGGGACTCGGACGGTTCACAGCCGCCGCCAGCAGCAGCAGCCGCCGCCGCCGCCGCAGCAGCAGCAGCAGCGGCAGCGAATGTAGTGGAAATTGGTTCGCTGGCTATGGAGGAAGAAGGGTGTTAGCCGAGCTGTGACAGCGGCGGCGAACTAGGAAGTGAGGCTGACTCGACTTTCTCAGACCCGAGCTCGGATTTTAGCTCGAAAATGTGTCACGCTGCGCCCGTGGAGAGGGGGGGGGGGCACGGCCGCTCGCGCGCGCGTACACCCCGTCCAGCATACAGTGTGGCAGACGCGCGAGCGTTTTGATTCCCATGCACTTCCAGTGTGCAGGAGATATATTGCACAACCATTACATTCAACCCAAGGGCGATCCCCCCCCCCCCTTTATTGTGCATGCAACAACCGAGCGTAGTTTTACCCAGGCTGCCTCTTTTCCTTTTCACTATTGCATAACACGACTTGATGTCGCCCATGTTTTGTAATGTGACATTTGGGGGTGTTCATCGTGTGCATGCAGCATTCGTGCAATACAGGGTGTCTCTTCCTGCCTTGTGTGTTTACAGGTCTGGCGTTCCACCTTTGCTGCCTGCCATGAGAACGCAATAAAGGTTCTATCCGAGGCCACCTAGCCCCTGATCACAGAGAAGGGGGGCATCTCATTCTCACTGAGATGCAGCCTCCACGCAGGCGTTCGCAGTCTATTTGTGTGTGTGTGTGTGTCAAAAACAGGGTTCTAAAAGAAATTCCTCACACTTGGAAGACACCTGCAACAGCTCTCCGTAGAAAGTGAGATGACAGAATGTGTTTATTTGCACTGGCTGATTTTTGATCCAGCACCGGTTTGCGACTCTCGTCTTCTCCAGAATTCATGACTTGACAACACACATGTGCAGCGACTACAGTGTGCGAAAAAGCACAGCAGGGAATTGTCGAGTAATTTTTATTGAGGCTTAGCTGAAACCATTTGAAATGATCAGAACATCTGTGACCATTAAATAACAGCAAAATTTGGTTAAAGAGGGGAAAAAAGCGACACTCCAGCGCTTCGGTGACCACGACTGGAATCGTTCACTATACACCACGTTTAAAATACACT
This sequence comes from Channa striata, assembly GCA_033026295.1. NCBI lineage: Eukaryota > Metazoa > Chordata > Actinopteri > Anabantiformes > Channidae > Channa > Channa striata. Next base: position 40,829,640 of record CM065168.1, read on the forward strand.
TCATAATTTCCTTACGCTTCTGCCGTTTGAAAGAGAAAATGTCAAATGAAATGGAAAAACAAAACCGCAACGGAGATAACATGTTGTGGTATGGCTAGATTTTGTTCAGAAAAAGGGGTTGAGGGTTAAAAAAAGACTCACAGCGTGTCCTGGGTGCTTTTGTAATAAATATTTCAAGAGATCACCCCCCCTTTCCCGAACAGTCTCAACCAACTTGAAGGGTAATGAAAAATAGATACGACAAGTATGGGTTTTGAAGAGGTTTAACGGGATCACTGGGAGACTTGGCTGGTGCTGTTTATGTGAATTTGAAGCAGTTTTTTTCCTTTCTTACACGGCTGTTTTACGCAGATGAGATGCTGCTTTTTCAGGACTTCCTTGCTCTGCTGTCTGCTGTGCTTTTAATCAGGTTTAAACGTATTGATTAGTCATTAGAGGGGCTGCCAGGGAATGTGAGAGGCCACTTTCTGGGGCTCACCTCTCGACCTGATGTTAAGATCAACAAAGTAATTCAAGTCATAATTCATTCATCAAGTTTTGAGAAGTCAGTGTTTTGGTAATGCATCTGTATTATGACAACACGGGAGCTGGCTGTGTACAAAGCACCTCTCCAAAATAACTGTAGGCCATAGGTGTGAAGTAATTTGTTTTCAGCCGCCTAGTTTGCCCCGCGACAAGGTGTCAGTCCAACTTATCATAAGTGCTTTGCATCCACCTGTTTTCAAAATGAATTATCATAATGCTCCTGAAAGCCACTGCCGCATTGTAATTACTCCGATGAGTTTAATCAGCTAAGGTAGGAGACATTGTATAATTGTCACCGTCTTTTTTTTCCCCGACAGAAATGAACTGAAAGATAGGAGCGGTTTACAGTATATAATTGATATATGTAGCAGTCTTCATCACCTGTATATGAGTCACTTGTGTTATATTAACTTGGATTTGTTTTACCCGGTTAGGTAAAAGGTAAATATGGATAATGCTGAGACTTATGATAATCCTGATTTCTTAGTTTGTGGTCGTACTTTTCTGCTCCTACTATTGGTCATTTGGCTCCAAGTAATGCAGATTAATAAAACCCTTGTTCTGTGAAATGTCATAAACTAAAACAAAACTACCAATCCTAAACTGTTCCCATGCTCCTATTGCTCATAATCCAAATACATTTGGTTGAGGTAACGCTAGATAAACCTAATTTATTGTAATAGAAAGGACCTTTTTGCTTGCTTATGAAATTACTTTTTTGAAATACATTTATCGATAAAGTTGCTGTTTTTTGGCCTAAGTTAGCTGTTATCATTTATCTGCCTTATCTTACATGAACATATTTAGGATTTGCACGTACACAGATTGCCCATAATCTAACTCTGCGAGGCTTAGCATGGAAACAATGTCATGCTCTGAAGTTGAACACCATATGATAGTTTGTACAAGTGCTACTCCTGGCTAGATATAATATAAATAAACAGTAATGTTGTTACCATGGTGCACTCGTGACTGCCACTGCGCTCCAAAGTGAAACGACCTCCGTAATGGTGTTTTTCCGTCACCAGCTGAGAAGCAGGGCCTCCGAGCCCCCAGTGGTGTGCTGCGTCCTTCTTTCTGAGCGTGGATGGATAACATCTGACATTTGACTTTTGAGGAGAGGCTCCCATGCTCGGACATGCATGGGTTGGAGTGATGGCGGTGACAGCGGCGCTGCGCTGATTCCAGCTGGGTAGCTGGGTAGTCATTTATAGAACAGAACATTAAGTAATGCCACATACTTGATCCTCCTGGTGTGTGTGATCACCTGCATATGGTGCTGCTTCATGTTCACAGGCTGACGTGCGCCATCGCCGTGTTTGTTTCTTATCGAGTGTAAACACAGTGATACAGCGGCATAATCATTTGTGAGGATTTCTTCTTGAGCGGTTGTCATTCCGAGTCATATTTCCTCATCAGCGTGCACAAACCTTGTCATTAGCTTTATTTGTATGGGAATCAGATTAGTATGGAGAGGTGAAGTGATTTATATTAACTCCTGAGGCTGTTTGTGGTTTTGATGCAGTGTGTAATTCTGTTTAAGTTTCACACTGTCAGAAAACTGCACATATTAAATTTTCAGTGAATCGACGCTTTGTTTTTGGCAAATACTGTCATTTCTTTTTATGCTAGATTGTTCCATACATTTGCTACTCTGGGGAAAGGCGACTCAACAAAACTCTTGTAGCCTGTTGGGGGCTACTTATTCTTGGATGCTTATGATATGGTTTAAGTGGCTCTCCACAAATGTAGATGTTTTCCGTGAACATATTCAGATAGAATATAGTGAATATATCAGGTTATCTTTTATATATAGGTTTTTCTTTTTTCTTGCAGTTCCCAGAGATTATCGTCTCTGTAATAGTTGCCTGAGTATTTGGTAATTTATAAAAATTGTGCATTGTGATTATGTATAACACATTTAAGTCCGCTATTTTACTCAGCATCAAAATGCCAGTCAAATATGTTTGAGCATGTAGTTCTAAATAGTTTATATTTTATTTTAACATTAAAGCTGAGACTACTGGCTATTGATAAGTTCAACATTAAATCTATAATACTTATTTTGTTGATGACTTATAGACCAATCAATTAATTATACAATAATACAATTAATATGCACAGTAATTTATGTAATAAGGATTATACCCAGCATAGATACAGTTATACTGCAGGTAACAGTATGAAATGAATCTTACTGTGTAATAGAATGTGGTTAATCCAAGACTGTGACTGAGATGAATTATGTGCAGGGAGTGTTTGATCCAGTGCGTGGTCATTATCATGACCTCATACCCAATCAAGTTTAATTAGTTATGGAAGGCTGACTTATCATTACAGTTATTATTGTTTGTGTAGCCACATGCTGTTATTAAAACCACTCCTCAGAGTTTGCTGACTTGTCTGGTTTGGTTGGTTGTGTGTTTTGTGTGTATAAACCTTTTTTTTTATTTTAGAAAGAAATGTGAGTTCTCATAGGTCTGCAGGGATGTTCTCTCACTATTTACTGTCATGTCTCCTTGGCACATAAAGGAATCTGGGGGGGACGGGGAGGAGGAACCTTCTCCTCCTCAGCGTTTTTTGACAGCAGGCCACTAACGCAGATCAATCTGGAAGTGTGGCCTGCAGCAGAAACCACGAGTGACAAGAAGAAAACCAAACAAGCGATCAAAGCCTGTCATGCATGTGTTTGACTAGTCTGCTGTGACTTTCTGTCTGTTTCTGATAACAATATCCTGCAGCATGTCATTGTAGCAAGCACCTGAGCAACCTCTGTTGAGATGGGACGCTCAGATCCAACGTCTGGTATTCTGAACCCGAGTAAGTGCACCTTTACTGCTCATTAGATTAAAGAGGAATTAGGCTCTGTTGTGGATTTAGGGCAGAGCAAAGCGGCGGATTTAGACAGATTAAGCTCCATATAGGGGGATAAAGGCAGCTCTGCTCAGAGGTTGTAATCTGACTCCATGCATTAGCTGCTGCTCTTGCTAATTCATCGGAACAAACGGGTGTTGGGTCTCGATAAAGGAATAAGAGGAGAAAAAATGTTTACCTACCTTGGCATTTTTAGATAGTTGCTAAGCCTATGAGTACATTTCTGGGATGTGTAACCCTGTTGCTTTTGTGGTACTATTGTGAATCTTTTTAAGGTACTGTACCAAATGTAATGGGCAAAATGTTCCTTTTTTTTAACAACCAAAGTGCCATTTTGGAGGCGCCAAACAGAAAAAGTCACTCTCATAAAAACGAGTCTCCATATAAACAAACACTCAGTGTTTCCCATCTCATGACACCAGCACATGAGGTTTGTGTGAGCCACAGTGATTAACTGAAGCCATTTAGAGCGGAGGCCACAGTGCTGTGTCACTGGATCCCTCGCTGGAGCTGTTTGCAGCACAGTCACTGATCAATCAATATTTTGACTACAACACATGTAGCTAAATATTTGGCCCACGGTACAGTGAGCGAGGGGAGCAGCTAACCCAGTGAACTGGGAACAACTGGTTTGCAGGGTTATATCAGAACCCGGCAGAGAATGAAATCCCACACGGAGGACCGTTCATCGACAGGCAGCAAAGAAACGGGGTCCAGTGGGAGCCTGATTCCCACTGCATTTATGCACACAAACACACACATACACATTAGCTACAACACGGTCCACTTTTGGTTAATTGAGAGGGCTCTTTTTTTCTTAAGAATTCAGAAATAGAAAACCATCTGTGACAGGATTGTTGCCAAATGCTGTTTAGCAAAAATTGAGAGCAAATGCTTTGTCAAGGGCTGCGAATCACTAGCTTAACAGAAACTCAATTCAATTAACAACTAAGTGGATGATGATTAGATCCAGGAGTGATTTGCACGAGTGTGTGTGTGTGTTTTATTCCATTTTGTAAATTACAGTCTGTTTTGTAACTGCAAATTAAACAAATATGTAGTAAAACAAATGAGGGTGCAGTTCTGAAAAAGACAGCGAAATTAGATTTAAATCATGATTCTACTACAGGGAAAGAAAAAACATATTTATTTGAGAGCTTACATATAACTTATGACCCAAGCAAAGTTTTTTTTTGTTCCATTAAAAATTGTCTAGCTTACAAAATGCTTGATATTTTTAATAAACACGAAATGAAAAAAGGTTTTTGTGAAGTTAATTGAAACGGCGTTCACCTGACACTTCAGCGCTCACCTCAAGTCTTAGTCTTAACAGTACTAATAATGCAGTAATAATAACACTAGCAGTGGTAGTGACAGTGTGGATTTTAACTCGTCAGTAGAGGGGTTGTGCGTAGGAGTGAGCAGGTCATTGAGTGAAAGCGCATGAAAGTGGCTGAGGGAAGCTGTGGATGAGCAAGTGGCCATGAAAATCTTCACGTAGTGTGTCATCTCACTGAATCCAACAATAATGACTACAGCACATTGGCAGAAAAGCCTTGTGGATAAATCTTGTAGCAGACATTATGGTTCTAGCCCTCACAGTCAGGTTTCCCAGTGTCTGGTCAGCAGAACTAGCTGCAGCCTCAGTTGTTAGTAGAAGTAGGTTTCGCAATTATAGGTGGTGGGATGGAATGCTTTAGAAGGGGGTCATTGGTTTTGCAGAATTTAGAGAGTGAATTGTCGTCAAACTTTCATATGCCATACAGTCGTAATAAATACATTTTCACACCTCTAGCTTTGTCACTTGCAAAGTAATTGCGGTCTGTTTACATTTTGAACTGGCTTAATATTTGTTTAACCCCAGACCACAGCTATGTGCACACACACATATCGCCTCGAACATATGTGCTCAATGAGAAACCAAACCGTGAGTCACGCTTTGCACCTCAGATGTAAAGATCTCCACAATAACGTTATTATCTAGGACAAAGCTCCTCTGTGTGAACGAGCACTATTTCGCCTTCATTTTTTCTTCTGATACAGAAGGAGGGAGGCTCCGTGTGGTGAGAGCATACCTGCGTGCTAAATGAAAGACTTGTCTATGTCGATCTGGACAAGCACCTGCATGCAGCTGTGTGACAAAGACACACACTCCTGTGTTGTGTCAGGCAGTCGTTTGGATTTAACTGTGGGTAAAAATGCACAAAGCCATCTGCAGGCTGCCTGTAAATGGCAGATTAGTAAGCCGAGAGGTCTACGCTGGGAGCGAGGAATGTTGTAATTCTCCTGTCAGCTCGTCGACTCGGCGCATGTATAGTGGGAAATGACATGGCAAGGGTGTGCAATATCTCATGATAACCAGTTGAGACTGCCCATCCTCTGCTATCATGTAGGCATCAGTACTCGTTGACACCCACAAACACACACTGAAGCTGATGGAAATGCAGCTTGTTCCTATGAAGGACTGATGAATATGCTAATTTTTTATTTTTTTCATTTCCAGGACGTGGGCATGTGTGTGAGGGAACATTCACTAATGCAGGCGATATCACACAAAACCTGTACAGTTTATCCAACGTTACAGCTTGACGGGTCAGAGTCAAACCTTGCTTTAAGGGACTTACTGTATTTGCTCATTGTGAATTTTTGCGCCACCGCAAACGGGGACCGTGAAGCGGGCTTACAGAATGTCTTCAGAAAGCAAAGCTGCAAAACCACTGACCGTTGGAGTTGATGCTCGGAATTATTCTCAGAGAGAAGAGTTCTTTGTGAATTCAGAGTTGTCTTCGGGGTGCAGCACTGCATTTCCCCGCAGCTTTACTTTGGCGGGAGTTTCGTTTGGCTGACGACTGAAGCATAGGCACCAGGACTAGCACCAGCCAATATGGCATCAATGCTGTCCAGTCACACAAGTCGCCCGGCGGTTTTTGGCGAGCGACTGGCTTCGGCCCTAAGGGCGCAGTTTGACAGCATATGTCATGTGCACCAGCTTGCCAGCTGCTTGCTGCACAATGAAAGAATGCAGTGTAGGGTTGACCCCACTCCCTGCTGTTTTTATTTACAACATCATTAACTATGCTCAAAACTATTAGCCGACCCACCGTAATTTATATAATAAAGCATTTGTAACAATGTGGACAAGACATTATTAATTATTGTGATTTTTGTATACTTTTTTAAGTTTAGGAAATAAACACATTTGTTTTTAGCCTTTATGGTGCAAGGCAAAGGCTATTCCCAGGCCTTTTAAATTCAAGGATAAAAAAAAAATGCAACTCCATTAACCAAATGAATGAGAATTAGCTTGACTGAGAAAAGCCCTAATTACTGATGGATAAATAAGCACATTGTTCATTTACTGTTGATCTTTGTGCAGGAAATGACAACCCGGGGGGGGGGGGACTTTTCCTTGTTTTTTATTTTGTTCAGGCGTTGTTAGCTAACTCGCTAAAGAAACTCCAGCTATACAAATACAGCTGGAGGTGAGTCGAGGCCCCAAGGTTTATTTACACTTATTCACACGTGTTAATTATAGACCACCTGGCTGAAAATTAACCCTCCTACTCCATGTGACGGTGAATTTGGTTTTAACTTATCTTTGTACACGGTAGGAAAAAAAACTTTCCTTAGATGTCATCTTGTTCTATAATTGACCTGGCAGAATGTTGTTTTGTGAGATTGACATTTATGTGACAAGACATGACAATGCTTTCTGACTTTGGCTGACATGCTTCTCATCCACGTGCTTATTATTTATTACTTCTTCCCAGACTGTTAGAAATCAGGGCTTGTATTAACTTAGTACTTGAAATTATCAAACCTGTCTGCCTTAGATTTTGTTTAATAATTTTTAAGTGAACTTTGCATAAATGCACCATTTTATTTTATGTCTTGTTTTGTTTCTCCAAAAATATTTTATGAGACAAGCAGGCAGAGAGGGGTTAAGTTTGCCCCAGAGCTGATGATGGCACCCGGTTGCTCCCGCCCACTTGGAGAGGAGAGGGAGGAGGACCACTGCCTGGCCCACTCCCTCAAAACACACTCTGCAGAGGCTGACTAGAGCCAGAGTCGTGACTGTGTTATTGGGGAGGCAGGGGGTAGACAAACTGTAGAAGTGGGATGTATTTGTTGCGCTGCCCTTGCTGTTTTCTCTGTCAAATCAGGTCTTTGGGCCAATTGAGAAAGGACCACCAGGTTGGATTTCATTACTGGCTGTTGGCTTTTAGCAGTAAATTTTCTCAGGGAATATTCTGCCAAGCAAGGTCAATTTATCTCATTTAAAGGTAATTTACACTAGCACCTGTTCATGAAAGGCTGTAGCTTGTGAACAACAGAGCAGAGTCGACAGCCACAACCACTGGAAATAAAGTGGACTCGTTGCTGGCCTCCAGTTGCCAGGCCAAGTCGAGAGCAATCATACTGCAAACTGATACCTCATCATCAGTTCGAGCTCACGGCTCACCTCCTGTAGCCAGATTGCGGAGAGGTTAGTGTGTCCCATGGTGCCCATTGATTTTGTGTCTATCCAAACACCGCCAGGTAGCAGTGCATTACAATGACCAGTCCTTTAGTCTTTAATAGCGTCCTTCTCCCTATCTGACAATTAAAGCGAGTCGAGGGAAGGCTCGTGGACTCCTCGTATCGTTTTGGCGGCTGCTGCTGCTTATGAGCAGTTCCATTTTGTCTTAATGACTGCTTGCAAACAGACCTGTTTCTCAGCAGACTCTGTGGTTGACTCATTAGTCAGCTGTCACTGTTGTGCAGGCCCATTCATGCATGCATGTGTTTTTACATTTGTGCAGTGATGACTCTAAGGAATGTCAAACTTTCAGAGGTAGCCAGAGCTTTCCGTTCCGCAAATTTTAGTTTTAGTGGTAAACCCACTGAAAGCTGAATTATGAAACAGTGGGTGACATGTTGTTTAAACACGATAATCTCCCGGGCCTACGATGTGGTCCATTGTTGGTAATTAATGCTGTTGTCACACCCCAGTCCCCCCCCACACACACACACCCTCACTAGCTGTCATGTTCTTTGGCAGCTTGTTCGCTGCTTTGCTATATCATGCGATTCAATAGTGGCCCATCCCCCACGAAAACTGGCAGCGCTGTTGAATGACACAGAAGCAAGCTGGTGCACAGTTACGGCTCTGAACACAAATTTAGGTATGTCCGTGTCCGTGACACACAGTCTCAAGAATACTAAAGACTACAATGTCTTTGACAGCTTTTCTACTGAGGCTCAGTTGATACTTCAGTCAGCACTGTTTTTTTTTTCCCAGTCCTGTAAAAATGTGAGACATGCTGTGCGAGGCGGATTATTTTCTTTTTCACTGGCTCAATTATTTTCTGTCTCTGTCGTGTATTCCAGCCACTCTACCAACAACATATTTCTTGTCATTTTCCTCTGTTCAGTTCTAGCTCTGGTTCTGCCATCTCTGCTTACAGCCATGACTACAATGCTTCCTCTAGGCCACCATCTGCCATTCATTCAGCATTTCTTTTCATTCCCTTTTGCATACTCGTATGCTCACACTGCTACTCAACTGTATCAGACCCATGTACTAAGACCAAAACACCCATAGTGCTCCAGGCTCGTCTCCCCGTGTAGAACGTAAACTGAACCCCCTGGGGGAATATGGCAAGCCTCTGGGACAGCCTAATCAAGGTAGGAATCAGCCAGTTGGGTGGCGGATAGTGTATTTCCAAGTGATTTTAAGCCAGCACTTTGGAAGCAGTTGGCAGAGTACAATCTTTCCGATTATGACCGAATTCACACTTATTTCACGGTTATTTTTTAATATCCAATACTTAATGTTATGCCAGTTATTGTCGGACAGTGGATGTAAGCTATGTTAAACATTTGTTAAGTAATGTCAGTTTTGTAGCTGGCAGTTAAGTAAGAGGGCAGGGACTTCTTTTCAGCTTAACAGATGGTGTATACAGTACAGAGCTATGTGGTTCCAGAGTATTAGGCTGCAGCACTTCATGGGATGTCTTTATAAAGCCTGTTTGCTTTTCTTGAAAGTAAATATGCTGTGTGTTTGAGAGCTCGCTATCTTTAAAACCCTTTGTAACCATTGCCAGGACAAATAACAGTGTATGCTTTTGTTTTTGTTGCTTCTCATGCAAAAATGATTCATTTCATGTTCCCTTACTTTGTATTTGCAACTTTAACGTTACAGAAGAGTTCTGTTGGACACATACCAAGTGCGTATGTCTTTACAAATGTAAAAAAGTTTTAAAAAAGCTGACCCTCTACTGCATGTCTTGCTGAAAAAAGGAAAAAAACAAATGTATGCACAGCTGAGACGGTACAGGAAAAGAGACCTGGGAAGTCAAGGGTTCCTTCAGGCAGTCAAGCTGTTAAGTTTCCCTGTGAGTCCTAACTGAACCGATCAACAGGGACACATGACCCTCAGAGCAAGCCTGTTTAGCCTAAAGGGATCAGGGGCATGACCTAGGCAGCCCACTACTGCTTGACCCACAATACCGAGTAGCAACTAGACTCCTATAACGGCTCTCTACTTCCGCTTTCAGTCCTTGATTGGACGCTGACCGGCTTTTGAATGTGATGCATTAACAGCTGCTAGTAAAGCCTGCACAGATGGTGCCTTCAGCATAATACTCTGCTAGTGAAATTTGAAAGTGCTTTCTCTGCAATATGGAGGTCAGGCTGGCAGTAGAGAAGGATGTTTTACTTTACAGTCACTTTTGGCCCAGAAGGGTTGCATAGTACCAGCAACTTCAGGGGCTCCACCACAGCTTCTCCTGATACTTAGAGTCGTTCTATGGGGCTAGAAATGGCGAGATGAGGTGATTGTGTGTAGTTGGTGTGGGGTTATACCCTTTGCTGACTCATAACTCTTTTAGTCTTGAGAAAAATTATGTCTTCCTTGCCCTTCCTCCCTCCCTCTCCAGCCCATGCTGCTTTTTTGCTTTTTGTTCTTGGCAGTCAGGTAGGCCTGCTGGCAGGAGAACCCACCACACCCGCACAGTCATGGCCTAGAAACAGAGATGGGCTTGAGAGGTGGGTGTGGGCAAGGGGGAAAAGGAAGCCATGACAAAGGAAGGGGACTCTTAGGGACCTTGTTGTCTTGGCAAGAGGTGGGAGGAGGTGGCTGGCTGTGCCATCCCATTGCTTCACCACCTGTCTTTCAAAAATCCAATCCAAAGTCTGCCAGAAATCAAAACTCAGCCACGAATCTCTTGAAAACAAACACTTGATTCCAGAATAATGTTTGTTATTGTGTCATACGTGAAGATCAATTCTTCACTCCTTTTTCCAATGTCTATACATGTATTTATTTAGAGCACAAACCATTTTGCTTGCCAATTCAGACCTACACTTGTACTTTTGACACAACATAGGGAATGCCATTTTACAAATGTGATGGGGCTATTAATGATGAAGAATGTTATCTACAGTTCAGGCAATGTTTTATTTGGGTCAGCCCCAGGTCTGGTATGCTCCGTTTGCAAAGTGTGGGTGCAAATATAGACTGGCCTCATCCCCTCTGTATGTGTCTAGTAATTGCATTCTAGAAATGCCAACATCTCGGCTGCCAACAAGCCCTCCTTGGGAGGTGCGATCACGCCTGTTGAGGCATATTATCTCAGAGGCAAGCTGTGAATGAGTACAGAAAACACTGAAGTCAGTTGGAGTTTCTGGAACGTAACATTTTCCTATTGATTTAAATACTACGTTGTATAGTGGTGTATAGTATTGTATTCAGCTTGTTTTAGAATCCTTCCTATCATTGAAATTACTGTACCTCCTGTAGGTGTAGAACCCGGGGTTCTGTAGTCAGGTTCCAAATATTCTTAATGCTGAGTTATATCTTCATGCCATTCTAGACTGTGCTTCAAAGAGTAGTATTGCCCATGAACAAGACATGATATGACTTCATGCTTGCAGAAAATTCCTCTGATTCAAAACCCTTTTGTGACAAGTGTAGCTCCAGCGATACTCCACACAGTGGATCTGTATCATGTCCAGCCACCTGTTTGCATGTCACTACACACTCAAAGAACAAGCCACCAACAAGAACACTTTGTAAATAGGCTTCCAGGGCACTGGAGGATCGCTCTGGGGTTAGTGGGGACACATGTTCTTGATAGACCCGTGTTGTCAGACCTTTCCAATACAAGCGCCAGTTGACAGCATGATGGAGAGTGGTGGAAGAACTCCCATAAAGGTTGGTATGTGTATATGTAGGGCCAGGTTTTTGTCCAGACTGGATTCTATACACACCCACTAGTCCTTCCACAGCTGCATGACCTTTCTGTTTAGCAACTGACGAAAGAGTTGAAGCTGTAGCCTTGAAGCCTTTTTTCATAGGTAAACACTAGAAATACATGTTTGTGTTTACTTGTTCACCTTCAAGTAACTTTAACTACAACGTACCACATGAAGAACATTATTATTGTAATTGACTGTATGAAAAGGTATAATAATAATGATTATTATTATCATTATAATTATTATTAATTATAAGAATTATAATAATAATTAAAAAAAAATTTAATGGAATCTGCAACTGCTCCACAGCCCCGAGTTAGGAGTCAGGACAAGGTTAAATAATGTAGGACAGCAGTGATGAAAATAGAGGTGAAACCCCTATAACTCTACTAAAATGTTAAAAATTTTTAAATGAATTAGAATTGGTTTCTATTAATGTCTGTTTCTTGCCTATTTGGTGATCCATAAATTATAGATGAATAAATACATATGAGTGTATATCTTTTGTTACACAAAATTTATTTATTTCTGCATATGGATGTAAATCACAACTTTCTTCCTAAGATCTGATAAAAAAGATTTCAGAACTCATTTTTTTTAGGACAGAATAATGGTCCAATTAAATATGAATGTTAAACTTTCGTCTAAAAACCACCCTCCCTGCTGTGCAGGTTGGGCAATGTTGCTGATATCTTCAATCCAGCTTCTCCCACACCTGCTTGATGAGGTTCAGATCTTGTAATTGAGCTGGCCAAGCCCTCATAAAGAATATCCCAGCAGCTACTTTCTTCTCCTGATATGTTTTTACAACCAGAAGGAATGTTTGGGGCCACTGCTTATTGCTGAAAAATAAAGTTATCCCCAAGCAGGCATGCCTCTTCTGTATGGAGTGCTGTCCATGTTGTTGAGGTTGCCTCGCACTTGATGCAGATCGCCCACTCTCCCGTTGCCAAAGCCTCATAACATCGTCATCATCAACCTATCATCACGTTTCCACCTCCATGCTTTACTGATGGTGTTAGACATCTATCATCTTTTCATGAGCTCTGCGTCTGACATATGTTCTTGGATCCAAACAACACTTTGACTCATCAGTCCAGAAGAGTTTTTTCCACTCATCTCAAGATCCCTGCGTATGCATCTTGGTCCATTTCTTCTGATTTACCAAATTTAGTAGGGTTTATTCTAGGCAAATCTGCCCAATGAGGCCAGCTGACCCGAGTCTCCTACTCGCAGCTTCTGTGGACACTCGTTTCTCTCTTGTTTCATTCAATGATCCAGCCAATTCATGAGCTGTAAGGTGTCCGTTTCTCAAGGACACTCGAAAGTACTTCTCCGTTTGGGCAGATGTGCACTGCATCTTCTGTCCTAATTTGGATCATGTTGCAGCTTGTCCCCAGAGAATATAGTGTGCAGTGTTCAATTTCTTGGCTATGTTTTGTGGAGAAGAACCTTCATTTCTAAGAACAAATATAGACTGACGAGTTTCTAAGGAATGATGTTTTTGTTTGACCATATTTAGTTCTAATTTACATTCCTCCACCCTATGGAGGAAAAGCCAAAATAATATTGCTTTCCTGAACATAAAGTTTTTATAAGATAGGAGGTGTACGAATAATCAATTTAAGAGTTGTACTTGCCTGGATTTCTGGCAAAACAGGTCAGTAGATGCCACAGATTTTTCAGGCAGTTATTACTGAAGGTTAAGTTTAGAAATTGACCCTTATTGTGTGCTCAAACATGCCTGAAAGTGTATTATTTTTTAAAATCAATTATTCTTTCTTTTTTGTGGTCCTTTTACAAACATCCCAATGAAGAAGAACAACCTTTATTCGTCACATATACATTTGCACATACATGTTACAGTGAAATTTACCCATCCCTCTTGAGGGAGTGGAGGGCTGCTACAGCTGGCACCCGGGGACTGGGTGTCTTGCTCAGGGACATGCCTGGTGGGTGGGCTGAGGGTTGCGGGTAGGCTGGGATTCCCACACCGGGATTTGATCCCGCATCATCCATTTACATCTTCAAGTGAAAGCTGACTGAGTAAATATTTAACACCATGTCTTCTGTTGAGCCTTGACCAAAGAGTAAAGGTGAACGCCTGTTTAAATTGAAAAGGTACATATTGTAGGTTCTTCACTTGTGTATCTTGCGGGTTGTGTCATGGCATAGATCATTATCAATTAGCAAGTTGCATCTAATTTGTAATTGCCATAATCTCAGTGTTGTGCATAGTACATAACATTGGCATACAGGCCGATAAATGTGGCTGTGACACTGGCTGTTATGTGCCACAGGTTCCATTTAACGAAATAGCTTGCATACAACCGAGCGTGCATCCGTCGCACCATGTCTTCCAGATCCTTTCAGCCTCCTTTATTGTTCCGTCTCTGCTATGCTCGAAAGCTGATTACAGCACCTTCTCTAATGAAAGCTAATCCTGTGTCACGGCATTATGGAGGAAGAGGAGAAGGAGGAGGAGGGGGAGGAGGAGGAGTAGGGGGTGGGGGCAGGTCTTAGCACGGCAAAGCTAGCAGGGAATGTCTTCATCAGGACCTGTCAGAGTGGCTTTCAGAGGAAATGCCAGATAGTGTTAGTGTCTCCTCATACATGGAAGCCTGCGAGTTTTTTCACTTCAAGACTGAGGCCCATTATATCTCACGCACAGTTCTACTCAAACTTGCAATGGCCTCTAATGATTCAACTATGTTCACTTCAGCCTTTCATTCTATCATCCTATGTCAAAATTGTTTTAGTGTTGGTACCTAAAGTTTGCTGCATTATTATGCTACAGGTCTCTCTGCCCTATGTCGCTATATATGCAATTTGTGAAATATAGAAAAATACACACTAAGGATAAGAATCTTGAACAGGAATCAAGCCAAATGGTGTAAGTTGAAAAAGGTTAGCACTTCTCCAGAAAACCAGCCCTGAAAGTCATAACTGTTGAACACGAACAATGCAGTCCTGTCCCATTTACATTCATTCAAATTAGCCAGATCTTGTTTATCATTTATGATGCCCTTGTTTGTTTACTTAGTTCGCAAGTTAAGTGAGAATTTCAAAAACATTGTCATTACACTGTACAACAGGACTGAACATTTACTTTCATTTGAACTCAATGCACAAGACAGAATGTAAAAGTCTGCTCACAAATTCGTCTGCACTGGTGTTGGCAAGACATCCGCACGATACCGAATCTGCAGACAGCTGACGTTTATTTTGCTTCGAGAAGAGATTGTGGCGCTGTTGCAGTGTCAGTAGCTAATGTGGCTCTCTAGACAGTGAACTGATTTGACTTGTCTGAGGTCAGGGCACGGCTTGTAATTTGCTGAAGACTATAGGTTGCGTGAGGATGGTAAATCTGGAGAGACTGTAGGTCAACGAGGGGATCGTTTTTTCTGATAGATTGGCAGGTTCTCTGTTCCAGCTAACATTTTTTTCATCCTCACTCTTGATGCATTTTTATTTCATTGACTGATCTTTCACTCCCCCTGATTCACGCGCCTCCCCCACTCCAACTCCAAATTACTTTCATTTGCCGGCTGTGATCCAGGTCCCTGGTGACCTCTCACTGTGTCATTGATCGGTTGCTACATTGATGGCTCGCTGCATGCCCAGCCAGCACCATAAAAACACTGCAGGGACATCCCTTTCGAAAATGCCTATCCACCCCCCACCTCACTGCATCCGCCACCTACTCCCATCCTCACATGCGTACATACATTTAGCCATTCGCCCATGCCAGCCTCCCACGATTGAGCCCTATAACCTCACTAATTAATCCGGGACTTAGTCAGGATGCTGCTCGAGCAGTGGTGCATTTTGATCACCTGCTGCTCCGAACCATATCTACTTTTCTCATTTAAAATCTGTTGCAGCAACAGCAGGATTAACATTAACATTTGCCCGTCACTCATCACACGTTGCTGCTACAGTATCTTCTGTTAAGAGCTTGACCGTCTTTGAGATTTCTGACAGATATACACCGAAGGACGCATGTCTTGGCTGCATTGTTGGCTCGTTCACTATTTGACCTATCTATCTTAATAATTAAGATGCCATTATTAGCACTGTTGACAGAAACCTCCGTGCAGACAGCCATGCATTATTTCAGCGAGCAGCTGCTGGATGCACAATTCCTGTCATTTGGGTTTCACTAAATTCTGCTAATATATGATCTTTAAGCATGTAACAGCAGAATATGTATGATAAGGCATCTGCTCACATTTCCATCCTTGGATCAAGTCAGTGCAGTACGTAGCATGCTGCAGGCGAATCATTTTAAGCCAATATTTTGATGGATGAAAGATTAAGACAGACTCTACAGTGCTGTTTCCCTGGCAACCCGTTTTACTCCCTTTTATCTAATATCTCTCCTGTTTGTTGATGCGATGTAAAAGCTTATATCTCTGCAACTGACAATGATGGTCAGCAACTGTTTAAACTAAATTTAATAGGCCATTGAAAGCATTACATTAAAGTTATGGTCATCAGAGCTCAAATTAGGCATGACAGTCCACCACAATTTGTACATGCCAATACAAACATGTATTTCTAGTGTTTATGTATTTTTTAAAATAAATACAATGATAGTTTTGGTCATAAAGTTATTCTTCCGCATTTGAAATGTTGCTTTTTTTTGGCCTGGCAGAAATTTAGATGAGAACGGTGAACGTATGAATCTTCAAATGGACAATTTGTGATAGTAATATCACAGGATTTAAATGTGTTCTGCAAATTTAAAAAATAATAATTAAAAAAACTGAAGTAGGCTTTTTAAATTACCGTTGATCTGACAACTTTGACAATATGTTTTTCAGCACATTACACGGTGGCTTTTGTGCTCCGTGTAACCAAAGCTGATCAGCCGACAGCAGCAGGAGTGCTGAAACAACAGAGCACAAGAGGGTTGTGCAAGCAAATAGGCGTAAAACAATATTTAAATATTAAAGTTCAATTTAAACGAAACAACAATGAAGAGTTTGTGAGCGGAGTCTGGCTGCTTTCTCCTCCCGAACTGGTCTAATCACAACATGATAATTTCAGGGAACGAATAGTAATTTGAAAGCACAATTTAGTAATTTTAAGGTGTGAATTATTAATTACAGGGAACAAATTAGGTAGTACAAGAGCACAAATTATTAATTCTAGGGAACGATTGATAATTTGAATGCACAAATGATTAAATATGTTATCCTTAATGCTGTGGAGAACTGCTTGTCATCATGGCAAGATATAAATCTTTGACAAATGCTCCCACAGTCTTTGTTGACAGCCCTGCTCAGTCCCCTTTTGCATATATATTTTCTCTGATGAAGCCAAGGGCTCCTTTTCTTATTTTACTGTCTTGGGGAAGGGCTATACTCTGCTCTCCTTTCTGCCTCAACCACAGAGCTACAGGACCTCTCCATTCCCACACCAGATATAATCAGCAGACTCAAAAGCACTGAGCTTCTAAGCTACGCTCTGCTAAGCGTTTCGTTAAGGCTCGACTTCCATCCCTACTCGTGCATGGCAAAGAGGTTCACAACAATTTCGAAGTGACCTTTTCACCATTGCTGCCTCAGAGCCTGCAGGGTGTTTCTGGTCTGTCCTCATTGGCCAGGTTCGAGGCTAGTGTGTTCTGTGGGTTACCTACCATTTTGATATATTTTAATATGTGCAAGTGTGCAAAAAAAAAGACAAGAATCTGGCTAGAAAAGAACATGTGGTCAGTCTATAAATGGCTTCTCCAATTTTTGTTCATTCACGTTGGGATGAGCATCATGTGCAATTGTTTTACCATCCACTACATGTACAACATATCTTCTTTTTAAAACTTATACTGTGGAGAATCATTCTTTGCTGACTCAGAGCTGCTTTGCTCACAGTGGGATCAGCCCACCATTTGTTTGTTTTATTATTTCTTTACTTAAGTCTAATCTCTAAATTAATCTGGCAGCCATAACTCCCTTATTAAATGTTGTTGTCATCTGGTATTATAATATCCTATTTGTACAGTGTGCTGGATGTGTCACTCTGCAACTGGAATATACAGTATCCTGTGTTAATTGTGTATACAGTTAGGAGAACATCATTTCTATTCAGTACAGACCTATGAATTATTGATTGACAATGTTGTAGGTTTCCTAGATGGACTGATGAGTGTGGTGGAGTGGTGAAAAAATGAGGTACCTATTTCAGACCTGATAGACATCGTGCTGCTACATCTAGCGTGTGAAGCACATCCTAAAAATGTTCACATTTTTTTTAAAGAAATGTTGTATGATTCGTTTTCTGCAGTTTTTATGGTCTCCAAAAGGGTTTTGTATTATGCATGTGTGAGGTCATCATCTTAGAAATGCACTCTCTGGTAGTGTAATAACAGTGTAATGTAATAGCATGTCCTTTGTTTCCTGTTATCTGTAGACGCCCATGGATTGTGTTCATCCTGGAACTCCTAAACATATCCTGCTCTTATTCAGTGTTATGTAATTTGATTAACAAACCCCGACTATCAGTGTGACGGTGAGTTGCACACTCTTGGTGCCCTATTCAACATTCGGCAGTGCGGCTGTGCATACAACAAAGCTCCCGACTTGCAGGACAACTAAGTGTGGTTGCATTTTTTTTTTTTACATTACCGCCCTGTCAAAAGCAGATTCATCAGACGTGCTTTTACTGCTTCTGCATCCTGCTCTTATTCTAAAGCATAATCTCACATTTGTCGAGGTGTGTATAACAAACATTGCTGTCTCCACTTGGGTCATTTTACCTCTTACCAGGCACTGGTAGTTATGAACAGGTTAATCAGATAGCGAGTTTCCGATTGATTCATTACAGAGATCTTCAGCTTCTAGCCGCTCAAGATAAAGAGCACAGAGAACTGTCCTCCAAAAAGACTAATGGATCAGGGAAATGGTGATGCCTATTCTGATTAGGTAAGCAAACACCGTTACAGATCAGTATTATGCTTGATGGTGCCTTTGCATAATGACGTCAGACGACACAGTCAAATAACCTTTGGTATTCTATGCTTTGTGTGAACTGACCTTTGTTCCACTCGCACATAGTTCTGGAGTCTTTGTTGTGCCTCAGCTCTTTCTTGGTCCTGCTGAGATTTCCACTGGTCACGCTGAGCCTTAGGGGAGGAAAATTGCTGTTGTGGTGGCTCGTCTGGTGCAAGGGGGCGGAGGGTCTGACGTGGGCAGTGACAGCCAGAGTCTCGCCCGTGTCCTGCCAGGGCTCGCGCTAAATTTTGCAACATCAGTGATTTCTTGAGGGTCAATTTCGCATCTCCTGGTAAAGATTTTGTCCTTCGCAGCATTTAGGTTTCTGGCCCTGGAACTGTAAGCATTGATCATAGGTTATGTTTTCGTGCCAGTCGGTCTGCTGTTTTGGTACAGTTTTAAAGGAATTCTTGCTTGTTTTCATCAGTGCCCACTTGTTGGCCACAATCCCAACTCATCTCGGACATAGCCAACTTAAAAGAGTCGCTGTTAGTTGGAGATACCTTGCCCGTGACTGTCTGATGTTTGCCATAGGTACTAATGTGCAGTTGATTAAAAATAACCTGGCGCCCGTGGCTCAGTAGTGGCAGTAGTTATTGATCAACCAACCATATAGTGCGAGTGGAGCTGTATTATTTCAGCAGTTCTCTGTTCTCCGGAGAACTCCCCTGAATGTGAGTGTACTGATGTTTGTTCTGTTCATAGTGTTAGCTTTAGCACAGGCGGCTGACAAGTGCGGGAAGGAAGGTAGTGTACAGGAATTGTAGACGTCTGAACTGCCAGATCAGGTCAGACTCACACTTGTGTTCTTCGCTGAACCAACCCAGGAGCTCTGCAACAGTCTGTCTCACTTTCTCCAATTAAGCTGATCTGTCTAGCACTATATGACTGCGTACCTCCTGCTGTCTCATTCCTCAGAGAGATCACATTAGCTCTGAACTACATCAACCTCAACGTTTCAAGCTGCCCGTTTTCCAGCTGCTTCTCTGCAGTTTCTGATGAGCTGCGCCCAGAAGTGCAGATTTCTAAAGAATCACACCTGAATGCCTGCAGTGTTATTCACTCTGGTATAATTATTTTGTTCGTGATTGCTGCAGGAACAGAAGTGGCTGCTAGGATTGATGTTTTAAAGCTTTGAGTCCAAGACCTGAGACTCCACTGTGGAAGAAAATACTAAATGTTGCTATAGACCTTTCCAAGCAACACAGCATGGCGAACATTTATTAAATAAACTTTAAAGTTGATTTAACATGCCCTCCAGACGTTAAGAGGTGCATTTCTCTATTATTCTTTAAGGCTAATGGCTGATTGATAGCTTTAATTTGTAGCTTGGAAATTACAACGCTAATCTGAGACAAATTACCAGGGAGAGTTAAATCAGACTCCAGATTTTTTCTTTGGCCCCTCTCGTACTCTGGTCTTTTCTTTTTCTTTTCTGTTAGATTTGAGGCTGCAGTGTAATTTCCTGGTTACATAACAGAAGGGAACAAAGAAATGGTAAAATTAATGAAGGCAAAAGAGAGCGGCTGATGGAGACCATTTTTGAGTCATACATAAGCCTCGGGGGACAGCCTGGGGTCAGTTTATGGTCTCACGGCTCTATAAGCTCTAAGGATGGATAGGTGCACTCGGTTATTTGCAGCAATCAGCACTTGCCGACTGTGTGGGAATGTTCTGATACTGTTGTTTGAGAGGAAAGGGGTTGAGACGTCGCCATTTTAGACTTTAAATGTCAGTAGCTGCTGTGTTTGAATGGATAATTACCGCAAGAAATTGCCCATTATTTAATCCAATATTTGACAACACCATTTATCTTTGGTTTTAAGTAACTGAACACAACAAAGGTTTGATGGTACTTCATCTTTGACTGAGTCACTGATCCATGTTGTGCTCTTTCCTCGGCTCAGGGTTTTCAATTTTTGTCATGGGAGTAACGCCTTTTTCTTTTGAGCGTGGAACCCACCATTACAATGTGCCATGTAATGTTTTGGCAGAGGTGGGTGTTATTCTTGTTAATATAAGGGCTGTTAGAAATTCCACAGGGGGAAAGTTCACACTATTTCCATTGCCATGACTAGAAAATGAAAGGATGATGTGTTGAGAGCTTGCCAGGGCACCAGAAACCACAGCTTGTACACAGCATAATGTTGTTCTTCGGTGTTTGAATTAGGAAAGTGCCATGTTCTGTTACTTTTTTAGAGCTGATAGGACCCAGTCCGCATGCACTGCTGCTCTGAAAGTACCAACTGGAGTACTGTTGGAGGGGAAACTCTATCTTGGCAGTTGTCATATTTCAGCTACTCTAAGACTGAATATGATTTGTTTATCACTGAAACCTAATCTAGTCATCAGTATAACAATCACATGTGGGGCTTTCCCATGCATCTTCCTCTTGAAGCTTGTTGCTATTACCTGCAGGCGCGTTGGTACTCCACACATGCATTATTTATGCGGTGGGTTATCTACTGGTGACCTTTCCGCATTAACCGAATGAGTTTTTGCAGGAAAGTTGAAAACAGTTTGTTTAGTCTTTTAAAGTTTATATTCTGAAAGAGCTTAGCTATGCTAGTTTGATTGTCTTGGGAGTTTACAGTCATTGCTTTAAAGCTTAATTGGCTAACTGTGGGTTAAATAAAGTACTGTAACCACTGTGCCCTTTGCCTTCGTCTGATAGTTCAACATATTATATGGAGTTAATTATAACAACAAAGTAAACTCGGTGACCCTGACATTTAGTGATTTATTTGTTTTAACCATCTTTGGAATAATGATACAATTTGTATTAAGCATTTGCAAAAAAGCTGGCACACAGTATAACATGTAAATAGAAAGAAGCAACAATTTGCAAAACATGTTAATTTCATTTCTGATTGTAAGTATTACAAAGATAACATATCAGTTATTCAAACTGACAAAATTAAAAAAATAATTGTGCATTTAAAATTCCAAACAAAACACTTGAAAGTCATGTAACACAGAACAAAACAGCTGGTGGAAGTTAACTGGCAAGAAGCCAGGATTTAGAAAGGTTCATTACAATGTGAAACAGTTAAGTGCCTTTAGAATATCCTTTCTTAAGTAAAATTTGCATCATCATCTATGGAAGCCTGCCTGCAGTCAAGACCTCTCACCCATTAAAATATTTGCTGCAGTAGGAAGCAAAGTGTATGCCAAAGGAGAGGCCAAGCTGTTGAGGTAAAATCCTACAACAAGCAAAAATGTGGGAAGAAAATTAAAATTGGTCTCTTCAGTTCCTGAATGTATATAGAGTAATGAAAGCCAGATGTGATGCAACACGGTGTTAAATGTGATCCTTGCGTGGCTGACATTATGTCAAAAAGATCTGGCATTCAACACAATCAGATTTCTCAGTTTTAACATTGTAAGTGTGGCAGTGTTTCCCCTATAATAGTGCATGCATGGCAGGTCGCCATGCTAACGAGACCCCCCAGCAATGCTAATGAGACCCCCTGCCATGCCTACAAGGCAGGAGTTTGAAAAAAATCCTCACACTGTCCAAGACACACTCGTTTGGAAGTAATCATTTGCGTTTAGGGAGTGTCTGTTAGGTGCCTCTCTCTGTGTCTCCTCCCTGCTTTAATCTGATGCGCCTCTGACAGCTCCTGGTAAGAAAAACAAACAAACCAGCGAATACCTGAAAACATGAATATGACTTGAGAATACGGCTTTTATTTGATTTTCTACATGCACTGTTTATGAGGTTTACGGGAACGTGGCATTATCTTCCCCAATTTTTCTCCCAGGTGTCTCTAAGTTACAGCAAGTTTATCACATACTTCTTAAGGAACCACAGTGTCCTGTATTTGTCTCTTGTCTTTCAATTTTAATACCATCGATCCATCTATCAAGCCATTATCTTTTACCACAATCCTGTTCAGGGACACGGGCTGGAGCCCGTCCAAGCCATCATTGGGTGAGAGGCAGTGTTCACCACTGACAGGTTGCCAGTCTTTCCCAGGGCCAGCACAGAGAGACGTACACAGTCAGACATCAACACAACAACAGCAACTATTCACACTGGCATCCACGCCTAAGGGCAATTGGAAGTCACCAATTGCAGAAGTCACAAGAAGGGGGCTTCCGCTGTTCGCATCGAGATGGGTAGATGTAGGTAGATCATCTGGCTGGGATGAGTAGGTAATAACCCTGAAATATAGCTCCTAATGGTGCCAGACAGCCCATGGTACCCAAAGTTCCAATTTGTTGACGTCGGAGAAGTTTTAAAGGAAAAAAGTTTTCAGACTTGAGGCACAAGACGCAAGGGGGCTTTTAGCAAATTATCAAGAAATGGGCCTGTTGTGGGAGAATTTTCATACAATAATTTGTATGAAAGATGTAATTTGTAATTTTCTTTTTTCAACGTAAAGAAAAATAAAGCGCAGCAGTGAGTCAGGCACATCGAGTTCATGATGGGAAAATGAGCAGTTTGTTTTAAATTGCAGTTTGCGCCAACTAAACAAGTTTATTCGTTTTATTTGATGCATTGTATTGTGTGGATTTTATTTTCATTTCAATATTTTAATTACATTTTGTTCTACTTTTTAAGTAATTGACTTGCTTCAATTAATTGGAAATTACCATCCAAATCCAGCACATACAGGTGAAACTTGTGAAACTCATCATCCTCTTGTGCGTATGCCTGAAAAAGGTTCTAAGGTAAACGTCGTGCTGTCTTTGTTTGAAGTGATCCTTGCATTCTCTTTTTGTGGGAATGGCGTTTGTATATTGTACGTTACAGATTCCCAGATCTCATGGTTAAGCACAGACTTGTCTTACTGTTCAGGTAACAATGCCCCAAACAGGTTCTTACACATGAGCTTTGAAACTGTACGTGTCCCACATCTCAGAGGCCAACGTGTTGTAGCTGTTCAAGCCCCAGGCCAAGGCCTCTGGCTCGAGTTGCAAAGCAGGTGCTTAGGAAGGGCCGAACTGGGTCCTTGGGTAATTCTATCTCAAATCGTCCCTGTGAAGACATTAGTCTTATACTGTTTTAGGAGATTCTTTTTAAGCACTGAGTGTTTCACTGAGTTGAGCAGAGGTTTTTTTTTAAAGGCTCAACGTCGTTGGGTTGAGAAAAATGGACACCACAAGAGCCACACTATGGTAGAGCTGCAGTTTTAGGATAACCTGCCCATTTTACTGCAATACCACAGTTCTAGACCAACATGGCAGGTAAATAATTACATAATAGGAGTTTCACTTCCTAATTGTGCAAATATAACAGTTAAGTTCCACTTTTTTGGCTTTGCTTTGGCTTTTTATTAAGTGGAGCAAGTGGTTTAATTTCAGAACAAGCTAAAAAAAAAAAAAGTTATCATCACAGATAACCTGTTTTCTTCAATTTGCTTTTTACATCTTTAAAAACATTAACAATGTTAAAAATATTCAGGTCACAATTGCGAAAGTTTATTAAATCTGTAATTTTATTGTACAGCTGTTAGAAAGCTTTAGCTACTACAGCTGTGCTCGGTGTTATCTGTCAGGGTGACACAGATATGTTCAGGTCTGATTACCGCTGATGTCATCTTTGGGAACGATGGACGCTAACACATACACAAACACAGAGCCACCGACTCAACAGTATTTGCCTCGGTGCATTAGTCACCTGTTTGCTATGTGCAAAGTCTGCAAGTGGACATTAATTAAGAGCATGTCTCCTTATCTCCGTCTCTGTGATTCTGTTGAATTGAAATGTTCACGGGATGCGGTTGGTAATTACAGCCTTTTTGTACCTTTTCTGTCAGTAGGTAATATGCTCATTAGGGGGTTGTAAAGAAAGAAATGTTAAGTCTGGGCTTTGGTTTAGGTGGAGGCCACTGAAAGTGCCTTTAATAACTGTTTCATTTAAAATGCTAAAGAACCATTTTACCTCTTTGATGTCAACTGCTAAAATGGCAGTGACATGACTACATGCTTTTCATTTAAAGTCCATCTAAGACTCACTGGGCTATTTGCATGAACATGTGTGTGCACCTCCTATTTTTATGAAGTGATTTAATTGGAAAATTCACTGTCAAATTAAGATGCACGTAAACCGGTTCAGGCGTTTGACTGCATCAGCTGTATCCAAAATGACTGGAGCACACATTGTTGTTGCTGCTGTGAAAATCTGTCAGTTACTGTATAACTTGCTAATTATGGACATTTACAATAATAGCGATTTGATGTGGATTAGGTTAGACTATTTTCCACGGTGCCTTAAAGACTCTCAGAATTAAACATAATTTTTCTCTTTTAAATAATAGGGATTGGCAAAGGAGTAAACACGTCAGACAGAAGATTATGTCTGAAGCAGAGTTTGTTTAAATGTAGAGACGGTTACACACTAAGCCCTGCAAGATAATCTACTCATTATTTAGACTTTGTCTTCATATCAAAGGTTTTTTGTGTTAACAAAACAACAGATATTCCATATCTCTGCTTTATTATCAAAGCGTAATCTCTTTCGCTATGAATAATGCCAAGCAAACTATAAACTGTGTGGGACTGTTATAAATATTGAAAATTGAATGACTCACAGATCATAGCAGCAATCTGGTAAATTGTCTCAGAGGGAGGGTTAGAAGCAGGGGAGTGAACACTAACTCCCTCTCCTGCAGGGAGCAGATCCCCTGGAAGGTACAAAGTACCTGCTAATCAAACAGCTTAAATGCCGTTTGCTCGGTGATGTGGAATTAACTGCGTATGCTCATGAGCTCTTTGTCTATGAAAAGTATATTAAAACGCTGTAAATATGTGATGAGAGTCTATGAGCTGTACTGATCCTTGTTTTTTTTTTTTTCCTGTTACACTTGCAGCTGTCCCGTTCCCCCCCAGTCACCGGCTGACGGCTAAAGAGGTGTTTGACAGCGATGGGAAGCCTAAAGTGGACGTGCTGAAAGCTCACCTCACCAAGGAGGGCCGCGTGGAGGAGGCGGTGGCTCTGAGGCTCATAGGAGAGGGTGCCGCGATCCTACGTTCAGAGAAGAACCTACTGGACATCGAGGCCCCAGTGACAGGTCGGCACACACACACGTGACATGTTAGCTGGAAGTGACCACAGATACATTTGAATTTCTCCACGAGACATGGCAATGGTGTGTGTGTGGTCACGGTGCCTACACACACTGTAAAAACTTGGACAAACTTTGACATAAACCGCTGTTATGATACCATATCAAAATTAAGTTTTTGGATTTTAGAATATTTTTTTCCATCTGAACTTCTCCAATTATTGCATGTGTGTAAGCATTTCTATTTCTACAAAGCTAGAATGTTGCTAAAGGACTTGTGTTTTCTTCATCAATTCTCTAACAAGTGACAGGTGACCCACTTTAAAAATACACATATATTTCTGTGCACTTTCTTATTATTATGTAAAACAGCTCGGTGGCGGATTAAAGTGATGGCAGAGGTTGTCATGTGCTGTCAAACCGTATCTCCTCTGTCTCTTTAGGTTATTTAAAAGTTTGAATATCCTGCCTATGTAACTGTGCCCATAGTGATGTCATACCCAACCATAAAAATCTGATAATTGAGGGTTAGCCCGCCTCTGCACATCACTGCAGTGAGGCCATGCAGAGCGTGTCTGTAGTTGAACATTGCGGGTGAAGAGCAAGGCAGGACAGTGGAGGCATGCTTCAAATACTTGCTGCCTGATGGACAACAATAGTCGTGAATATTTTCGCTTTCTGTTAGTGAAGAAATATAGAATATCTCATCTGTGCTAAAGCTAAGCTAGCTGTCTCAAGCGACACTGGAAAAATGACTGATGACTTGATCCTATCATTCTGAAATATCCTGTTGAAGTTGTGCAACTTGTTGTTCCCTTACACACAAAGGATCAAACCCACTAGTTTATAGATGCTTCATAACAACTGTTTTACTCTGTTTACTTTTCCAATGGCTGACATTGTTTTAATGAAAGGTTGCAGAGAAATATTTTAATCCATAAGGACGTTTAGAAGGACGTCTAAAAGCAATAATGTACATCTGCACCTTAAACAAAATCTGAAATTTTGCTGAAGTCTCCCTTTGTGTGAAAATAATCTGATATGATGCTACAATTTAGTCGTTTTCCACGTTGTTAAATCATTTTACTCGTGGGAAGACGATCAGTGTAAGGACTGCTGTGGGAGCTCACACGACTTAAATTCAAGTAACAATAAAATTTGCACAATTAGTTGACTTACTTGCGCATTCCTTTAGACGACTGTTGTACGCGTGGTGAATGAGAGACACACTGTGCTCTCCTAATAGAGGACTGTTTGCTCACAGCAGTATGAAAACTTCATTTTCTTAATTAAGTGAGTCATTGTCCCTCCAGGCCACACGTGGGCCATGTAGCTAGCCATAGCAGTGTATTTTATTTTAGGAAACCCTCAAATTTAGCTCATCTAATTTGGCAAAACTAACTCACTCTCTCGCTTGCAATAAACACTGTACTATAACAGAGATGCTCAACAGAAAATTACTGATTTTATTGCAGAACAAATAAGACCGATTGCTTTTTTTTTTTATCGGAGCTATTAACCATTATGGTTTGTTTCTTCACTCGGGCACTTATTCTGTCTCGAAAGAACCCTGCAACTGAAGTTGAGCTCATTCATGCCCGCCTCTGTGAAGGAACATACTGTAGTAGGAGGCTCGCTGATGCAAATGCACACATCCACTGCACGTATTGTCGTCTTTCTTTCTGGTCAAGTGCCCTGTTCCTCTATTAGACTTTCTGATGAGGCGTCTTTGATGTTGTTGTAATCAGAGGCAGAGACCCACTCAGAGGACCTGTGGCAAGGCCATCTTTCCTCAGTGGAGATCATTCCCAAAATGTGGGCCGGAGAGGAAGGTTTTGCATGGACATAAATTCATGAATGCATGGCCCCTTTCAGTGTTTACTGAAACCACTACGATAAGAGGAGGATATCATGTCCAGCTGTGGAGGAGGGTGAAGATTCAAAACAACATCCAAACAGCTCTGGACAATCACGAGCAATCTTTGCTGCCTCTGTCTTTGCATTTGCAGATGAGGAAATAAGGGTAAATTATTTATCATGTATGCACATAACCGACTTTCTGAACAGTGTTTCAGTGATTCATGTGCATGGCAAAGTATCCCTGTAAATGCCTTGTAGAGAGATAAAAGAAAAAACTCTGCACCAGTGTACCCAAACAAGTTAAACTGAGACTCGGATTAAACTAAATTGTATTGATCTTCAAGTTTAACCACTAAAACCACTGAATAAGTCAATTTCCATAGTTAGACAGTAGGCTGTTTCATAAAAATTCATAACATGTGAGGAAAAGCTCCGTTCTCAGAGTTCATGCTGGAGCTTGGGGGCAAAAAATCTCTTGAAGCGAGAGTGTTTATTTACATATAAGACATTAACTTAAATGCATTGCTACTTCAGAAATGCGGCGCTGGGTGTGGGAGAGATCAGATTACTGACTAATGACGTGAATTGCAGTCTGTTGCTGGACATGTAAAAACACTATATGATTTCCTGCCTTAACCGGATCGCTATCTGGTTTCTTGCGGGCAAACACAGTCTCACGCTGAACTTCCGCCGTGGTCAGTTTGTTTTGAGAATCTCCACCACAAGCCGGATTTCGAAATCTTCTAGCAGTTCGTGTGATGGATTGGCCAGAAACCCACCTCCTTTTGTCGTGTTACATAGGAACAGTGGACAGCTTCAGTTGTGCGTGCAAGCAGAGGATCCTGAGGAGCTGTGTGTACGCGTGTGCACGAGCGCCGCAATGAAGCACTTCTTTGCCGCCCACACAACACCTCTGTCTTAACCCCTCTCCCACTCGCTGGTTTATTTCAACAAGGATTTCTCTGTTGCGCGTGCTTGTGATCCTGCTGTGTTTCCCTCGCAGGCGTCCTTCCAAACTCACACACCATTCTCTATAAACATTTCTTTGTTTCTCTCTGTGCTCCTCTTCCCTCTGTCTGCCATGTTTTATCTTTCGGTGCCACGCTCAGAAACTGCCTTCTTTCTCTTTCGCTCTGTCCATCAGCGCATATCCAATTCCAGCGCGACACATGGTCAGCAAATTAGTATGTAAATATTTATCATAGATGCAAAGTACCATGACATGTCAGCTGTCTCTCGCTCTCTGCTTCTCACATTCGCATAGTCACTTCCTGGTTTGGCCAGATGGCAGGTGGGGTTTTTCATCGAGGGAGGGGTGTGTGCGATGAACAGAGCTGGCAAAGGCCACGGAGTACAAGCTGCTCCCATGGCCTTCGCACAAGTCGCCCATCAACAGAGCTCCTGCCGCCACATCACCAGGCAGCAGCGAGCCTTTGCACCGCTCATACACCTGTTTGCAGGGCCAGCGCTGCAGCTTCGTCTCTGACACACTAAAACACAACTGCTTGCTTTTCATGACTTGTTGAACTAACGCAGCACAGTAGAAATCTATAATTAAACTCAGTTTCCTTCCCTTTTTCGCCGTGACTTCACGGCACAAAATTACATATTGTTGCTACTTAAATTGTTGCATCAGAAGATATTAAGACCTTGGTTGTGAAATTTTCATTCCACTCTTCAACAATGTTTTATTGAGACATTGTTGAAGATCAAAGCCGCTGTTTGAGCATAGACAAATGTATCTTGCTGTCAGATGTCATGCTGAAAACTAAGTTTGTTTACAATTTTTAAATACATTTATATAATGCTTTTCAAATCAGATCTGGGCCACTGTTACTGTATGTGGTCCTAGATACCTGATCTCTCATTATGTGACCACTCAGAAAATTGGATTGTAGCTCATGTGTTTTGTTTTTTTTTACCTCCTCACACAAATCCTGCTCTTGTTATTGTGAGCAGGCGGTTCATATTTCAATTGTATTTGCTCACTGTTTAGAACTGCAATAGTGTTCATGCTGCAGCTAGAAACATTCTCTACAAAAAATGAACGTGAACCATCAGCTTAAAAATATCAGATCAAGTTTAAAAATTAAAATTAGGCCGTGCTCTTTTTAGCAACAAGACCTTAATGTGAACATAGCCCAACTTTTAGAATATTCTATTTGTACTTAAAAATGAAGCACGCTATAAGAGGAGCAGCTCGGATCTCATATACATATAAGGCCAACACATATGCATATAAGAACCAACACAAAAAGGTGAAGAGTTTCACTATGAATGAAATGCAGCATTTGTGATTGATTTCAGTGGGGTAGCTCAGCAGGGATCTGCGCCACAGGGCACCACGGCAAAATGACACAGCATCCTGCAGAAAACAAGTTTTCTTTTAACTTTTAACGTATCACGTTGTTCTTTGGCAGGACACCGGTGACAGGTCATGAGCAGGCTGTGGTGCATTCCTGGTGGATTACCTTTAAATGTGAATGCTTTATTTCTACTGTGTGCCTACTGTGTAACGTTCTGACCAAAGAGTTGTGCAGCCTGTCTTTAAGTATTACAAACTGCCCTGCTGTGCTTTGGCATCTAATAAGCCTTTTAAACACACACACTCAAATTCATCGAGCTGGATTTCCTAGATCATATTTCATTGTGTCACCAGTACATAAAACAACACGCCCCCAACAAGCTCTACCTCCTGCATTGTTTTTACGATTAGGGCTGGACAAAACCTGACTCAGGACATGGTACCATTTCGTACTGCTGCTGTACTGGCGATGGCCCCTTCATAAACATTATGTACAGATTAACAGATTGCAGGCTCCACCTCCGCCTGTGCATAAATACATGCTCTGCAGGAAGTGAGTTCCCAGAGTGCCACCATAAAACCGGGGGGATTGTTATGATCCAGTCTCAATCAAAACATGATCTGGCAACAGTCTGGCTCAGCGTGGCTTTCTCTTGCTCAATGAGCCCGGCCTTTGGAGTGGCCTGTGTAGGTTCTGAAGCCAGGTTGTGTAATGCCCACCACCCACTCAATAGCTGCTGCCCGCTGATATGCTGCTACTCAGGAAGATCACTTTAGTGCACAAGCAATAGATGGCCAGAACGAATTGTTTCTCACTCCAGATAATGTACACCCACCTGCTCTTCTTATGTGGGTTTTGCTTCTCACCTCGTTTGTGTGTGTTGTGTGACAAGAGGAGGGGAGGCAAAGCACGTCTGTAGGTGTACTGGAGCAGAGCGATGGGTGGATTGTGTGTTTGCTGTGATAAAGCAGAGCCCTGAGCTGTATGAGTGAGCCGTTGCAGTGCTTCTGTTCGATTTGCATCGACCGGCGTCGTCCGCGCTCGCACAGATAAGGAGGCTGCGATTCACAGTGACCGTCACCTTGGGTCTTTTCGGCCAGTAATTGAACTCTTGCCATCGCTGTGTCACCCCGCTGTTTTCTTCGACGCCAAGTGACAGCTTTCCAAAAGGTCAGCTGACGTGTACTTCAGGTGCAATTGCGGCGTCTTGTTGCCTCACTGGACGCCCACCCGCTGTGCTGACGTCTAAAAACATAAAAATATTGTTAATGCCCCTGTGAAGACTAGACTTTAGAAAAAGCTTGCTGGTGTGGTTAGATTGTAGCTCCGACATGTTGGTGCCAAAATACAGACTAGATATTCGCAGTTATTGCTCTCTTGCTGTTCATCCCTTCAGACAGTATCGTACTCCACAGTTTAATGTGAACAGTTGCTTTACCGAGAATGTGGTTGCCCATTACATCTGGGTCTTTGTGCACAATAGATGCATTGCATTGTTGCCATTGGTGATGCTTGCGTGGTCCTTTTTATCGGGTCTGCAGCAGCTTAGATTTGTTTTAGTATTTCCTCCCTGGTAATGTAAAGGGGGGTTGAAAAAATGTGTTACCATTTGGATTTATTTAAATTGCCTGCTGTCCTTTTGTAAAATGTTTTTTTTTTTTAGGTACGGTAGAATAATTTATCATAAATTTAAAGCAAGTAGGCAACATAACTGGTTTTATTAAATTTATTTTATTAATTCATTAAACATCTCTTTCTTTAAGAGTTGCTTGTTATCAGTTATGTCTTAGGAATTAGGCATTGTCTCCTAATAATGCCTAGTGTGAGCACAACCTCAGGCAGAGGTAAATGTTTCAAGGTGAGGTAAATGAACCCTATGCACAAACACAACTCCTATTCGAGACCTTCCATTTTCCATGGCCCATTTCTGCGGCTCATGTGCCCACTATAGGCACAGGGACAAAGATCAGCATCAGCATCACTGGACCACTTTTTGTACTTAGGGGCTTCTGCAGGGGTGGCACTGGCCACAACTATAAGCACGAGGTAACTGGGCAAATCTGAGTCTGAAAAAATGTCATCATTTAATTATGATGATGTAATTATGTGTTTTCATATATTTTGTCGCATTAAACTTTTGTAGCAGTTGCAGCCAGGTTAATTTATTTATACAAGGGATGGGTTTTTACCTCTCCCCAACACTGAACAAACACTTTATAAACATTGTTATTAATACACAGTTTATTTTATCTGAAAAGGTTTTCAAATTTAAATTTAAACCTTTTAAATCATTTCCCAATTGTGCCACTCTAATTTGAGTGTGTGCCCCAGACCGGCCACTCGAATAAAAAATGTCTAGATCTGCCCTTGGCTCCAACCCAGTCATCGAGTCATCACATTTTGGGCATTTGGACTCCTCGGGCTTTCCAAATTTTCTTGCTTCCAGTACATTCACTTTAAGAGCTGCCTGTTCACTTACCGCCCTAATATATCCCGCCCCTTGCCATTGTAATAAGATAATCAATGTTATTCACCTGTGGTTTGAATGTTGTGGCTGATTGGCATAAATAATACAGTAGCTGCAATTGAACCTCTATTTCCTCCATCACTGATTGAGCCATTTTTGTTCCATTAAAGTAAATTTCCAGGAACCTTGCAACCAATCTCAGACCGAGGAGAGCTTCATATTTGTAGTGGATATGGCTTGATTGCAGGGTGGTGCACGGACACCTTTTAAAAACGGGACGCGACTAACAAGGCTCTTTTTTGAAGTTAGTCCCTACTGTGGATTTAAACTGTTGCACACTGTGGTTTTCATTCAAGACAAATGGTAAAGCAAAGGTTTACGATACAGTCAAGGAGAGCTGATTCTCAGAGCTGTCTCACGAGGCTCGTAACTTGAGATAATTGCTCTCCGGCGCTGTCCTCCAGCTCCCACTAATTGGGTATCTCCCTTAAAGATTTTTTTTTTTCAGGCTCTACAATTTATAAAGCCGCAAACAGCCTTATGAAAAGAAAGTCTGCGTTCTTTTCAAGGTAGATTTCAATCTTTTTACCCCGTTGTTAATTACTTAATTAGCTGATTGCTTGAAGAAGAGCTGAATTGCTTATCGTTGCGCCTCGTCCGTAGTATTCACAGCGAATATTGCTGATTGTTATCTTGGCGTTGTTTGTTTATTGCAGCTCTCAGGTGAAGAAAGAGACTTTTTAAATGTGTTTATCGTAGTAGAAATGCTTTGTCAGAAAAGAAACAAAGAAATGGTTGTTGTTTTTGCAGTTTTGATGACACTGGCTTTATATATTTAACTCGAAACACAGTCAGAAGTCATGGGCAAGCCTTTTACTGTTTAACATACTTCAGACATGCACTACAACCCTGAGATTATCTAGTCATTGTCTTGAGGAGCTGCTTGTATCTGAAGCTGTTAGACCGGACATTAAACCGACTTTGTACTAGGTATCTTGCAGGGAAAATTCCACGTAATGTTCGATTGAGACCATGTGTGGATATAGCAGGTCATTGTCCAGAGTAAGTGGGCATGGTGATGATATTTCTACTCAGAAGAACTAAAACATCCAGGGATGAAGAACGAGAGCAGTTTATGTGCAGATGCCAATGAAAATGTTCAACTGGAAAGTCGATGGGGTTTGGGAACTCTTGCCAGTCGGGCCTGAAGCCGAAATTGCCAGTCAAATTCAAGGAACAGTCTCAGACTTGTTTTTTTTATGCTTTTAATGTGCTAAAGATAAAATACCGTAATTTCTGCAGCAAGTCCCAAATCCTTTATTCTCTATCCAGCAGTAACTCCTTACCTAAACCAAAATGAGTCATCTCTAGTAGTTGGGAACGAGTCTAACAAGTCCAGATTTCTGTTGTGTGCTACGTTTCAAAGAGCTTTAGAGTCGAAAACCTTTAACACATTTTAGCAGCAGATATTCTTTTATATTTTTATTTAGATCAGGTTCCCCACTAGTCAGGCATTAGCATCCAAGATCAACCTAACATCTTTTTCCATCTGTTTAGCACATCAGAGGATTCTAGTTTCTGCGGGAAAACAGTGATAACCACCAATGAAAATTAACTGGAGTTTAACGCTATAGTATGCAATATTTTTCCCCAAAGTGTATTCATAGAAATATGTTCCAAACATATAATGTGGGGAGGTCCTGCCAAAAGCTTCCTGACCCAGTCTCAGCTCTGCAGATTGTGCAGATTGGAGAAGATTGATTTTGAGTCTCACTCACTGACTGCCAATGGTTGCATATTATAGCTTTAAATTAAATGGAATAAAATGCAATTCATCAAGGGAAGGCAATCAGCATAATACACCAATATTTAACAGACATTCAAAGCATTGGCACAGCAGTCACAACTGATTCAAGCTTGGTCGGGCTACTGAAAGAAATTTTACAGCATAGCATGTAAATTGGTCTGATAATAACAGGGCAAGAGAACCGCTGCAGTGCTGAAAATGAAGAAAGAGAAGAAAAGTCGTATTCAAGCATGGTTTTAACAAAGGCCAAGGAAGGTCAAAGGGCATTTGGAACACAGTGACTATCCTCAGGATGACTCCTGACCTCTGTCAGACCTACAATATCCATGCTTTGGTTTTTTTTAGCAGGAAACCTGATGTGCAGTTTTTTCTTTATAAACAGACTAGCCCAGACAAACCTCCTCACCGAAAATCACTCTTATTTCGTGAATTTTCCAAGTTCTATTGTTCTGTTTGTGGTGAAAATTCTGAAGGAACACACTGACTTTTTTTTAAACATAGTTGACTTGGAATGACCCTGTTCCATTGAAACGAGGGGCAAATGTTCTTAGCGATCATCTGTAGGTAATTAGTGTGGCAGGCCCGAATTAAATTCAGAGTTAACTTGAAAAGGCATATTTAGATGTGGATACAGCTGAAGACCATCAATGACAATACAGCTGGTTTCAGCCAACGAACCTTCAGTGTAATTGGCCTGGATAGGTGTGTTCCAAATACTGGCCAGTGGAAACACCTCAAGGAAAAAAAAGGGAGCTGAAAGAGTTTGTGGTGGAAAAGCGAGGGGTGGACATGCACACTCTTGTGATTCCATACAGAAAATAATGTGTAGTGAAGTTTGTGCTCGTGGGAGGAAGTTTGATGGATCGTCTCTGCACTGTCACAACCACGAATTGAGAACTAACTGTATTTAAGTTCACTTCTCAAACGTAGTCCCTGCCATAGAAATGGATTGACCGGGGTGTGATTAGCGGTTTTCCCCAGATTCAGATCAACCTCATCATTTCAGTGTTAATAATAAAAGCTCCTCGTATTTGTCCTATTTGGAACGAATGTGCATACTTTTCTAGAGTAAGTGTGGGTTGCAGTAACAATTTTTTTTTTTCCAGTTACAAATGTGCTGTTTGTACAAGTGCATTTCACATTATTCAACAAAATAAATAATGAATGATATAGCAAACATTCAGATAAAAAGTTTGCCAGTGTGGCCAGTGAAGTCGGCTTTTCTGTGGTTCAGGATACCACAACATCCTCTGTGGTCTAGGTTTACTAGAATATCGTTCGTTGCTGTATCTGTTGGCATCCTGAAAATGGAAAAATACAAAAATAACCAAATAACTCCTGATCCTGATTTGCGTTTGCTCCTCTCTCTTCTTCATCCTAGTGTGTGGAGACATCCACGGGCAGTTCTTTGACCTGATGAAGCTGTTTGAAGTAGGAGGATCGCCAGCATCCACGCGCTACCTTTTCCTGGGGGACTATGTTGACAGAGGGTATTTCAGTATTGAAGTGAGTCTGTGCATTCGTTTTTGTCCTCACAAGGGCCTAATCAAGTGTGACACACACCATGTGGCCGTCTGAAGCTGTGTTTATTAATAGCTTTCTTTGAGCATAGATTGAATCAGGCTGCAGATATTGGGAGTGGTAATAGGCTTCTGTAATAACTTCAAATGTAGCCTGGATAGCAAATGTCACAGTGGAGCTTAGGCTTCTACAGAGAGAGTTTTTAATATGAAGCAAAATACATGCATTTAATCAGGACTGCCATCTCATTGTGTGAAGCATTATACTGTTATTAATAAAACATATTTTAATGGAGTATGTTGAGCAGGTCCTCTGATGGCTCCCGTGAATATTTGTCATCTCTTCCAGCAAGCTTGAAACGTGCCACGAAATGTACCACATGAATGTTTGATCATAAGCAGAGAGGCTTGTGCGGTGCCACTCTTTGAAAACGACAAAGTCTGACTTGTTTTCAGCGTTTTTTTTTTTTTTTCTTTTTTACGGATGAAAAGCTAAGCTGTTCCTGTGCCTCTTCTCTTCTGTTTCAGTGTGTGCTGTACTTGTGGGCCTTAAAGATCCTTTACCCCAAAACACTGTTTTTGCTGCGTGGGAATCATGAATGTAGACATTTAACAGAGTATTTCACATTTAAGCAGGAATGTAAGTAATGCTTTTACACTTTTTCACACATTTTTTTTTTTTGTTTTGTTTTGTTTGTTTGATCTAAATTGAGTCCAAGTCTGGGAGGCTACGTACAGACTGGAAGGAGAATCGAGTTATTCTTTCTAAAAGCTGTTTATTATGCATCCAATTCAGCCGCTGACCTCAAACGCTCACTTAAAAGTGCCCTCTGGGCTGCTACAGGATTCAGTCAGAGGTTTGACCTTCCTGATATTTATACATGTCAGAACTATTTCTGTTGGATGCAGACAGAGTGAGGGGGAAAAAAACACACAAAAGCCCTCTGAAATTTAGCTGTTTTTAAATCATGTATGGGAAGTTTTATGGCACTTTGCAAAACATTTCCACCCCCGACAAGCACACAGGTCCGATGTACTAAAGCAGTGTTGTTTGACTTGGCATGCTCCTCTTTCCCTGCCCTGTTCTCCCCCCATGACAGGTAGAATTAAGTATTCAGAGAGGGTGTATGACGCATGTATGGACGCCTTTGACTGTCTTCCCCTGGCTGCACTTATGAACCAGCAGTTCCTGTGTGTACACGGAGGGCTGTCTCCAGAAATCACAAATCTTGACGACATCAGGAAAGTATGTGTCTGATTTGA
Source organism: Channa striata (assembly GCA_033026295.1). Taxonomy (NCBI): domain Eukaryota; kingdom Metazoa; phylum Chordata; class Actinopteri; order Anabantiformes; family Channidae; genus Channa; species Channa striata. The sequence continues at coordinate 40,866,511 of CM065168.1, forward strand.
GACGATTTTCGCTGCAATTTCATAAAGCTACAGTCTGTGTGCATGTTTGACGGCAGGTGGCCATTAGTGGCTGTAAAAACACACGTCGTTTGTTGAAGATCGACGCTTCCTGGCCACGTGTATTTTCCGCCTTCATTCAGAGTTAATCAAAATCTGCATTCTTTTTAGTGTGATGTGCTGTGAAAATAGCAACTGTACTTGCAATGCATGAAGCGACTCTACCAGATGTGTTTCGAATGCTGCTCAGGAATTGGAACCAGGGGATTGCAGGCACCAGTCTGGTCTCCCCTCTGATTAAGAAATGTTGAAGAGTCGGAACCTGCTTTCAAACTAATTCAATAATTTCAAATGGATTTTGTGGTAGCAATCAGAGGGCATGCATAATAGAATTTGCTCTGTTGAAGTGTCCATCATGCTGCCCATCCAGTAATCCAAAAGCTTTTGTTGGAGAAAAGGCTATCCGTGGCCGAAAGTAAAGTCGTTAATGTCCATTTCTAAAAAAGAATGGCTCCCATTGAGGGTTTCACGTCTTTCTGAAAAGAGCCTTATAGGCACTGAAAGATGAGCACTGCGTTGGACGTGACATATACACTGTGGCTTGAAAGAAATTCTGCTCCTTTCTACCTTGAGTAAAAATTACATCTCTACAGAAAACGATTTAATTAGCATCATGGCGTCGGCAGCAGCAAATGTGGCTCAAGTGTGGAGGAATATTGTCTCTGCAGTAGTGTGGACAATTGATGTGCATTGCTCTTCCCTCACATTCTCCTCCACAGCTAGACAGATTCAAAGAGCCCCCAGCGTACGGGCCGATGTGTGATTTGCTGTGGTCTGACCCCCTGGAAGATTTTGGGAACGAGAAGAGCCAAGAACATTTCACACACAACACAGTGCGAGGCTGTTCCTACTTTTACAGGTCAGTAGCTGTTTCTTGCAGCTGGAGGAATCTGCTGCTTTTTAGTTTCTCAAAGTAACAAACTGATAAATGACAGAATTTTTTCAATGCAATTAAATTTTTCATCTACTTTTGAGATAGTTTCCATGTTAGAAATGCACTTTATAGTGGATCGCTGGATTTGAAGACCTAATCTCAGCAACTATATTTCAGAAGGCTTGCATTGTGATTTGGTGCTGCTTTTTGGAAAAATACATCATCCGCTGATTAGTTTTGGCTGAACCATATGTGGAAACATTATTGATTTTAAGCGATTTTCAATACAATGAACATTTTCCAGGACTGAATATTTGGACATACTGTAAAGGCAGGTAATCATCAACAAATGTCATAAAAAAAAAAAAAAAAAAACAAAAGGGGGAAAAACAACCATCATCTTGTCAAAGAGATGATATATTAAAAACACCCTCCTGCCAAGTTTCCATTTCTCATCTCTTAGCGTTTTCTTGCCGCTGTGTGGAGGAGAGCAGTTGAGGACATGGCGTGCATGAGAGTAGTCCCAGAGACTCCTCCCCAGACCATCGCCAGTATTTATGTGACCCACATTACCTTCAATTGAGCTGGCTAACTGAACAAACAGAGGAAATGCTCGGAGCAGTCAGCTCGCACTTTCACAAAATGTAATGAACTGGCACATTACCACGAGGCACAGTCCTGTTTCTAAATGTGCTCGGCACTCCCTCCGCTCATTATGACCTGAGCGATGCTCACTTGGCCCTGATGTGCCTGGGGAGAGCCAGCAGAAGTAGTCAGAAATGTCCTGAGGCTTTTCATATGCATTTTTCTTAATAGCAGGTGTTTCAAAATTACGGACTTAATATGGTTTTTATGTCCGTGCTATCAAAGCTATGAAAGGAACTCCCAGTCCTGCAGTTGTGGCTTTGTGAGGGGATTTTTTGACTGATTTTCTTTTGTTAGTTTATGCTGCGGGTCCTCCACTGCTTCTTCATCCAAATAAATTTGCACGCTACTGATGAGAAGCTAACCTGACGTGTTGGTGCCATTTTTATTTCAAGAGTGTTTTCACGATCGCATGTTTACGTCCTTCATCTCGGTTAACCTTCTGCCATTTGGTCAGAATTCCTCCGGAGTCTTGTTTTCGTCACCGTTCCCCACTTCATCTTCCCGGGAGTGGGTCGCTAATTGGCATCACACTGGCATGCAGGATTTATGAGACAGTTTAAGCCAGGCTGAGAGAAAGCCGTTCATCTGCACCCCTCCTTCAAAACCATCAGATCTTTTCGTCGCTTCTGTCATGCAGCAAACAACTTTTCCCCCACATGCACTGGAGACTCGAACATTCTTACAAATGCAATTCAAGCGTGAATTTGTGCATATTTCAACTACGGCTGCTTTCACTTCAACATCTGCCCGTCAGCATTTCGATTAATAAACTAAAGTGATTTTTTTAAACACACATTTTATTAAAAATCAATCCAACCTACTAACAAATTGAACTTGAAGCCTTCATTTTAAGATGGTGCCACTTTGTTTTCTCTTTGTGAAGTAATTTCTTGAACCTTCATCCTGTCGAAGGAGCTCATAAACATCTGTGCCCCGTTGTCGGACAGATGGGAGCTGCTCTAAACCCAAAACGCAAACTGCCAAAAAAACCAAACCAGGCCAAAATGTATCTTGTCTACCAAACGACTCCATATGGTATTATATCTACATCTGCTGCAGGAAATCAAGTGTGAGATAAAACATTTATTACTAATTTCTCCTCTCTCCAAATAAATAAAAAAAAACAAACTGCATACTTGGATTCCTCCATGAGGCCGCTCCCTCCTTTCTACATCCCTCCCAGCAAATGTTTATTGTGTGTTCTCATGTTTGCATGCATTTGAGATTGTTAATGAACCCTTTCTAGCTTTTTCGATTTCATTTTCCTGTGATGGATTTTCCCACAGTTTAAACTTAAAATGATTTACCTCTGCACCAAGCGTGGTGTCTGATAATCAGCCAAAGCAAGCCAATACACAAACAAGCCAGTCAAATAAAGCTAATTAACTTGTATAACCCTTTATACCAATCCTGCCTCAATGGACTCAACAAAGTAAAGCTGCTCTCGTAGCAAATGTTTAAAAACCTCCACATTGTATTGTGAATTAGGGAGAAAGAATGTGGTTTTATGAGGCTGCAGTTGCTGAAAGTACATAAACAAATCTCCTGGTAGTTTTGCTGTAAGGCCGAGGGCTAAAATGTATAGTTTGGTTTTGATTGCAGCATGTGGGTGTTTTTTTTTTATTGTTGTGCTCTTGATTTTGCAGGGGCGTCGAGCTAGGATTACAGAACTTAGCACAAAATCACCGTCTGTGTTTTGAACAAGCACATCATATTACTTCACCGAAGATATTTTGGGGTCGTTTATGCCATTTAAAAGTTCTGTTTTTAACAAGAAAGATTCTCACAGATCCAACTAATTACAGGGATGGACGTTTCACATTGCACATTTTGATGGAGCTGCCCTCAGATTTATCTGTTTGCAGACAAGCCTGTGAAATGTTAATTGTTGCAGCTGTAAAGTGAAGTTAATCAGGCAACACGTCTTAAATCAAAGTTTTTCAGATGTCGTGCCAAAGTGTCACTCATTCATCACAAGCTGTCACTCATAGCATTCCACGATTCACAAACGCGGACTGGGATTTCTCTAACGGCAGCTTGTGAAATGGTTTTAGCTAATAAATGCTGGCAGTGTTTGTCTTGTGAGAGAAGGACTTTTTTCGGCGAAAGGTTGTAGAATGGAAAAATGGCGAAACCTTAATGTAGTTTGATAGTTGGCTGTAAGGTTCTTGTTCTCTCTGCTCACAGACTGAATAGATCAGCATGGGCATAAAACATGCTCTAAGAAATCATTTTTCCCCCCCTTCACGAAACCGTCCGCTATGAATCATGTGTCAGACTTGACATTTTTTGAGTTTCGGTCTAAAATAAATCGCACCCTTTGCGAAGGATAACACCTCTTAGGGTATAAAAGCTTGTTTAAATGTTAAGCGTATTCTGGGTTATTTTTTAGATTGTGAGTCATCACACCTTTGCTCACAGAAATTATGGCTTTTGAGCAATTTAAGAGCCTGTTTTAAATTTCAGGTAGAAGCCACAATTAATTTTAAAAGCCTCTATTTACTCGTTATTAGCTGCAGTTGGTTTTAGGACAAATTTAACTTGAACTTGGAAGTGTTGTGCAGCCACTGTTTATCTGAGCACAATCAATAACACCCATGACTTATTTAGTTATTTTTATTGATTCTTCTTCTTGATCTTTCTGGGATATTTTTTATGTATGAGTAAAGCAAATGTTTGTCTCGTTATTCAACAGCTACCCTGCAGTCTGTGACTTTCTACAACACAATAACTTATTATCTATCATCCGGGCCCATGAAGCGCAGGATGCTGGGTGAGTGTTGTGGCATTTTCCTCTTCTCCCATCACACTATTATCACACAGCAGAGTGATTCAGACCAGGGTATTAAATGAAAAGCTTCCCAGGTGCTCTGGTGGTTTGCTCAAGCCTGTCTGGAGAACAGGTTTGCTGCAGCCTGAACTTTGAGGGAAGCCGCGTTAATCCGGGAAATGAAAATGGATCCAGCACGATGAGTGAGCCGGCCAGGTGTGACATGACGTATAGATTTTGTCAATATGTTACTGATTTCAAGAAGCTGAGTCGGACACATCACTGGCTGCACACCAATTTGCCCAACCTGCACATTAATATGGCGTCTTTTTTGAAATATGAAATGTAGGCACAACATTGCTAGATTTCCAAAACGTCTGAGAAAAACCTCTTTGCAAAGTTTCGTTTTCAAACGGCAGGTGGGTGGATGTGTAAAGCCGATCTCCCTCTAAGCGAGGTTAAGGTGGTGGGTGGCACAGCTCACAGTTGTTTACCGTTGTGCTCCCACGCCGTGGTCACATGAGACACCTTGCCACGTCTCAGATGAGGCTTTCGCCCCTAGCCACCTTAAGCCACAGATGTAATAATGTTATTGAGTTTGTGCTTTCGGTGTAATTGGTACCAAAAAACAAAATCTCTGCACGTGTAAAAAGTTTCTGCAAGGTGTGATGCAACCGATACTCAATCAATGCTGTGCGCCGTTTCAACCACCCAAGCCGCCAGACACAGGCATTCATTGGGAATTCAGTGAAGTTAGGTCTGAATGCTGAGTAGGTTCAGTGCGCTGACAACGTACGGACATGTTTCAGCTGCAGCACAGGGATTTACCCCCCGAGGCCATGCAGAGTGCCCCCTCTGCTAGTCATCAAGACCAACACACAGTCAGTGTGAAAACACGACGCTATGAACACAGCCACAGCTAATCATATCCTGAGGGGTGAACTCCAATGAGTAATCCAAAGATGAAATATTGTAATAATACTGATGTAATGTCACTAATCCTTATTTCTCCCTTTTACCAGATATCGCATGTACAGAAAGAGTCAGACCACTGGCTTCCCGTCCCTTATAACAATTTTCTCAGCACCCAACTACCTAGATGTCTACAACAACAAAGGTAAGGAGAAGGAATCTATCATTATCAATCCTCAGCGGCTCATAAACACTCGGTCCAGTTTGATATATTTATGAGCTGCCTCAGGGCAGGTGGTTCTGGCTTGGAGAATTACTTTTGGTCTCAGATCTATGCAAAATTTAATGACAGAATTGGGACATCCCAAATGCTTTTTTCATGTCATCATAAATCATATCAACAGCAAAAGCTCTGTTGTAATTAATAACACAGTAAATGGCTTCATTCAGTTTTAAGAGTTTCAAGGCTCTGGTATTGTGTGTGCCAGCTGACACGACATGGCTCACTGGGACCCCTCAGCACAATGAAGCCTTTAATAGTGTCTGTTGCCTAAAATGTCATGCAGTTGTTTTTTTTTTTTTTTCCTTTCTGATTTAGCGCTGTTTCAGTTCACGGTGGCAAAAAAAACATTCAGGCTTTTGGTCTGCTAGATGTTTGGACTCTTGCTCTAAACCAGTCAGTAGGTTTTCTTATACCTTGACCAGGATTTCGAGTTTGGGAGATGTCAGTTTTAGGCCTTGATCAGAATTTGAAAACAATAATGTTTGCTGTCAGTCTTTTTAAATTACAGTATGGGATTCCTTTTTTTTTAATAGTTAGCATCCAAGATGATTCTGAATGAAGATCTAAAGAACCCTTAAAATATTTTTATTGAAACAACAGTCAGTACAATCACCAGAAGTTAAATTTGTCAAATGAGAACTTGTGGTGATTTGGATCCTAGTGAAAAACAAATGAGAACATTTTTTTTGCTATTATGTGAGAATAGATAATAATTATTTTTATTTCCTTGTTATAAAGTTTTGATATTACCTTAAATGCAATAGGTTTTCAGAAGTCTTAAATTTGCCCTTTAATACTTAACAAGCTTGTGGCATCATTGCATCTGTCACTGTTAAACAGCCTATGCAGTTTATCCAAGAACCATTCGGCTTCATATCTACAGTAAACAGTCTTCTGGTCACAGTATTGCACTTGTTTCAGTCAAGTCTAGTCAGGGATGGAGCTGGTGTAAAATGAAGTGACCTGGTAGCGGGTCACTTGGCACCTGGCGGTACCCTGCGCTGTGCAACCGTGCCCACGCAACAGAATAGGCTCGCCTGGGCGTTATGCGTCAGCACTTTTCCCAGGAGAATGGACAGGATCCGCTCAGGCTGTAGGGGCATGTTGGACGGAGCGGGGGTGAGTAAGGCGAGTAAGGCACAGGAAATGGAAATGGGAAGAGAGGTGCGATGGTGAGCTCAGGATCACATACAACAACAGAGCATTCCACTGTGGCGCGGCTTGTGTGAAGACATTGCATAAGGGAGCGAGGGCTGCCCTGCTTTGTGTTTTCTTTTGGCCGGTTTGCAGAGGTGTGTGTGTGTGTGTATTTGTTTAGTCTTTTTCCCGTTTGTTGCCTCCATGCCATCTTCAGCAGTACGGATACTCGAGGAACGGGGAGGCAGTGAGCCTGTCTGGTTTGTTGTTTATTATTAGGCCCCTCTTTGTTCCATGCCAACTAATCTTCCCCGGCGTTCAGTCAGCACAATACAAACAAACAAAGTCATGTCGTTCGCATGTTGCTTTTAGTTTGGCAGTGAATTGCCTGGCAAACCGTTTGCACGTCTCAGGCTCAAGACGGAACAGTCAGAGTATAAAAAAAATGATTGTGCCCGCACAAGTAGCCGACCTTCAGTTGGTATACCTCTGAGACCAACTGTAGTCATCAGAAGGAAAGTGACTCGGTTTGAATTTAGAAGCGGCTGCGTTTCGGCACACAGATACATCTCACCTAGCAGGAGCCTTCATTCCTTTCATCGTTCACTGTCTGCTTTAAAACGAGGCACCTATGAGTGATGAGATTTTCAAATACAAACATATTATCAGAGGAAACTGAAGCAAACACACATCCTTCAAGCTCACACTCTTCACAATTAAAGCTCTTAAAGGTTTATCACAGTGTCACGATGCTGCCACTCGGTCCCCATTTCGATATGCGTGTCATTTTCTTAACTCCGTCCACGTCCCCACAGTTACACCTTTGCCGGCACAGCTAACCCGTGCAGTCCTGTCGACGCTCTCCTAATAGGTCATGTGGGTGGAGTTCAGTGGTAAAACCAAAGCCTCTATAATGAATTGCTCTGCTCTTAGCTTCTTGTCGGAGCTGGGAGCCCACTGAGCGTGTCCCGTGATTGATGGCCAGTCGAGTGGGCACATAAATCTTAAGGGGAGGGAGGAGGCATCAGCAGGTCCCATCAATCTAGTATTGGGAGTAGGCCAGATTAGCCAATGAGACCTCTCCGTGTGGGGGAGAAGTGCACCTCCCATCGGAGAGGAGTAGGCGGAGAATATCTATGAGGCAACACAAACAGGAAAGGAAAAACTCCTCCGCCAGAAGTAAATCGAAATTGTAGCTGAGTCAGGATAATCAACACATGAATAATGCTCGGTCCAGCCTGGAGATGCCACCGTCTCCCCCCTCCCCCTCCCCCCGCCCTCTCTCAAGTCAGACTGTTGGTTTTGCAGTAAGTGTCAGGCGCTGACCGGCTGTCCATCACACCTCTGACCCCGGCACCCCCTCGATGAAATCGCAAAGTGGCACGGACGCTTGGGAGCCTGACGGGGAAGCGGCGCTAAATGAAAACACAGCTGCAGTGACTTAGCAGTTTTCCCTGTGTGAATCCTGATGTGACTGCAGAGGAGAGTGGGAGATGGAGAGAAGGAGCGGGGGAGGAGGAGGGGGGGGGGTGTAGTTGGCAGTTGCTGGGGGTTTTGTATTAATGGAGCGTTTTTTGCTGCATCATTATTGACTGGTCCTGAAAGCCGGCAACTGAATCCTAATGGTTCTGGTGCTTGGATGGAACAAAAGCTAAATCACAGCGATGTTGCCAGCAGATAGTCTTAACCCCAAGACACTAACGAAATGTGTTTTTTTTTTTTAGATTCTTTGCACACCTGTTAAACCTTATATAACCTCATTATTGTTTTATTACTTTTGTGTGCTGTTGTTTCTTGACTACAACCGAAACTGGAATCGTTCATTTATTTGAGAGAAACGTGCTGCTCCCGAGAGAATTGCGATTGTCACCGCGGTTCACGTACAGGTCAGACTGGTTAGGGTTTACTTTCAAATAGTTCCTTTCATTGTCCGGTGTTCTTCCCGCCTGCAGTTATGTACTAACTGGTTGGTAGCAGAGATGAGTGACATAAAGAGAAGGGAAATGAAGTGGCACGATTGGCTCGCGGCCCTGCCGCTGGAATAAATTGCAGGATGGAAGCTCAGGCAGTGATGACGTCACCACAGCAGGGAGTTAATTTCCTCCCCCCTTGTCACGAGTGCCAGCAAGAAGAGTATCTCTGGCTGCAGATGCCCACCCATCTGTTATCATTCTGGCCATTACTGGGCTTCCCTTCAGTTCTCTGTAAACATGTGTTACCGAAGTCTTCAAGCTAGATCAAACCAGAAAAAGAAAAACGATATGTAGAGCAGGCTCTCTGAGTTCTTCCAAACTGACTGGGTTCTAAACTGATTCCAATTCTATATCAGTAAAGGTCGACTTCACCAATTTTCAACTTTCTATCTGTGGTTTTAGTCTGGGGAGTAAATTATTATCTACATTCCCTAGATACAAATTCTATCTGCTTCTAGCTAAAAACAGCAGATGTCATCTGGAGGATTTTTGGAAGAGCAGATCTCCACTGTATTTACAACCAGATGACATCTTCTAAAGTAATAGGAGCTTCAGGTGACATCAATTGGAGGTATTTTTCAGCTAGAATACATTTTAATATAGGTAACCAAGACCCGTTTATCCCCAGTGTGGAACCGGAGGTTTCCACAGACTTTTTGTGAAAGCTGTAAGAAAAATACTGAACAAATTCTGTCTAGAAAACTAGAAACCCGGAAGCTATGACCATGAGATACGGTTGAAAAGTGGCTAATAAGTGTAGTTAAGTTGTTCTTTTCAAACTATATTAATTTTAAATCGTAGACAACCTTCAACATATTTTTCTTTTCAAACCAAAGTGTTCCGAAATCAAAAGCTAACTGAAGGATGTAGGATGCAGTAACTCGACCTTGTGGCGAGTTTCCTTTTTTCATTTCACAAAAGGCCTCCATTATCTAAGCAAAGATTTTTCCAAAACTACCTGTTGTCAGCAAATGCACGCTCCCACAACAGCCTTTTGTAATAATGACTCTGTGTTGTAAGTGAAAATCTAAATGTCTACGCGTAAATATACCTCTTATGCTGTTATAGCATGAAGTATAAAATGAGCCTCTGATGTTGCATGAAACGTATTGTTTATGAAGTGGTTTACGGTAAGTTTTGTTGTATTTGTTTTATTTATTGTATCCACACAAGTTACAGTAGCTCCACTTCATCGGACAGTAAAAGTCCTATTGTGTTGACATTTTGCTTTTCTTGGTCTCATTAATTTCTTAACTAAACGTGAAAATGTACATGCAAGTCTGACTTCCAACAGAAGTAGGGCACTGAGTGTGATGGACGGCCAAGGTTGCTGGGGAATACTGACCCAGAGGAACTTGATACAAGAGGCCTCAGACACAGATATGCAGTCAGCATTAAGTGTCAGGACAGGACAGTGGGAATCTCCCCCTGATCCCAAAGCAGACTTAACAGTCCTCGTTACCGGGGGAACTGGCTGCAGGCACTCCCTTATAAATAATTAATGAACGGGTGTCACCTCACAATATCTGTGTTACCGTGGCAGCAGGCCTTGGCCTTAGCTACCCTGTTAGCCACCATCAGAACACTAGAGACATCTAGTGGCTGCCGTGCGGCGTTAAATTTAGCTGTGGAGTTGAGCACAAAATTCACAGCTGGTCGCCACAAGGCCAGTGCCCCGGCTGCTGTATGAGAAAGAACTTTGCGTACATTTGCAAATTATATGAGTGGTCTGATAATTGGGAAGTGGAGGGCTGATCCTGTCACCCTCAACCGCCTGTTCAATGCATTATCCCGAAAAGAGAAAGTGGGCCTTGACCTGCGCGCACGCAGAGATCGACAAACTCGTCTGTTTGGCGCAGCGGGGTGGGAGAGGGAGGTTGTTGGGTGTCTCGGCTCCTTTAAAGGGAATCCGATTTGAAGGAGCGGCAGCAGGGGAGCTGACCTCCTCCCCCGCTCTGCCTTTTTCCTGCGGGCTTCCATGGCTGCATTCAATCAAGTGCCTCGACAATGTTTATGCAGTATGTGATGTTTATGCAATGGCTGCCCACGCGTGCTTTCATGCACGCCGACGCACATGCATTAACACCCACAGCGCTGTCTGAGCGGAGTGTGTCAGACTAATACTATGCTTCTCTTACCGGACCGGGTAGTAGTGTTTTGCTGATCTTGATAAATCTCCGCATTAATTATACAGTATATGGATGTTCCCCCCCTGCTCTTTCTCTTTGTGTTGGAGGATGTGCGTATGTTCATTCGCGTTGCTTGGAATAAAGAGGTGATGGCAGTGAAATACTTGAGGGAGCACTTTGATGGCATAGTTCCTGCGCTGTACGCACTGCTCCGCTTCACTGACGCCAGACCTGCACACACACAGGCAAGCCCCAGCCTTGCAGGAGGTTTTCCGATGCGATTTGCATCGCAACCGAGGTTATAGCTGCTTGGGATGCCAGGTTTGATTACTTGCTATTCCCGACCCTGAGAGAGGCTGAGGCAGGAAAGTCCCCCGTGGTGACCCGACCACGGTGTCCGCTTTCCCCGCGTCTCGGCGACCAGACTGGACTGGTCCATGAGGGTGGCTGGGGGCACTATATACAGCCTGGATATATTTGTGTTTGGCAGCTCGCATGTTTTCCTTAGCACCCACGATCACTCCGTGCCTTCATCATGAGTGAGGTTAGATGGGGCGGTGTAAGGGAGGAGGGTTTCTATGTCAGCAAGTGCCCAGAGATCTTGTGATTGTGATAAGACTTTAAATAAAAAATTAATTGACAGCTTCAAAGAATAACTTTATTTCCTCTCTGGTAGTGACTCATATCACTCTGTCATGCTACAGCTGGCCGTTTGTTAGCTTAGCATAAAGGCTGGGCATTCCTAACATTATGCAGCACAAAGCTGTTAATGTATCAGAGGAATTGGAGCATATGCCAAAATCAGGTCAGTCGGAGTCAGCAAATATATCTCATGGCCTCACGTCTGCGTCAAATTGCCTGGAAAATGAGAATTTTCTCAGCGTTAGTCATTACTATTCCGAGCTTTGCCCGACTTTGCCTCGCCTTGCTCTGTCTCTCCTCTCCTCCTTAACACGTATTGACATTTTTCTGTTAACTAATTAAAAGTGCTCAGTCTGGAAGAGCCTGGATGCTGAGCCATGTGTTTCTGTGACGCTCTTCTGATGTTCGTGCATCCGACCCTGTAACTGACAGGTGGGTTCTTCTGACTGGAGGCCTTAATCAGTGCTCAGAGGACGTGTTCTGGGGGGTCGGGGAAGGGGGCATGGATTTGTTTTTTGTTATTTCCCTTCCCACCTCAGATGCTTGTCACTGTCATTTTGATGCTGGTGCATTTTTATAGCCTTAATTTGCACATTTCTGCTTGCAATTTTCCTTGTATTTCTCACTTTCTGTCAATGCCGGAGATTGACAAATGCAGATTCTTTAACACCTTATATGTTTTTCATTAGCTTTCTTTTTTTTCTTCGTTGTCCTTGTGTGGGCAGTTTAGCACTGGATCCTTTTTCCGCCCCACTGTCATCGCCAGAGGTTGACTGACAGCATCTGACAACATCTTGAATTACATCCAGGCTTCAGTTGTGATGTTGGACAGCTTCGACAAATGGAGCTCATAGCACAGCACCTGTAGCTCATAAATCATTAACAAGAAAAGCTAAAGAACAAAAACAGAACGTCCTGCATGAACATTTTGTGTTCAGTATGGCATTGTTGGCTAATAACGCGTTGGACTGAAAGTGAGTGTGCACACAGAATATATCTTGGCATGTTCCAGCTGCTGAAGGCCTACATTATCGGTGAGTGGTGGTTGGAAACAGGATGTAGGCTGGAAATGGACCCAGACCTCAAATTGATCTGATATTATTTGTTTGCCTGTTGGTATGGACTCATACAAACAAACAAACCCGATTTCAAGCTGCTTGCACGCAGTCCGAGGCTCTGAAAGGATAAATTAGAGATGTCATCATTTTCAACACGGAGCAGAGACAAAGCTGAGTTTCATTATGTCTAACCTTACGCATGCGGACTTATTTTAACATCTGCCGCTTCATCTTCTCTCTCCCTCCGCAGCGGCAGTGCTGAAGTACGAGAACAACGTCATGAACATCCGACAGTTTAACTGCTCACCTCACCCTTACTGGCTGCCCAACTTCATGGACGTTTTCACCTGGTCTCTGCCCTTCGTTGGCGAGAAGGGTGAGCATGTACACGTACACACACACACACACACATACACACACATGAAAGGACAATTTTGAATATTAACAAAGGCACCTAAGTGAGTGTCCCAGCCTTGTGATATACAGCGTAGTCTTCAGTTGGACACTGTTGAGACAAAACGTTCTGGCCGTGTCTGTGAGAAATGCAGCATTTACTGGGTAAAATGATAAAGATGGTTTCAGTTAGGACTAGTTGACTTTACTTCTGTCGGGAACACTGCCGTCAAAGTGTCTGTAGCGTGTCAAGGAAGAGGATCTACTTTGGAACAGCTGTGTACATCCACAAGTGGACTGAGTGATAGCTAATGTTGGAGGGACCTGACTGGTATCAGGGAAAAAAAACTCCTGGATCAGGACGTCTCTGATGTCTCCCTAAAATGCTATTGATTCTCCGTGTGCCTCACAAATGGCTCAGATCTCCTGCACAAATAAACTCTACAAGACTTTTGAAGGTGCCCTGTGGTATGTGGCACCAAGATGTTGGCAGCAGATCTTTCAATTACTTTAAGTTGGAACTGATACACAGCAGACTTATTCAAGCACGAACACCCACACACCTCCACTACCCAGCCTGCCCAGCCTGCCTGTGCACTGACTGGAGGAAGAATTCACCCGGTCATCCGCTCAAAAACAATGTGGCTCCAGTCAAAGTCATTCAGGTCTTTGTACCTGCCCGTTTCATCCAGACTTGACTAAGGCTGCGTTCAAACATGCATTGCAAGCCCGACGTTCTCCAGACATTACCCAGAAGATCTGCACGTGAGAACCCAGCCTGGACAAACATCTTTTTTCTCTTTTTGGTGCTTTGTTGTGCTATAAACAAAACACTGTGATTAATCATCATCATCATCATCATCATCATACTTTTTCTATGATGTTGCACCTCCTGCACCATCTGACCAAGCCCCGTACCTCACTGAAATCCAGCTCCCCATTTGTGAACCAGCCTGACTCAGACAATCTCCCGCTGTGTTGCATGTGTGAAACAACAAAGGAACCAATTCTCCAGACATTGTCCAGGTTTCATATGTGAATACTGACTTTTATTTACTTTTAAATACATCCCAGACCCTGACATGGCACTGTTGCTTCCAGATGGGTGTTATTCCCTTTTTCACAAGTGGTCCTATTGTTTCGGCTCATGTCTGAATTTGAAACGTGATACTTTTTTAATATTACTTACAAGCTAGAAACATGTTTACACGCAAAGATACAAAGAGAGTTAAAGAGGTTCAATATGTATGAAAAATCATGCTGTTTTGTAAAATGTGCTATGCTTTCTCTTTCTCTTTTTCCTCGTTTGGCAGTGACTGAGATGCTTGTGAACGTGCTGAGCATCTGTTCCAATGATGAGCTGACGACTGACGAGGAGCTGGACGGTAAACACAGATTCTCACTGCAGTTTGTCTAACTCCACTAGAGGGAGTCATCTGCTAATCAGAGCATGCTGTACACACACCTACCCACACACACACACACACACACAAACCTTACATGTTCATTTGTTGCATGTTCCCACACACCACACACACCACTGATGCTCTTTTTCAGAACACGTGGTTACCACATATTATATTATTAAAACATATGGTCAACAGAGAAACTAGAAATGCTTAGAAAGTCTAACAGACATTTAAATTTAAACCTGCGAAAGTGTCAAAATGCCGTTTTTCACACTTGTTAAATTCACCGTTGTACTGCTACACTCTCAGAGTTCAAGCGTCGCAGTATTTTTGCTTTTTATCTGCATGGAATAGTTGCAAGTTGAACTCCTCCTCAGTTCAATGCCAGGTTAGAGCTTATCTCCAGTGAGATGGCCATTTTCCCTCTGCCTGCCCCACCTCACTCTGCCACACAGGAAATTATCTCACTGCTCCACACTCCTCCTCCTCCTCCTCCTCCGCTCCCACTCCAGCCTCTTTTGTGTTTACTGATGCACTCGGCTTGACTCCGTAAACAGCAGGCAGGGGTGGAGTGTCAGGGTGACTCCTGATTTTCAACAGATTTGAAACGTTTGATGACATTTCAAAGCTACGTGTTCATTTTATTGAAAAAAAATTAAGTTCAAACGATTGGCTCCTGAATAACGGCGTATATAAATGGCCGATGTATGAAAAATTACAAGTGAAAAGATACGTTGTGTAAGGGTTGTGCCACTGGCAGAATTAATTCGAATGAAGTTTTCTGAAGTTAAATGATGTGCTGCTTCACTCAGGTGGTAGAAATCGTCAATCGGTGACATCGAGCTTCGCAGGCGTGGCAGTCGATTGCAGATAAATGATGACATGCAGCGCGTGAAGTGAGATTTCGATAGAGTTGGACTGTGGCACACACAAAGAATGAGCCGCCCTTTAACATCGACTCGACCCTCAGTGCTTTTAGTGTGATTTTTGCATTTCCACGCT
Organism: Channa striata; assembly: GCA_033026295.1. Classification (NCBI taxonomy): domain Eukaryota; kingdom Metazoa; phylum Chordata; class Actinopteri; order Anabantiformes; family Channidae; genus Channa; species Channa striata. Next base: position 40,881,798 of record CM065168.1, read on the forward strand.
CACTTTCACGTTTCTTTCTTTCCTCTCAAGCTCATTTCTTGTTCAGTTTCTGTTTTTTTGCAGCCATCTCCACGCTCATCTGTGTTATTAATTTTCACTATGTTGACATTTGGATTGTTCCTTTCTCTGACTTTCTCGCTCATAATTTTCTTGCCCTTTTATTTCTCTGCAATTTTTTTTCCCCCATGGTTTTCGGTTGCCATTACGGTGGTATTTCAAATCTCCACTACTTGTTTCCCACATATTTCTCTCTCTGTCTCTCATGCTGTCACTACTTCGGTTTACTTCATCTAATTTCTCTTTTCTGTGTTTTCCAGATATTTGTGTTCAAGGCATCGCTTTTCTTTACACTTGTTGTGCTTTCTCGACTCTTTATTTCACCGTTTGCTCCCCACCACTTCTCCGCCGCCTCCTCTTTCATTCTACAGCCATTCACTGATCTCTCTGTCCTTTCTCTCGTCTTCTCTTCTGGGGGTGTTTCATGAGAAGGACAGCTAATATATCCCCCTAAAAAAGGTACAAACAGTAGCCATCGTGGTGTGTGCAGAGGTGGATAGCTGTTAGTCCAGTGCTTGCTCTCTGCATTTCAACTAGTCTATCAACTAACGTCACTGTTTAAAGCACCCTCTAACTCTTCTGCTGTTGTTCTCAGTTCACTTAGTTTTACTTTAGGGGTTTAAATAGCAGGAGAGCAATAAAAAAACAACATACATCAGACCGTCAGCTCTTTCCTTTCCCCAGCCTTTCAGCACACATCAGCTTCACTTGCATCCTCCATACCAGTACATTTTCCAAGCTGGCTCCCTGGGGCCTTGAAACTGTTATTCTGCAAAAGTATCTTCAAACAAAGTCTGGTCAATGTAGGAAAATTCATATAGAGCCATTAAACGAGCTGCAAATACACGTTTGGGCAAGCAACAGATGAAGTCTTAAAACTAGAGTTATTGGAGAGTCTGTCAGAGGTACCGTGTACATTTGGATACTAAAAAAATATAATAAAGGCAGCATGAACGCACTGAATACTCACAATCATCACTCAGTTGTTGTGATGTGTGGATGTATTCAAACTACTCTGTACAGTTTGAACTTCAGGCTTCAATAACCACGTTTTGTTTGCATCGTGTTCTTCTGATGCACTCGTGGACAAAACTAATAGTCCGACAGACACGCTCTGTCTTAGCACACTCACCCAGTGTTACAGTAATAAAAAAAACAAACACACAGGAAGTGCAGTGTCAACGACTCTTTATTGGAACATGGGTTTGTGCACACAAGTCACGCTTTGTATGACTTCTCCAGGTGCCACCGCTTCTGCTCGTAAGGAGGTCATCCGCAACAAGATCCGTGCCATCGGGAAGATGGCCAGGGTTTTCTCTGTGCTCAGGTATGCAACAGGGAGTGTGTGTGTGTGTGTGTGTGTTACTTTAAATGAACTACAGAAGAAGAAATGTAGTTCTTTATCTAGAAGAAGATGACCTAGATTGTGACCTGCCGACAACATTCGTTTCCACTGGTCTAATTAAACAGACATCTTAGAAGCACATACTGCGTCTGTGGTTTTGAAACAGCTTGTCAAGCATGAAACATCTTTCGGGCTGTCACGTCACCCCCACGTGGGGCAAACATGCTCAGAAAGACTAAGCTTATTCCAACAAAAGAGAAATGATCAGATCAAGTGTTTACATGGCTAAAAATAAACACTGGATCTGATAAAATATATAGTTTCCTGTTGTCAAGATTAACAAAGGTTTTCACCACCCCTCTCATTCATTCTGGTGGGGTTCATTCTGATTGACGTGGTTACACTATACACATTTTTATTCAGATTCCTGCTCCTGTTCTGATTATTAATGAATCTCTCTGACGTTTTTGTGATGGATCTGGCTTAAAATTTCAATGCATGCTGCAAAGTTTCTATATGTTTTTAACTGGAAGATCGTGCTAAACTCAAGGGGGCAGAGGTTGAATTAATTGTTGTGATTCCAACACTGTGCATTCATGGAGGGTCCGGGCAGTGAGTCAAAGGACTTGTGTCACTTGTAGTTTTGAACCCACAGACATTTATTAGTCAAGTCAGTCATTTCCTACGGCACTACCGAAAGCATTCACCTCTGACCATTTCCAGTCAAATAAAATGCTCTGATAAATGTGCCAGAGTCACTAGAGTCACTGTTGTTCTTAGACTGATGTAAGTTGTCCCTAAAAAAAGCACAATGCACTGTAATATATAGCACATTCAAATTTATAAAACACCAGCAAACGAGTCGAAACCACAAATAAAATAAAAAACGTACCTGCATGTGCCTGAGGACAGTCAACTAAAGGGCAAGTACTTGCCTAAAGAAATACTCCACTACAGGTACAAGTCCCACTTCAGTGTCTTTTCCTACTGCAGTTTGAAGTGCTACAGTGAGTACATGCAAAAAAGTTCTCATCACGTACTTTATGGAGTGTTGTTGAAAACGGTGCAAATCCACCTCACATTTGTTCGATGAACATCTGTTGTTGTTGTTGCGACATGTTGTTGAACAGAAACAGCAGATATGATGATATGAGTTGAATGTTTAGAAGTTAAAGAGAGATATTAGCCACTGACCAAAACCAGAGCTAAAAGGGGGGGAAAAAGGATGCTATTGTTGCTTCTTGTCTGCTGTTAACTGTAGGCTTATATTTATGGGATATAATTTTCTTCCAGTGAAAATAGAATGTGTAATAAATAAAAGACGCTCGTATGTTTGTCCCTGTGTTCATATTTCAGAGAGGAGAGTGAGAGCGTGCTGACGCTGAAGGGACTGACCCCAACAGGAATGCTACCGAGCGGAGTGCTGTCCGGTGGCAAAGAAAAGCTGCAGAATGGTAAGAGTGTCACCGCGTACCCCAAGGCCCCCCCCACACACACACACACACATGCACACACACACACACAAGTAAAGTGCTAGCCCAGTCTTTATGAAATTCTGCACACAATGTGAAGAATTCTTGTTTTTTTTCACCCAAACAACGGTCCTGGATTTTCAAAGTAAAACTGTAGAAGTAGTTGAAAGTTTCAGCAGTGACCGTTCGTATCCTCCGTGTAAGTCTTTGTTTGGGTAAATTCTACAAACTATAGTTTTCTGTCAGCTTTTATTGTAGCTCAGGTAATATTTATCTTTGCTATATAACTATAAGATATATCAAGTTATATTTCCTGCACCTACCCTCACTTTCCCAAACGATGTCAGGTACATTCAGCTGATCTTTTTTTTTGTCCTGCTTGTCTTCTCAAATGTATCTCGCACATTAATACTCTTGTCTTCTCATTCTCGTCTCTTTCTGTATTCCACTGGTTTGATCTCCAATATTACCTGTATCTTTTTCTTTCTCCTTTATCCCTAGAAACTGCAGGTATAGTCGGTTGTGCAAGTATTGAGTAGTTTTTTGTGTGTGTGTGTGTGTGTGTGTGTGTGTGTGTGTGTGTGTGTAAGATTGGTTTAGAGTTCAGTTCACCCTCTCATGTTGAATTCCAAACACTCCCTTAATGAGTTTAACAAGCTGCTGCAGTGAGTTACGTAAAGGCTTTCTGCAAATGCCTTTGCCAACACCCTAAATTTACTTGGACTTAAGTCAGAATTGGTCACTTTGTTGACCGAATTCGAGTGCCACAGTCGCTGAGGACCTCAGCAGTGCCCCGTCGGGATAAGACGCACGATTCAAAGGATGAATTGGAATTGACACAGCCAGCTGTGAATGAAAAGGGGAGGGAAAAAGGGGGGAATAGTGGCTGTCTGCCTTTTCATTCACAAAGCAAAGCAGAAATCCACGCATCTTCTCTCTCCTCTCACAGGTTCTCGAGAAACATCAGCGAGCACTTTGCCGAGAACAGTCTCACAGTGTTACTTTGCTCGTGCACATTTCACATAAAGCAAGTTTCGACATAAAAAACAACTTGTTATCTCCAACTCAAATCGAGCATGTGTAAACAATGTGAACTGTGACTGCTGTGGCCATGAGAAACAATCACAGGATAATCATAGAAGCTCAAATGTGGTACATTATGATGCAACATACGGAGTTATTTATTCGACTTAGCATTTTTAACATTAGGAATGTTTTGCGTATGTTTTTGACACGATTTTGGAGGATTTATAGGTAGCAGATGTGGAACTTTCTTGCACATCTGACAAAATAACATCAGATCAGATATGACAATTCTTTGATCTTCTCTATTTATGCTACACGTGTACCGACAGGTCTTGTAAGACATTTCACATTCATAAACAAATCACAAACAGAACACACACAGTGAAATGGAGCCGTTTTGGACTTCCACGCACCTCTCGCATTGTGTTTCTAATAACGGCCTGCATGACGGTCTTGTGTAATGGAAGAAAAAGTAAGTGAACCCTTTGGATTTACCTGAATGTATTTTGAAAGTACAATTATGAGCAAACACAATATATTATAACTAACACGTAGATAGATCATTGTACTGTTCCTGGCCACGCTGAAGACCTCGTTTCAAAATTTCAGTGCACGCTGGAACAACTCAGCAAAGCTAATTGAAGTCAGGAGCAGGCAAACCTTGAGTCAATCCTGGAGTTACGTCGACTTAAAAAAATGTTGCTTTCACAGTCGGCAGATGATGTGAATCAATCACCACATTAAATAGCTCTCAAAAGGCTTCAGAATTGAAAGGCGTGGATTTGCTGGAAAACAGGAAAGAATTACAAAGTGATCTCAGAGAATTTAGATGTTCACGTGTCCACTGTTAGACAAACTCCACAGACGCACTGCGGAATCCTCCGTAAGGTAAAAACACACGCACCTCAGCCGAAGAACCATCGGCTGCTTTATACAAGTCACTGACCCGGCACGGACACGACAGAGGAAGCTGCTGATCTCCGAAACAAACACCACCAACCACCTTTTGCCAAAGAGCACGTTGAGACGCCACATGTTGGAAAGTGTTTTTATCGACTGATGAGCGGAACATCGAAATCCCGTTCCGCTCATCAAATCCAAGGGGTTCGCTTAATTTTTCCACCAGCACTTACTGAATCTCACTCGGAGACCAATTATTGCAGAACGCCTGTTCGTGATATCGAAGGCTGCGCACACTTTTCTTCTTGCAGCTTCACGCGAAAACAGACGCGGGGCGTTTGTTTTTCAGGCCGGGCAGATGCAGCTGACTCCGACAAGAACCCCAGTGGAGGCTGAGTGATGTTCCGAGATTCCTGTTGCAACATTAGTAGAATCACATTGCTCCCCTCCTCTAGTGTGCTTCTACCGTAATGTTGACTCCATCCACCATCGTTGACACTCTGTCTGTTGCTCTTGTGACTCTTTATTTTTCCGTCGTTGTACATCTTTTACGTCATCCTCACGGCAGGATGTTGTGCACCCTTCAGTTTTGTAACGCTGCTACTTTGCTTCCACCCTGTGCCTCATCCCACACGTGCTGTGCGTTGTTGTTAATCATCTCGGGGATGTTGGTAAGTGGTTAAGACACAGAGGTTTTCTTCCCTTCACGTTGCAGCACTTCTGATATTTCGTATCAAAAGATGCTGCGCGCAGTACAACACTGCTCCACGTGTCCGCAGCACTTTGTCTGTACGTTTACAGAAAAAAACCCTCTGTCACATGTTTTCCATTCGTCCCATGTGGATGTTTGCTCTTATTTCTGCAGTGTAGAACAATCTACAGTGTATTTACCGAGTTTTTCGATTAGTTTGATGCGAGGTCGATCGCTCGTCCGCAAAGAGAAATGTGTCACTTTGCCTTCGCAGATGTGGAGCTCGTCAAACAGCTAAGGCTCATCCCTCTCCTCCTCCTCCTCCTCCTCCTCCTCCTCCTTTTCCCCTCTTTGCTAACATCCATGTGTCCTGTGTCATAACATGTGGAGATGACGTTAACCTTTTGTTGTCGGCATTGGCTGTCTTTGCTGCTCATTGATTGTTCCTGGGACAAAATGAACTCCTCTGCTCACTTCTCTCATTCGTTTTGCAACCCCCCTCTTCTTCTCTTCAGCTACTATTGAAGCTATTGAGGCTGACGAAGGTAAATGGATCTGGTCGCCCTCTTCTGTTGCTTTTCACGGCAATAGACAGGGGGCTCCACTGGGTTTCCATCCATCTCGCTGGTGCTTGAATAGAGTGTGTTGGGTGTTTGGGCTAACAAAATGTGACATATTAACAGAGAAAACGAAGTAAGTAATTAGGGACTCCTGTGGTCACACACGTTTGAAAGGGGAATGGATTTCATAGCACAGACTTCATAATCACAGAAGGCATACTGTGAGTGTGAGTGAGTGCACAGCAAACGCTCGCTGGGACTCTTTCCTTTCTGTTTTTTTCTCACGGAAATCTACAGACACCACAACAAAATGAAAGCACTTTTTGCATTTCCTAGAAAACTTGGACACCCGCTACTTCCACGTTGCTAGAAACAAGTTTGTGCATTTTCCACTGTACAATCCAGGTTCAGGGAAGAGACTGCACTTGAGGAAATTCATATTCACACTCACATAATGTGGGAGGTGTAAATATATGGGTATCATTGGGTCATTTGGTAGCTGTACTGAGATTCTAGCAGATACCAGAGACGCCTGCTGGACCAACATACTGCACACCAGAGCTAAGCAGCTAACTTGGCCTAGCTTGCTGTAGTTGTTTGTATCCGAGTATTTGTTGGCCAGGCAGTAAAAACAAAATATGTCTGGAGAAATGCAAAACAAGAGCAATACCATCATTAGCCGTATGAAAAACATAAATCCAGCGCAGGTCAGGTTACAATGCCTCGTAGATGTATGTTTGATGCATCCAGGAGTAGCCGCACTCTGTGGACACGGAAAGAAAGAAAACAGATTTGTATGAAACACGTGAATACATACGCAGAGAGGCAGTTCATACAAACGGCGTTTCTCTGACACTCTCGTGCTCTTTTACCTGAAGCTGCGTGACGTTTGTGATGGTCCCTGAAATCGGCCGACACCATCCTGTTACATGGATCCTTCACTTTTCCAAACGCCCTCTGCTCTGCCCTCACACATTCCAGTGGAGTCTTGCTATGAAACTTATGAGTGTATTTCCCCTTTGAAACAGCTGAAGCAGTTGTGCATTGTTGTTGCAGTTCTCTGCCAATATTAAGTGTATAGTTTCTGAATTGATAGACAAACGCTCCGCAGGAAGCTTTGGAAACTAAATTGGACTCCCCCTTTAAACAAATGTCTGTTTACATCGCCTTTGGCGCAAGAACAACCTCAACTGCGAGCTAAATAGTAGTTTGCCAGCTGCTATTTACGTGGAAATTGTCCAGTACTTCCTCTTCAGCCCCACAGAGGACAGTCCATTGTAGTGTCGAGACACTTCTCTGCTTCTCTCTCCATGTGGATCCTCTGTGGCCCTGCTGTGTCGTGTTCTTTCCCGTGAGCTGCTAATAACCTGTGTCTGACCTGTGCTATGCAGCAACACAACTACGCTTCCCATCACGCCCTCCTTCACACTCCCCCAATTTGTCCTCTGAAATGAGCCCCCTCTCATTCTAGTCAAGGGTCATCTCCTCTTAATCCTAGTCCTCAAAGACCCCCCGGCCTCTATGAAAGGTGGAAGTCACGATCGAGCTGAATGTTGGAACGATTTTGCACGTATGTCCCACTAAACTGGATAAAAGAGTCTCCGATTGACCAACGAGAAAACATAAAAGTACGTCAGCCTGCTTTTATTCATTTCAGTGGTATTTTAAAAACATCAGTCTTTGGTTTTTCCGATTCCATTATTCAGTTCATTGGAATTTGATCCTGTGGTTATTTAACTCTATTATAACTCATATTGTGACCTCCACCCCTCATAGCCTCCAGTGAAACCCTAATTGCTGCATGCTCCAAGCAGACTAAACAAGTCGTTAGCACCCCAACTACCTTTGTAGTGTCTTTGTACGTGAGCTCGGTCTCAACGTGGTTCTATTTTGTGGAAGTGAATGTCTCAGTGGGCTCAACTCTGGTGTGTTTTGTTTTTTAAGTTCCTCCCCTTGTTCTTGTCTCTTTGGTCATACTCCTCCTTCCTTTTTGTCATTTTAAGCTGTGACGTGATGGGGCAATCTGGACATTTGGGGTCCTCAGGTGGTCTGCAATGTGCCATAGTCTGAATATTTGTTCACATTTAAACACGCGATTTTAAAGCGTGCAGTTATTAATGAAGATTTACAAAGCAGCCAGTATGAGACGGCGAGGTGACGGCTAGCGTCCGCAGCACCGATTGATGGCACGGTGAAAACCTGTTGACCCTGATGCCGGGAGGGCCCCCTGTAGATCTAGAAGGATTATTGAATCCTTTTGTCTGTCCACGAAACTCTGATAAACAGTGTTGTCCTTTCATAAAAAAACGAGTTTATACTTCTTGGAAAATTTCCAGTAAACAGCTACACATTGAACATGATTAATATGTTGAACACTATACGCTGTTGTCCATTGCAAGCATAACTTTTAAACATCTATATCAGTGTTTGAAGAGTTAAGTACAGAGTCATGTCACATCATACGTAGTTTGTATGTTCAGCTGAAGGAACAGTTTGACATTTGTGGAAATATGGTTTTTCATCTTTCTGTGTACAGAGATAAAGTCCCTCAGTATAGTCAGAAGATGAATTTAAAAAAACATCAAATCCCGCTGTTGTTTGGCAGATGTTAAACAAGCAGCTTGAATGTGCGTAGCTTTAGAGCTGGTGGGAGGATGTTGTAGCACTTTCCCCCAATTGAATTCTTTATTTCTCATCTAATTGTATGCAAAAAGGAAATCAGCATAATTTTCAAAATGTCAGACCATTCCTTCACAGCAGGGTTTTCAGGTATCAACATCATCCAGTTATAATTAGTGTGAAAAGGACTTTGAGTTTTTCTCATTTTTCATGGATGACTTGCAGTTGAAGTTTTTGTTGCAACAATTCCATGAACCGAGATCAAACAAAAGATGAGCCAAATCTGGTGATGTGTGGGTGAATGTGAGCAAGTGTGACTCTGGTATTATTCATGTTTTTTTTTACTCTTAATCTGTCCTGATTTCTCCCCTTCTTTTTTTTTTTCTTGCATCTCAACAGCCATCAAAGGCTTCTCGCCGCAGCACAAGATCACCAGTTTCGAGGAGGCGAAGGGTCTGGACCGCATCAACGAGAGGATGCCGCCGCGGCGAGACGCCTTGCCCTCCGACGCCAGCCTCAACTCCCTGAACAAGGCCCTGTCCTCGGAGACCAACGGCACAGACGCCAAGGGAAGCACCAGCAGCGGCAGCAACATCCAGTGAAGGCCAGCAGCAGGCGCCACCTTGGCCGACGGGGCTGCCCCGCCCCCAGCCTCATCACGGCCCGCCACCGTAGGAAAAAGGGGCAAAGGGTTGGAGTGTTGGAGCATGGAGGGGGGGGGGAGGCATCTATGGCTCACACTGGGGGGACATCTCACTTGCTAGTCTTTGGGTATGCCTTCAAAATATTAGTTCATAGTCAAATCTGCTAAGTTATCGCCAGTTCGTCTGAACGGTCAGGCCTTCGATGTGCTTGATGCTACACCACAACACAGTATGTCAGAGACAGAGAGAGAGAGAGAGGGAGGAAGAGATCTTAAAGGCGGTTTGTTGTATTTGATTTTATTTTTTTATTTCTTGAAAGACCCTTGCTCATTTACACCGAAATGGAAAGTCGTGTAACTTCTTACTAACTATTGTACGTTTACAAACCTACAGCACTAAAAAGGACAGAACATGAGATAATGTTTTTAACATATAAGGGTGTACAAACTAAATAAGGACTATTTATTGATGACTTTTTGTTTTGCTACTCTTATAAAATAGCTCTAAAATTAATTAGGCAGTCTTAAAAAGAATGTTGCAATGTTGTCGAAATGCCAAATAATGGAACGTTTTATGGTTTTGTACATATTATGCTTACCTCAGGTTATTTTGGTGTGTGCTTCGACCTGATTTTTCTGTATAATGGCTAAATAACTCGGTAATGAATACCTATTTTCTTGAGTTTCATAACTGGAATTTACATTTACCTATCTATCATTTGCAAATACGTTTTATTTTTGTCTCTTTTGGAATGGGGCGGGGGGGGTAGATTTATTGTGGCTTGCTGGAATTGAGTGTTAATTTTTCTCTTTAAGTATTGCGAACAAAGTAAAAATAGAGAACCTATATTGTGTAAAAAAAAAAAAAGAGTACAATAAAGTGTCTGCCTATGCATGTTTTATAAAAATCAAACAAAGGAAATAGTAAATCTGAAAACCTTGGCTGTGGAGGCCTGTTTTGAAATATATTGCGCTTTAGTGAACATATACTGGAAACGTATACCTGCATACTTTCAATTAACACCATGATGCTCTATGCCTTCAACTTCTTTTGTAATTGAAGCATTTAATTATCTAAGACGGATGAGAAATCATATTTTTAACCTGCGCTTGTAAGTGCACACAGTCCAATTAAGCATGTTTGACAATTCTTGTGAGGTGTGTGGTTACATGTGGAACTCAAAAATGCATGATTAGCTGTTTGTGTCATATAACAGGTAAATCGGTTTCGTTCTGTTTTGTAAATGTGCCACAGAAAGTGTAATTTGATTATTATTATATTATTATTATTATTATTATAATTATTATTTGGAACTCTGCTTTGTATATCAGTTACGGGTTTGATACTGCTCAATACTTTAAAGATGAAACAACAAAAAAAATACTTTGATCTTTTTTAAGAACTGCTTAAGTGCCCAAGTAATTCACTACACGACATGAAGCCTTGCTTTTGTAATTTAACTTCAAAACTGTTGGCAGATGAGGCATGCACTTGCAACTATGAAAAGTATTTTATATAACTGTTCAATAAAAATGTGCATGATTTTCAACTTGAAATGAGCGGCCTGCGTATTGTGTGACTCGAGCTCTCGCACAGCCGACGCCAGTGAGCGTGTGGCCGTTCTCCAACAGAATGAGCGGAAACGCTCACCGTCGCTCCTCGCACAAATCCGAGAGGAAACTAAAGACACTGGAGAAAACAATAACGACACAACAATTAAGTCACATGTCAGAGCTCCGAAAACAGAGAGAGACGCCTCGAAGAGCGCTTTAAAGGCTCGGAAACATGCGCGGTTGTCAGACGCATCCTCGCATTTGTACAAGTCGAGTTTGTGCCTAGAAATCAGCGTTTTCTGCTCCACTGTTTGTTTCCTCTTGGCTGTGTGTCGATGGGAAATTGTTCCTTGGCAAATTTGCAACAAAGGTGTTTCCTCTTCTTCAACCTTGGTGACTTCTTTGATAGAAGTAGGAAAACATAGCAAACATTGGGCAAGTTTACCTGTGTTCATAACATGAAAAGGAGCAGAACCTTCAACAACAAGCGCGGAGGAATTAGTTGTTTGTACAACGAAACCAGATCCGACTGTGAGCTTAACTGAGTTTAACAGAATCGTTTTATGAAACTTAAAAAGTATGCGGTTGTCCATGTTAGTAGTGGCTCAACAACAATTACATTTTCCTGTACATGGCTTGTGATCAGCCTCACTTTGGCCTTTTTAAGTGAAATCAAACAATGTTCGAATCAACGGAAGTGAACGGAGACATCCTGTTGTTTTTGCAAGGACAAAAAAATAAAACCGCTCGATTTTGTGGACAGACGAACAAAAAGCTCCTGTGGGACGGCAGCCAGTCACAGCAGCTCCTCCAAACTTTGTGTTTGTTCTGAGGCGATGGGCTCACGTTAATCTTCATGATGGGGTGTGGGGGACTAAAATGCGCATCACCATAGTTACCGCACACCCAGCATTGTTTACATGTGGCAACAAGCGAACGGGCCTGACACACCCAGGTCCAATTCCTCAGGAGAGAGACCTGATGTCCAAATGTTGGACACGAGGGACTAAAATGCACAAGCCTCCCTAATTATGTAATATTCCAGTTATTATAAGTGCATATGTCTTGTCGTTGTTGCGTTGCTTCTGTGCACATGTGGACCCGTGTAAGTTTGGAGTCACTGCTGCATAAACAATGAAGAATAGGGAAACGTCACGGTTGGTATTTGAGCAGCTCCCAGGGGCTGTCGACTGTGTCATTTGTTCCGACCATTATTTACCGGAACAAACTGCCATTTTGTGACTGTATTTATCTGTGTGTGTGTGTGTGTGTGTGTGTGTGTGTGTGCTGTAATGCAACATTTCACAGTAAGAATCTGACCTGTGCTTTTAGATTTTGCGGCGTCACATAAAAGCTCGTCCCTGCTTTTCTTATCAAACATTTAAATAAAACTCCCCGTAAATTAAACTCCCTTTATCTGAATGATCATAAATTACTAATTTTTTTTTTAATTCCATCGGCCCGATCCCCTCCCAGCTAGACAAGCAGGAAAAAATAAGGGATGGGAGTTGGCAGTGCAAACAAATCTCCCAACCGAGATTCCTGTTAAATTGACTTTGTGGACCCTGTCTTGCGCTGGTCTCCGCAGCCACCCACTTTATGTCAGGAAGGGAAGCCAGTGTATTTCCTCCCCTTCTTAATCTAAAGGAAGTGCCAAAATAAGCATCAGCAGTGGGGCGGCCAAGCTCGGACACCTTTTCCACTCGGCGCTCAGTTGCAGTCGGAGGGAGAAGTCAGAGGTTTTCACAGCCGCAGAATCACCATGAAGACCATCAGGATCCTTGTCCTCCTGCTGCTAGTATCTGTCCATGCCTTCACAACAGGTAGGGGGAACGTTTCAGTTTGGATAAAAGTTGTTGGGGAGCTCCAGCACAGATACGACAGAAAAAAAATTAATCTGAAATACCGGAGTATTGTGTTGAAATACTGTAGTATTATGTCAGCGTAAATTTGCATCAGTGAACTAAATTTAAAGCCGTAATTGAAGTCGTTTTATCCTCATAGTGTTTATTTCGTTTTTTTGGTGTGTGCAAAGATAAAGATCACAGTGTTCAAACACACGGACACTTTATCTGTGAGGCGTCCACTCACTGAGCGTATTTCCTGTGAGATGAGGCTGAGATAAGGTGTGTGCGCAAGCCTTCAACAGGTGAGGACAGGGAGCACAAGAGGACGGTCATTTAGACAAAGAGAAGACAGACTTTCTGATGTAATATTGTCGATGAAACACCTCGAGTGTCCGAGCGACCGGTGAGCGTCTCTGGGCTGGAGGAAGGACCCAGGAGGACGTTGAACTGGTCTGCACCGGGCAGATAGGTGAACCCACATCAGATAAGCAGTGGGAACCAGACTGTCCCCGTCTCTCACAGAAATAACAGATCATTGTCCTGAGACCAGCACGTCCCAACTGCCTGGCAGTAAACATCTGGAGGAAACACCCTCGCCCTGGCTTCTAAACCCCAGCGGAGACAAGCTTGAGCAGTTTGTGGTTTTTATAGGGACAAATATAAGTTTTATTACGTTCACCGCGTCGGCAGAAGCCAAACAGAGTTAAATCAGACTGAAAAAACGTTTTTTTTTAAACCTGGTTAAATCCACAAAATTCAAATGATTCATTTCATTTTAATTCATTTTAATCGACTCAACTTGCAATTTCATTGCTCACGTATGAAAACGCTTGACTGTGACGTCACTTGGACTTTTATTAACTTCTTGAGTCAAATTTGTTCCAAAATCTTTGAGAAGTGACTGCAACTTGTCTCAAATGAGCTGGAGGGATCAGGACTTGGCTTGAAGACGAGTTGGTGTAAAGAAATCAAAGTTAAGGTTGCCACTTCAAAGCCCAGTTGGACAGAACTAATTGTTTAATTCTGTCCAACTTCTCGTTAACATTCCAGTGGGACAACACTGGAATTATTTAAAGTCTTGAGACAGACACGATTTGTTTGACTTGACCTGAGACTCGACTTCCTTAAGTGCCACCTCTTTCCCTGCACAAGGCTGATAACAGAGCCACAGTGCTGGAACGACGACTTCTCTGGCGTGAAACGTGTTGCTCGGGATCATGGCGGACAACGGTGAAGACAGGAAGTTTGGATAGGACCAGAATAAGTGCATCTGAGACAGGATGCAGCTTCAGTCTGCTGCAGCGCTACAAGCAGAGGATATCCACCTCTGCACGCCGCCGCCGCCTCCACCATTCTCTTGACTTCTCGTCCTCAGTCTGACACTCGGAGTGAGGGGGCATCTCTTCACCGCAGACGTTGGCCTTTAAAGCTGTGCCAAACAGGAATGATGCAGATACCGCACGACCCTAAAATAGAGAACGTGTCACAGGAAATGTTTTATATACTCAAAGTGATGACGCTGGTCTTATGATAAAAATATGTAACATGCAGGCCACGTGACGTTCGGCTCTTAAATACATGTGAACTCCCAAAGAGGGCACATTAACTTCAACTTCACTCATTTCCAGCTGGTTTCCTATGGCTCTAGTCTGGTCTAAGTCTACTTGCCTAAATGGGGAATGATATGAGATTATGACACTAGTGGTGAAAAAAATGCTGTGACCTTCACATTTCAAAACACGCTTCGTCTTCTCTGTCTGTAATCTGCACCAGCTTCATGACTGTAGGTTTCATTTTTTTGTTTTGCAGCGTCATCTGAAGATGGTTCTGTATCACTGACAACATCACAAAATACATCGACAACAGGTGCGTATTAATGCAGTTCATGATAGAGGCACCAGCCCCAGTCAGCCGTGCGTGTCTGCTCGGCCCACGAGATAAACTCGGCCTGACGTTCCCTAAAAATCCAGTGTAATTATTATTTTTATGAGTTATAAAATGATTAGAATTCTGCACTTTATTCACCAAGTGGGAGAAATCCCAACGCTCCAAACAGCACGACTTTCTTTTTCTTTGTCTTTGGTGGTGTTTTGCAACTAAGAGGAAGTCTGAATTATTTTGGACACAATCCTACAGTTGCTCCGTGTTTCCTGTCTTTGCACTGAGCTAATGGGCTGGATTTATAGTTACAGAATAGGAGTGGCATTTATTTTCTCATTAAACTCTCAGTTTACTCTATTAATTATGTAGAGACCTTGAACAAATGAAGGTTCCACACGATCTATAGGAAAATACAGGTCGGGTGGAACCTTCATTTGTAAAAAAACATTTTCTCACTCATTGACTTTTTCTACATCTAGTTCCAAATTCCAGCAGTAACCAAACAACAGTCAATCCACGTTCACCTGACACTGCCACTGCTACTGCCACTGTAACTACCACTGCTACTACCAATGTAACTACCACTGTAACTGCCACTGGAACCACCACTGGAAATACCACTGGAACCTCCACTGGAAGTACCACTGGAACCACCACTGGAAATACCACTGGAACCTCCACTGGAAGTACCACTGGAACCACCACTGGAAATATCACTGGAACTATCACTGGAAATACCACTGGAACCACCACTGGAAATATCACTGGAAATACCACTGGAACCACCACTGGAAATACCACTGAAACTCCCGCTGGAACTCGCATTGAAACTCCGGCTGGAGCCACCACTGCCAACGGTGAGTGGACTGGAGGTCGTCATAATTACCTACACACCTGAATAGAAAACCATAATGCAGATAGTTGAAGGGCCTTTCCTAGAAGATAAGGTCATACAAAGGTCAAATCTTCCTCTTTTCCCTAGGAAACACTACTCTGCAAACACCGAGAGCTGCACAGAGTCCTACGCTTGAACCAACACATACATCCAATAAGAGCGTGATTGTTGCTGCTGACGCCACAACTGGAAAAAGTTAGACGTTGCTCTTTTTTTATTGGTTCGCTCACGAATCAAGTTGCACCATTGAATCCATGTATATGAAATAAGTCTTGGCATTTCATGAACTAACACAAGTTTTTTTCTTTTACTAAAAGGCAAGTTGAGCCAAAATCCTCCTCAGCCCACCCGTCCAGGGTCAAGGCCAGCGCACGCGTCAAAGAGCACTCCAGGTAAGAAAGAGTTACGGCAACAAAGCCTTTGCTCATCGGTCACAGCAGGCTTTAGTTTTTTTATAATTCAATACAATACGGGAACAATACAGGAACATAACAATCCGGATTTTTAGGCCTGCTCACCTCACAAAATGCCACAATGTAAAGTGTGTTATTAGTGTTATTAATATTTGTAACTTTATCGTTATTGTCAGTTGTGGATAGTCCATAAAAACTGAACTTAAGTAAAAGTAAGTAAGTACATGATTTATATTTTACTTAAAGTATCAAAAGTAAAAGTGCTCAACTACCAGTAAATATTGCATTTAAGCTTTTTTATGATCTGTTGCTCTTTTCAGTTTTATTTCTAAGCCACATATGTTGTAGCATCACACAGTGACAGTAACAATCTAAGAATAAAACAGGAAAAGTTTGTGACAAAATTATTGTTATTAGCAACTGATTTAATCCAAGTAAACACAGCGGAGGGTCGTGCGTAACACCACTTCCTTCCGAACAAAAAAAATCACCTCAGTCAATCGGTCATATTAATGTGTGGATCAGCAGGGACCAGCTCTGTCCCAGTAGCACCAAGAACTCGCATTTAAGAAGAAAGAGGGAGGCAACGCGGAGGAAACGTTTGAAGGCACATTTCACAATGAATTCAATAGTTTATGTCTAAAAATAAGCCGTTAGTTCATTTGTCCGTTAGGTTTCGCTTTAGTTTTCAGTGGACAGGCCAAAGTCAGCACAACACAATGTGTCTTTAAATCAGACCAACCTGCCTGTGCCTGGTTTCATGGAGCGATGAAAGGCAAAAAGTGGTTTATTATGAAATGTGAACATCATGTGATTGTAACGTGAAACGCAGCTTTGATTAGAAAAGTTGTGGAGGAAAAGTGAAAGTGGCCGTAATAAAATCGACTTCAGTAATGTACAGATACGTGGAAAATGTATTTATGTGCAGTAACGAACCTTCCACCACTTGTTATTGTCTTATCACTTTTATACATTATAATGTGCAACATTAGGTTTTCTTAGTTATTTAACGGCATTTAAAGCCGTATCTAAACTGTTTTCATTTTTTTAGGACCCGATGAAAGCATAATAGACCCAACAAAAGGTTGGTAATTGGCTCAAAATGATTTTTAAGTGTAGATATAAGTATTTTAAATTCTAATCACCCAAACACTGGCTTTCATTGTTTGCAGGCTCAACTGTTTCTGACCCAGGTAAAGACGAAAAAATGTTTTCCATGAATGAAAACCATAAAAAACAATTATTTCTACAAATGATCTGTACGGTATTAAAATCTTTTATTGTGACATACATATTTTTAAATGGAAAGTAACAAAAACTCTGGATGTTGTGAAAAAGTTTTTCTTTGTGCAAACATTGATTCATTTTGAAATGATCATATGTCACATGATTCCACCTACCTCGATTCATGAAGAGAATAAAGATTCAGGTTCTGGTAAGTTAAAGTACAATGTACCACAATATGTGCATGAAGTGAAATCATAAATCATGTTGCAGGAATAAAAGAGAAACTAATAAAAACTACTTTGTTGTGACAGGTTCTCAAACTGGGAGTGACAAGAAAGACCCAGCAAAATCAGGTAACGTGCTGGACTCGAACTCTCAAACCAGACCGAGATGTCACGGTTGCAGCATCTCCAACTGACAAACGTGCAGCTGTGCTTCAGTTTAATGCAAATTGTATCACCATGGTAACATGGTGATGCAGGCAGATTTTTTTAATCATCAAATTTCGACCGGATGGTGGCACTAGGTTGAAGGTTAAAGTTATTCTTGGGATGAACCTTATTGCTTGTACCAAATTTAATGGCAATTTGTCTAATAGTTAATGGACATTTTTGACATTTCCTCTAATTTAATGACAAATTGCGTTGCAAATATCATTAAAGGCTAACATGAATATGCTTACAAGCATACGTGAGAATCAATTCAGTAATTGTTGAGATATTTCACTTTTTACCAAAGCAGTGGCGTGTCCGACGTTGCTATGCAACCTTTATTTACCATGTCCGACATCAGAGCCACTACTAGGGGAAATTTAAAATGACTGAACCAATGTTCGACTTGCTCTCTGTGGCTTTTCTTTAGGGTGT
Organism: Channa striata; assembly: GCA_033026295.1. Lineage (NCBI taxonomy): Eukaryota > Metazoa > Chordata > Actinopteri > Anabantiformes > Channidae > Channa > Channa striata. The sequence goes on from CM065168.1 coordinate 40,899,794, forward strand.
AAATGTAGATTAAACCTTCCTCTGACTTCGCTGTGTGAAAAAATTCCTCTTCTAGCTGAAAAGCTCCTCTGCGTGACATCAGCCGGAGGAGAACTGTAGATGATGTCACCAGCCGTTTTATCTTTCCGAACTCCGACTGACGTTAGTGACCGTCTCTTTCTGCTTTAGACTCAAACAAAAAGCTGTGGTGGATCCTGCTGCCCGCCCTCCTGGTTGCAGGCGCTCTCGCCATGGTCCTCAAAATGAAATTCAACAAGGGTCACGATCACACAGGTAGACGTCCGCACGTCGTCAGCAGCTCCAAATCACTGTCAACTTTAAGAGGATGATGTATTTGAAGTTTGATTAATTCTCTCTCCCTTCTGCCTTTTTAATCCACAGGAACCCTGGACAACGGAACTGAGAAGTGAGTTTCCACTTTTAAAACTTTCCACCTGTATTTTAAACGCGTCTCACCAGCCTCTGTCCCTCCGGCCGTCCACAGCGCATCCTTCCAGAGCAGGCCCGAAAGCAGCAGAGACGGTGTGATGCTGCTCGGTGTGAGGTCATCAGGCGGAGAGGAAAATGGTGAGCTGCTTCCTGTCTGTTTCCTCCTCCATGTTCCTTGCACTTGTAGAACCCATCCATCACGGTAAAGCTGCTTTAGTGCCTCATTGTATCGTTCAGGCTTTTGAGGCTTTGCTGGGCAACAGAAGGTGTTTCCTGTGATTTTGCACCCCCGCCCTCAAACAAGCAGCCGGGCTTGAAAGATAGCGACTTCCTAACATAAACAGTAATTATTTTGGACAGGGGCTATTGTGCGGCCAGTAAATGTCAGTGCGGGCTAGACGGTGCGGGTGTTTGTTTGTGGGTGGGTGGGTGTGTGTGCAAATGCACGAGTGTCCATGTGACACGAGGACCCCTCTGCTCCACACGTGGAAAAAAAATCTGGGTCCTAAATGTCTTGTCGTCCTGCGCAGAGGGAAATGGAGTCACACTTCAGGAATTTTTGCAGAGGAAGAAAGTGTTTGTGTTTTACAGGCTCTTGGAGTTTGTCCCAGCAGTGAGTGGACCTGAAGTGGGGGACCCCTTCAGCAGGCCGCCGGTTTATTTCACCGCTTTAAGAATTTTCTGTATTTTTCTCTGGGTTTAAAGGAAGAATTGAAGAATTCACTTACATTTCTCAAAGGATCAGCGGCTTTTGGCTCGTCCCTTCAGGAGCCGGATGCCTTTCCTGTCGCAACCCTCCCAGTTTAACTGGGCTCGGGAGCTGGGCGGGGCCGCACCTGGTGGGGTGGGATTCGAGCCCGCCGCCTTCTGCACCCCAACCACTGAGCCTCAGAGCCCCATTGGGCACATTTTCACTTTTAGACGTTTAGACTTTTAGACTTTAAGAAAAAAGTCAGAATTCACTTGGTAAATTTACACCGACTCTTTTGTCATTATTCTGCCTTCCAACCCTCCAACCTTATGCATTTAAAGGCTGAATTCTGACAAAAACAATATAAATTCAGAATTTTACAAACATCAGATTTTAAGTTTAAAGTCAAAATTCTACTTTTGAACGGGTGCCACGTTCTTCACGGGGCATGTAGTCGGTGCGCTGCTACCATCTAGTGTTGCCTGGGTATAAAAATCAAAACACTCATCTAGAAATTCAGCTTACCAACTTGTTTTCATCATTTTTCAGGCGACACCAGGTCTGATTTCTCGATCACACAGACGTGCTTGTTTCCTAGTATGATTTCATCAGTTGCCTTTGTTGCTACGTGTCTTTCAGCTGCTGGGAAATAAGAAGAAGGGCAGGAGCATCAGCACTGGCCAGTGGATGAGTCACAACTGTCGCCCACATGGCGACGGTCTAGAGGAACTGTTCAGACGCTTGATTTTGTGCGTGTGTGTGCGTGCGTGCGTGTGTGAATTCTTTGAAGCCAAAAAAGTGACCAGCAATTTTCATCAGTCTTATAAAGCAGGTTGTGTAACTGTGATAGTGCATCTCACAATGAGCGGCCTTATCCTCAGCTGTGTTGGCAGAAACCCCTTTAAAAAACGGATGCATAGCTCCTTCTCTTCTTCCATGTTTTCTGTACAGTGCACTGACCTCAGTCCGTCCGTCCGTCACACATTTGATGTAATGTATCATTTCATAGTTGCGTAATCATTTAGTTGTGTTGCTGTTCATCATTTTTTTTGTACATTGTGTTTTGTTGTACCAAACGTTGGTATAAGAACATGCTCCATTTTTGCTTGTTATGTTTCATGATAACGTTATTTCAATGTATTTTTTAAGTGGATGCCACAAATCTTGCCTCGCACAAACAATAATTCTATTTACCAGATGTGTTGTACGTGTACTTAAACTCCAATAACTCAGTAGCATTTGCTCTAACAGTGGCTTTAGTATTTTCTCAAGCAGAAGGAAGTAGCAAATCATTTAAAGACACTGGAACTGCTTCATGACTGGAACATTTGTTGATCTCAACCTCAGTTTCCTCAATAAATCGCTCAGAATCATTTTTGTCGTGCACGTTTTTCTCACACGGGCCACACATCTGCCGTGTTCTCCTCGTGCATCTTCCGTTCAATGAGGTGTAGTGGGCTGAAATCCACAACGGCGTGAGACTAAAGATCCACCAGCAGAGGGGGCAGACAGTCAACGTGGTTTCCTGCTTCAGACCCCGGTTTCATGGGGTTGTTGACAGAGGAGTGAGACATGGGCAACCTGTGTGAAAGTGTCACTCGGTGTCTCTGCTCGATCTCAGTAACATCGTGTTCTGAAACCACAGGACGGTCCATGACCAGTGCCACTAAACCTGGACGGAGTGTTTACCTTATAGTAAAATTGTGAGGGTCTTTTTGCAGCCAGGACCTCCATTTTGAATTGATTCACACACACACACACTCTCACGGGGTCATTAGGACGGCCTCAGGCATTTGCTGAGACTGGCTGACTGCTCCGACTGTGGGCAAACTTCCATCGGAGACAGTCAGCCGACTGGCAGGAAGCCCATCACTCACGGCTATAATGTCTCACCAGCTGTGGCCGAGTTACATTCAGGACGTCGGGCCCGGCTCCGTCCCGCAACTTCACGCTATTATAATCTACTCGTCTTCGCTTTCTAAGGTGTTTTCACTGCTGACATCAACCTGCTCCGACAGGCAAACAATCCATACGAACGCTGCCATCAGAGTTCCGTTCAACTGAGCAGTTTTTAATGTAGAATTTGCTCGGTATTGCCAGCAGGCCCCTAATAAAAGCAATTAAGGTCATTTTAATTCAGTGTCATTTGAAGCACGTTTGTAATGAGGCAATAATTTGTAGATCTAGAGGAAAAAAGACTGATTTTCAAACATATTTTTTCTTTCAAATGGAATATAGAAGCAAAACTGCTAATCCTGCACTGATGAAAAACGGTAGATTTCATTGAGATTGAAAAGTTAGTGTAACATGACTTTGTGAGTTTACTTTCGTTTACTGAGCTAATAAGTTAATTCAACTATTAAGTCATATGCTCGATACACAGACCCCAACATAATGCTGCATATCAGACGACACTCTGATCAAAACTATATTTACCTCCTGAAATGTTACTGACCATAATTCCAGTTTGGAGTCTGATCCAGCAGAGTGGTTGCGCTGCCCTTCTCCAATGCCACAGGCCATAATAGTTTTTAATAGTTTGCATGTTGGCACATCGATGAATCAGAGATACTGTGTGGAAATGAAGTGTTGCAGATAGTTTTAAGGTCTTTTCCTCTGCAGCTTCATTTTGACTTAGATAGGAGACTCACTCAAGCCCCTCAGAGCCACTCACGTCTGTTTGAAAATGGATTGATGCTGTATGTAAAGGTCTTGAAGGTGAAATATAATGTAGAAAGACTGTATTCGTCCACCCTAAGACAAATTTGTTAATACTTACTCTGAAGTTTTGACTACATGACAATAAATAACACATTTCATATTTCATATCTTCATTTTTCTCTGTGTCAGTGTAATCACCAGTATCGGGAGGTTCCAGTCACACCTCATTCGGGTCAATCAGGGACAAACAGACACAAGCAGTTTTACTGTTACCACACAGGTGTTTTCTTAGTCACATGTTCAGTTCTTAGCCCAAAACCAACATTTTATCTTCAGCGAGGAAGGAATTTTTAAAATCCTGGAAACAGCTGTTCAAACAAACAAATGACCTGTTTGTAATATATTAAATAGTTTTAATGAGTTGATGAGTTAAGTTGATTTATGGACGTTAAGTTTTCATAAAATTAATAGAATTCTTTTTTTTTTTTTACTTTTGTGCAACAGCTTAACACACATTTTAAGAGAGGGCAGTTCTGCAGGCTGTTTGTGATTTCGTAACCATAGAAACTACCGTAGCGGGCAGACAGGAGAAATACCCTCACGTGTCCTAACAACTCCAGCACTATCAACAAAGTTGGCCTGTTATCACGTTAGGATTTATATGCTTTGGTCCAAACGTCGCAGCTCATTAGCTGATTATGACTCATGCATGTGCAGACACACAAACACACACTGGGGTCCGATTATACATTTACATTAGTTAGATTACCGCAAACTAAATGATCTTGCCTGTATATAAGGCCTGCTGTGCAGCTTGAGCAGTTTCCTGAAATCTTCAGCCGAGAGTCTCCCACACCAGCTTCAGATCTGGTGATTGAACTGGATCAGCCGTAACCAAGAGTATTTCAGCAGACACTTTCTTCTCCAAATAAGTTTACACAACCATTCTGGGATGTCTGGGGTCATTATCTATCTAAAAATGAAGTTATTTCCAGTAAGTTGGTGCCCAGATGGAATTTCATGCCTTTACAGTCTGAGGTCACCTGACCAGACTATTCTATGCTCAGTGTCTGTGCACACTGGTTTCTCTCTGGTTTCATTCAATGACGCAGTCACTTCTCTGCACTTCTGTCGGCAGTGAAATCATCAGTGTGTGTCATTTCAAGTAGCAGCCATACGCGGTTGGTTTTTAGCGTGGACTGATGGAACGAATACAAATATCAGTCTGTACTGACATTACTTTTTAAAATTATGTCAGTACAGATGGATATTTCTCCCATCAGTCTGTATAACTTGTTTCAGAATGTTTGTTTTTTAAAACTAAAACCTGGCCTTGTCTTGACTTAATCACATTTTCACACAGGATATTCATAAAGGATATTGTCAGGGTGGTTGCCTTCCAGTTAAAGACTGGAGTAAAATCAGGACAGTGGAGTAAATCCTCTTGGGAATGACTTCAAATTATGGAAATCCACCTTTTGCAGTGGCCTGGACCTTCGCTGTTCGTGCCAGACAGAAAAATATGTCTGAGCTGAAACTGTGGGGAAAACTGGTCGTGGATTTCTCCTGAACACCGAAGGAGCTAAAATTCTTGCTGCCAATGGAAGATTAACCAGCCATTAAATCCAAAGGTTCACTTAGTTTTTCAAGCAGCACTGTGAACGTTTCATAGATGAAGCAATTGGTTTATTCTGTGCATATATAGAACATTCAAGTCACGTTTTAAACAATATTTCCTCCTTCACTGCTACATATCTTGCAGGAAATGCAAGCATAAGTCGTTTTTTGTAAGTTAAATAACTTATAAAGTAAGTTATTTTGTGTTAGAGTTAAAATTACAGTAGATATTATAAGTTTGAGTTGTAATTAACAAAGCTTAGATATTTGCATTTATTGATTGCACTAGGGGTGTGTTTCTAACTGACCTGAGCTGCCCTACATTAGGCAAAAGTCTGATTCATGCTATAAATGCTTCTCAGTGAAGCTTTTGTGTTTGTCCAGTAAACTGAGTTCACCGGTTCCAAGCGGCCTTTGGTCCTTCCTGTTGCTCCATGCTGCTCACTTGTGCCAAATCTGCACCACTTTATCAACTGCCAGTGACATACAGGGATGTCAAAGTCCAATTATTCCCACTATCATTAAAAAAGCATCACATTTTTATAGGTCACTGAGGGCCACGTGATGCCGACTGACGTCCACAGGGACCCGGTCTGGAGAGTCTGGGAGAAAAAAACGCACTTAGCGTGAAATGTCGACCAAGTTGAAACTATCTGTTCAGTATTATGGATACTGGAGGGATGTGATTTCTTAGAGAACTGTCAGCTGTTCGCAAGGCGAGCAGAGCTCAGCACATGCGACCAGCCATCTTCTGTGGTGCTGGAGAAATGCAACTCAGCAAAAAGGCTGGCGTTGTTAAATTTCACGGCGGAGGCCACTGGGTGCAGCAAGCAGCACGTTCTCCAGCCAGAGAACGTGCTGCTTGCATGCAACAGCCTGACATACCAGGTGTCTTTACGGGGGGATAAGGGGAGCTTCGTATGGATTAGTGCGCTGAAATGCAACACGCTTTATCTTTCGCCTCATTCAGAGACACAGGAGTTGGCACATAGAGCAAATTCAAAAGCAGATTTTGGTTGACTCGCCTTACCGACAGGGAGTGAAGGTCACAGCCCCGGTCTCTGCTCTTCCGCCCCATCTTTTACTGTCGGGGGGAAGAGAAATATTGATTTGACCTTTATTTAACAAGTGAAATGACACTGAGATTACAAGTCCGTGTTAAGCCAGGAGTGACAGGAGCAAAAGCGACGCACACAAAGGAAAGACAAGTCATGAAGTGGAAAAGGAAACACGTTAGATCCATGTCAGGTTTTCTTTGCAAAGGTCTGATCTGTGCATGAGAACAGTAAGAAAATGTGTGTTTTTAATAGAACTTGGAACTTTTATGCGTTCCTCAAATTATCTTTTAATGGTTCCCAAAACAGTCTTGCCACTTGTTGGCATCGGTCATGCATGGAATAACAGCCACATGTCATTGGCCTGACTGTATTTATGAGCGTATGCATGTCTCGGGAGAGACAGACAGACTCTCAGACGGTACAATATGAGGTGCACCACTTCACTGTCTGCACAGATGACCCACATTGTTGCAAAGTATTAACATATAATAACTTAATAACCAACTCTTCAGTTCAGTGATCCCACGATGGTGGAACGAGCTGCCAAATTCTGCACTCAGCAACCTCACTTTTAATATTTAAAAAAACTGGCTGAAAACCAGAACTCTTCCACATCTCCTATGCACAAAACCAAAAAACTTTCTGCTCTTTCTTCTACTTGCATCTAATAAAACAGAAACACTTACTTTGCACTTTGCTTTGATGTTTTCTCCTTGACTTAGATTTTTGTTTGCATTGTAAGTCGCTTTGGATAAAAGGGTTTGCCAAATGATTAAATGTGAATGTATTAAAAAAAATACACAGTTGAACAATTTAGGGGCCAGCATCTACTTTATAAAATTTTACTTATGTTGTTGAGGATCACAACTGATCCAGCAAATAACGACCTTACTTTCAGTCGCACTTGGTTGACCCGGATTCTACTCATGCTTGTAAAGTTTTTATGATACAGGGTATAGGTTATACAGTATGAAAAGTACAGTGTACTCCTCCTACATTTTGTCATACTGGAAGCTGATGTTAAGCATTAATAAATTGCTCTCAACATCCAAGTTTAAACCTTTTTCTCTTCTGTCATCCAAGCGTCATCTGCAGCTAATTAAAAAATTCTTAAACGATAAGAATGAGCTGTTAGTTTGCTACAAGAAACTTTGTAACCTTTTAAACCTGCTAATATGTGGCAAAGCATAATTTTAGCCTCTGCTTGTTTCCCTGCGTTTGAACATACATTTGATCAAAGCCCTACTTTTCCAGAACTTTACTCAGTATATGGCTGCACCCACAAAAGCAGTAACACAAGCTAAAGCATGTGACTTTTTTCTGAGGCATATCTAGTTCTCCCCATGTGACAGTGTGCGCACACACAGACACACACACACACACACACACACACACACTCTCATCGTCCACTGGATTCCATTACCCTTTAGCCAGCAGAGCTGCTGGGGATAAGAGGGCAAGATCCAGTTACTGTGAGGAAATTTCTGTTGAGACAGTGTATGGTGAGGGATAAACTGCTGATGAGCTGAACAACTGTGCTCAGTGTTTTACCTGCCAAATGTACACAGGCAAACACGTAGAAATACAGTAAGATGAGACTTTCTGGCTGCGTCAAAGTGGTCGAGGGGCTTCCTCCTTTCTCATTTGGAGGACCAGCGGATAAGCCCGGAATAGAAAACACATGTGTGTTTTGTTTAGTTTTATACATTCATGTGGGGAAAAAAACGTTGTGTTTTACATCCCTGTGGGAGGTAAAGGCCACTTAGAATGGTTTAAGTATTCTTCTCGTACGACAACCACTGATTTAAGTTAAGGCTTTGTGTTGTTGCAGGCCCCTCGTGGACTGAGACGTAGAGGTCAAGCCAAGAAACGCCACATTCTGTGCAATGTACCGCCAGCGTCTCGTTTTTTGAAGTTGGTGCTCGTCTTTTCAGCGCTCCCTAGTTTCAAACTGAATAAACAAATCGTGTGTGTGTGTGTGTGTGTGTGTGTGTGCACTTATGTGTCTAAGGCTGAAACATGTTTTAGAAGTTTCTGCCTACAACAAAAATCTATTACATGTATAGTGAAAAATGTGATTTTAACAAAAGATAAAACATTATACTGTAGCCATGTAAATGTCACTTCAGCCTCATGAGAAATTCAGTTGTTTGCTGCAAACAAATCATTGTCACCTTTGCATCCTGGCTACTTCTCTGGTTTAGTGTCATGTTACAGCCCAACTGTGTTTCCAACATTTTCAAAAGCATGTTGAAATGTTTTTTTGGCTGTCAGACAACACAGTCAAAATCTTTTAAGGCCAAAGGTTTTGCTCATGCAACGAACAATTCTGAAGAACATTATAATATCAGACAGTCTTGTTTGTTCTGTTGGATTGTGTCTTTGCTGGTTGTGTTTTATTTAAAACTTTAATGGTTATGGGTTTAAAAAGTGGATAAACTTGTTGTCAGCTTGATGCTGTATATTGTAACTGTTATTTTATGTCTTTGTGTGGATTTATAATTTTTTATAATTGTCGGGGTTGATCAAAAACTTTTAACCTGTGATCCATTATCCTGCCCGCGTTACGTAGCAACACAACTGTTCTAAACAACGATTGGTCCAATTGTTTTTTTATTTCATACCCTATTTCGTAGCCAATCAGTGAAGAGCAGTGTCCCCACGTCGTCCGGCGTCCTCTGATTGGTCAAGCCCTCTGGTCATCTGAGCGCACAAAGGTATAAATAGGGCTCCGAAGTTTCGCTCGGTGCACTGTGTTTGTATGCGCGCGCCCGAGAGAAGCCGTCAGATCTAAGTTAGTTTGCACCAAATATCATTTACGGTAAGTTATTAAATCTGAATAAATGGCATGTGATGAGCAGCTAAAGTACATGTGGGTTTTATTTTTATTTTTTGGGAGGGGGGCGGGGTCACGCGGTGTTAATGGCTACATTTTGATACTTTGACACATTTAACGTCCTGTCGCAGTGGCCGGAAGCAGCCGCTCGTCTCTCGTCGAGCTTTAAACACCGACGCTGCATCGTTTCTCTTTCAGACGGGGTTGCCCACCAGCCCAGGAACGAACGACCCCCCCACACACCTGGAGACGTTCAGGCTCCGTCACCATGGTTGCCACAAACACGTTAAAGAGCAAAAGTGGCGAGTGCATTTCCGAGCTGGTCGAGCGAAAATGCGACCAGGCGTTGACGGCGAAAGGTAAAAAAGCTTCGCTGGGCTTTTGTTCAAGCTGCTGGACACTTCCAGTGGTGCGCTTGTTTTCATCCCTGTGTGGTGCATGGCTGCAGCAGAGGAGGCGGGGCGGGCGGGGGGGAGAGTGTGAAGTCAACACAGGATGAAGTCATCCTCTACCCTGTCTGCACAACAGCAAACCTGGCTGCATGTGTTTCTGCACAAAGCTGCATGATTGTGCTGAACACGGGGGTTTGTTGGGTTGTCGTTTTCGTGCAGTTTTGTCCCTCTGCCTGTGATGTGGTCACACTTTCACACATTGCAACCAGAGGCACGAAAAAGGCAAAACAATTACAAGTGGTCAGAACTGACAAGTGCATGCTGGCATCTGGAAGCAGTTAATGACTTTCATTTGGTGTGTTTGCCTAAATTAAAACCTGAATGTCTCACTGTTTTCTCAGAACTGGATTTCTGGGATCACTGCTTAGCTGAGCCCCAGAGGAACGCAGATGTCACGGAGGACAGAACCTGCCAACAGCTGGCCAAGATGTTTGAAAACTGTCTGTCACGAGCCAAAAAGACGACGCTGCACTGCTCCTCCGTGCTGGTCCCAGAGAAGCTGACGCACAGGATAGCCCGCGAAGTGCTGCGGCTGGCGTCCTGCGAGCCCTGCGGCCTACGGGGCTGCGTCCTCTACGTCCACCTGGAGCTGGACAAGGGCTGCAAGCTGCTGGAGCGAATCGTGTGCGACGCCACCGTGGTGCCCACCTTTGAGCTGACTCTGGTGTTCAAGCAGGACGGCAGCGCCTGGCCCAGCCTGCGGGACTTTCTCTTCATGGGGACCTGCTTTGCCCCAGCTTTCAGACACGTACTTAAACTGAGTCCACGTTTCCGTCTCGTCAAGAAAAAGCTGTACTCCTCCTCGGCTGGTACCGTGGTGGAGTGCTGAACCTGGGAGGGATTAGAGCGGGATACTGGGTTTCCTGCGGGTGAACGCACTTCTGCCCTTAAATGTAAACTAGACACTTGCAGGGGTGTCGTCTTTTATACAGTGTTTTTTTTTTTTTTTTTTTTTTTTTGTACAGTAGTTCGTCAGTTCAACTGTTAGTAGCCAGTCAGTTCAGTTCGGAACTCGGGATTTAAAAGGTAAAAGCTTATGCACAAATGAGCCGGACAGCTCTGGGGTTTGGCTTCGTGGCGTTTCTAAAAGTGCGTTTTTATCAGCTACATTGTAATATGGGAGTTGTTTTTTCTACAAAGAGCAGGAGTTGCTCTGTGTTCACTTTGCAGATGATGAATGTAAAACCTTGTTCGTGTCAACATGTTTTGAGAGGGACATAACCGTGGGTACACGTTTGTTAAAGACACTAGCCACTTTGTTAAAGCATATCTGTGTCGTTTCCAGATACGTTGAATGTGTTCAGCAGCAGCAAACACACCAAGGCTTTAATAGAAGACTCATGTTTAGTCTTTTTGGGGCCATATGTAGCTCGATGCATAATGCTGTATTTTAGGGCTTTGGATGTTTTTTAAACTGAATGATGCTGCTGTCGTAGTGTGGGGCTTCTCACACTAAGGGGAATGGATGCCTTAAATGTCATACAGTGTACTTTTTTCACTTTTATCACAGCTGTGTGTGTTTACTGTAAATGTTTTATTCCTTTTTGTTTTTTTTTTTTTTAATAAGCCCTCGTCTAGACTCTCCTTTTCGAAGAAGGTCAGACGATTACATGGATGGTCATTGAAATGTAAAAATGTACGTTTTCATGTCCTTAAAGTGGAATGTGCAAACACATTACTGGAGGTCCAGTAATTAATTTGTAATTTTTGGTGAGTCGTGCACTTTTTCAAACATCCCGTTGACATAAACTACTGTCTATTGGACAATAAAAACAAATTAAGCCTTATGTTACATTTGTACTTGATTCTGTTTGCTCAGAACATTACTGTGCATATTCTGAATCCATGACCAAGCCTGCTGGAGTGGGCAGGCAACAGTGGCACAATGCAGGCTTTTCACAGAGGACAATGGACACACTGCAAGTTGCCTTCAAGAATGTGATCTCAGCTATGTGTGAATTATGCATAGTGGTGACTAGAACAGCAAAAGTCAAGTCAAACCACCTGCATCACAAGGCTGCCAATTTGGCACCGTCATAGGAACGTAACTGTAAATGCGAGTGATCTATAATCGGAAATTTAGTGAAATTGTGATCCACCCCGCTTGGCCTGACCTTTCTTTTTTGGCAACTCCTGAAACTTCCCCAATATATTATTGATCCCAGCTGCTCGAAGCGTTGCATTGTCGGGTCAAGACTTCACAGCTGCTTGTGTACACTCACTGCCGAGGCTGCTTGTAAAAGCTCATCAGCCTAACAGACTGTTACATTTCTCTCACTGCTCATAATGGAGGCGTCTCTGTGGTCACTTTGAGGGGCCCGTGTTGATGAGCAAGAGTAATGAGTCAGATGAATCCAGTCCTTTGACACTAGTGTGGGACATTTGCAGTAGAGGCCGTTAAGCTAAAGACAGATTCCTCAGATTCAGCTTCTCTTAACACGAAATGCTGATTACATAAAACCGGGTTTTGGTCACTCATAAGGTTGTTTGCGTTTAAACATATGAAGAAACTCGTGATGACAGGAGATTAATGACAGGAGCACATGATCTTCTGCAAGCTGCTTCGCTGTCATTGTGACAGAACAAAGCACCACTGATGGGTTGCTTCACATGCACAGTCTCACCTGATCGCTTTGTCTCAACATTCTCTGCATTTTACATTTAGTCATTTTGCAGACGCTTTTATCCAAAGGCACAAACAGAAATCTAAGTCAAGGAGAAAACATCAAAGCAAAGTAAGTGTTTCTGTTTCATTAGATGCAAGTTGAAGAAAGAGCAGAAAGGTTTTTAAGTGCAAAGGAGATGTGGAAGAGTTCTGTTTTCAGCGTTGTTTTAAATATTAAGTGAGGTTGCTGAGTGCAGAATTTGGCAGCTCATTCACCATCGTGGGATCACTGAACTGAAGAGTTTGTTATTATGTTATTATGTTGTTATATGTTAATACTTTGCAACAATGTGCGTCATCTGTGCAGACAGTGAAGTGGTGGACCTCATATTGTACCGTCTGCAGCAGACGAATGCTCATAAATAAAGTCAGGGCAATGTCATGTGGCTGTGGCCACCATTGTGGCCACCCTGTAGGCCAGAGACAGAGCTTTGAACTTAATCCTTGCAGCCACAGGAGGCCAGTGCAGAGATCTGAAGAGCGCTGTGACCTGAGTCCTTTTTGGCTGATTAAAAATGGGACGTGCTGCCGCATTTTGGATCATCTGCAGGGGTTTGGTCGTGCGTGCCGGTAACCCCATCAACAGTGCATGTGACGAACTGAGGCGATGTGCTCCGTGAAGCTCGGTCGGTCATCGATGATGACCCCCAGATTTCTGGCCGACTTAAAGTGGACAATCACTGCAGATCCACTGCTGATGCTGATGTTGTGTTGTGTCGAAGGTCTGGCAGGGAAGACTAGAACTTCAGCCTCGGAGATGTTGAGCTGAAGATGTCTTTCTCTCATCCAAACAGACATGACAGACATTCTCATACAAGTTTGGGAATAAAATTGGTTGGTTTATGGAACAGTGTGACACTGTGGAAACTATTGACTTTCTTGCCAGGGCCGGATAAGATAATACTCCACTGTGTGTGTTCACATGGATCCAGGAAACTGTTAGTTTAGCATAGAGAGAGTCTAAAAACGGCAAACTTAGGTTTTGGTTTATTAATCTGCTTTATATGTGCTGATAGGCGGACTTGTTTTCCATCGGACGAAGCCATAGTAGCAGTGTCTCCTTTCAGTTTATGCCAGGCCAAACCTTTCTATGCAGAGGCCCCACAAATATTATTAGCTTCTGGCTGACGACCCTCTTGTGAAAGATATTTTTAAAACCCATTGACAAACCCACTGACAATATTATGACAAAAAATAGGCAACAGTCGACGTGAATGAGCATCGCAAAGTGTTTTATCTTATTATAAACTCTATTTTTAAATATTAAACATATTTTTATAGATTTAAAAAAATAACTTTTTAAACATGTTCCCATCCTCAAAGAGGCCTTGGACTATCTTTGCATTATCTTTGGAAATGAGGGTGCAAAGCTAAGCTAACCTTCAGGTCAGGGGTTAGGTCCAGGCAGGTGACCAGGTCCCCACAAAAATCTGATTTCCCACTTGGCCTGTGACTAAAAATGACTGTAGAACCTACTGAGCAATAAGAACTGATTGAATTGATGGAAATAAACTGGCTTCTGATTTGACGGTGGGTTCATGTGGATTTAGACTCAGTAGTTGAGTCTTACAATTTCTAATTATTTTAAACCCAGAGAAAAACTTAATGTTATATTAATGTCAGTCATATGTTTATTCCATCATGTGTCACTTACAGGAAACATCGTCCCAGATTTATTCACAACAAAGATTTCAATCATCAGAGAAGACAAAAACAAGGAGTTGGCAGGTGGTCCGCCCAGCTTCAGGAAGTCAGTCCGGGATTGTATAAAGAGACTGAACTGTCGCAGATCTCCAAGATCCTTGGACCCACCTATAGCTGGTTGTTGTGTACTGAGGAGAACTGGCTGAAAATCAAAAGATGTTCACACCAAATCATTTTTCTTACTTGAGTGAAATAAACTGACCATTAAAACGTCATCCCTTCTCGTGTACAGCTTTGAACATTCGCACAGTGCTAACATATGTACGGTAACTGCATTGATGCAAATCCCTCTGCCAACTGCTGCATTTCATCTAGGCTAATAATCTCCAAATGTGACATTAACTGTACATTACGTGTTTGGTTTAAGCTGTATGACTAATGAAAGGCAGATGCAGCTTCTACTGAGGGACACACCAACATGGAAAATTACTGAAGGCCTTTTCACGCCGCTGCAACCAAAAGAATCTGAGCTGCACTGTACTGGCCTGGCAGCTCGTTGAACTGAAGCACATGAATCTGTTGGTGGTACTTGAGCTCCTCAGTGTCAACATGATTCATCTCAGCCCGCACTGTGTGGGTTTCAATGACAGTACCACGCTGTGAAACGAGCCCGATGCTCGGTCACAGCTGCAGATTCGATCTCGCTGATCAAACCGATCACACATGCCTACACAGCACATACTGCGGAATTAGCAGCCTGCAGATGTTTACCAGTTCTGAGTTGCCTCTCCGTCCCCACAGGGCGTCCGAGTCACCGGATAGGCCTGTTTGTTCCCCGGGGATGTGCCGGGCCTGAATCCATGTTCCCTCCTGACTGACTGAACTACCACATTCTGAGAAGATAGAAATCTGATGAACTTGGCTTGAGGGTAGATGCGTATCACACTGGGACTGCAGTGATTTTATTATACAATATGTTTATCTCGAGTGTATAATTTACGTAAGCAACATAGATTATATATCTGTACTTTGTGTTAATTTCAAATGCATTCTTCAGTCAGTCTTATCACACTTGGTCGATTTGTGTATCTAACTTTTAAAATATCTATGTTGCATTATCTAGTGCAAGGAGAGTGAATAGAAATACACATAGACCCTTATTTAGTCATTCACTGTTCCCACTTGGCACTAGGAAGGTAGGAACCAGATTTAGAACTGTGTATTGCCCTATCAGGTGACATCTAAGACAGTAATTCTTGCAAAAAACGAGGCCAGAAACCATTTTCCGTGATGGAGGCGCTACATGAAAGGTCGTGATCTTACCTGAGCAGATGGGTTCATTTGAAAAATCACAGATTGCCTCTGTTTGCCCACATACCGATTTCCGTGTAACAAATCAAAATCCCAAACAGCTGAGAATGAGATCTCCACCCACAGAAGGTTGGACTTGTTAAATTGTCGGTAAACACGAGCTTGCTGTTTGCTCTTTAGTGACGTGAGGATTTCTGGGTACTGCAATTCGTACAGTCCAAACCCTTGCCTCTTGCTGCCATTGGAGCTGGCAACATGTAAATGTTGGTGAGTGAAACTTAAAATCTGCTTTGCATTGCCAAGCAGCCCTTTACCAGCGAAACGCTGAGGGCAATCTGAGCGGCGCAACACAGGCCGAAAGACACTAACTGTACTGTCAACAAGTATCGGATTTAATTCCGCTGAGGAACACTGGCAAATTGTAAAATAAGCCTTACAGGGCCGATAATATGGGACAAGACTGTAGGTGGATGGAGAAGTCACATGAGAGTCCATGTCACTGGGTGCAAAATGGTAGCATGTCCTACTAGACATATGCCACGTCCAGAAATTTGAAACACATGCATGTGCAATAGATCAAAAACAAATAGCTCTGCTTTGACATAACATCAGTGAAAACGTTTAATTATTGTTGATTACTGACAAGCAGTGATCGTGATAAGACAGACTGAAGGGGTTGTATTGAAATGAGATGATGTTTCTATTTGTTGGATTATTTTATGTATTTCCATCACAACCATGCGTTCAGTGACCTAAACAGTATAAATGATGCTTTATATAAGACAATAAAGAGCTCGATATTTGAAAGACCACCTATTGCCTAAATACAGTGTTATGCAGCTCATGGGCCCGTGATTTAAAAATGATATCTGCATGTGTTTCCAGATACCTTGATATTTTTATTTTAGAGGCTCCAGCATGTTTTGGCTTCTGGTTTTGCTTTTAATTATGTAATGTTGACCCCTTGTTAGCCTGATCAGATGATGTTAACATGAGTAAGATGCATTAATAGCAATTGGAGGAAGATTTTAAATGAACCATTACAACTGCTGCCGTTAAACGAAACAAAATAGCCCCGAGAAGCACATGATGTTTAACTGCAGCGTATTCCTAAAAAAAAAGATGGATATTTTAAGATGTTGCTATGCTGTTTGCAGCTCTGTGGATGGAGTGTTATTTAAGTGTCACTACAGTGTTTATCTGGCTGGACTGTGACCTTGGTAGGACGCTGCCTGTGCAAGGCTCGGAGCTGACAGCTCCTCCATAACTAATGGATGTCTCTGGCATCTAACAAGTGGGCGTTGGCTCACTTTTGACCTTTTATGGGGAGCTGGCTGGAAGTAGGTCATTGCCTGAGTGCAGTCACCTTCACGCCAATGATCCTCTCGCATTAATAAAATTGCTTCAATGGGATGCATTGGAAATGTGTGTGAAATTTTAGCTTTGATGCAGAGATCTCGGGTATGGAAATCTTTAGGGGGGAGCTAGAAGTGTCGAGTGGATTCACTGAGTCATTGTTAACAGAGGCCCAGTGTATGTAGCTCCTGTTCCGTTCCATTCATGCACTTTTTTAAAATTAATTTTTCAGCCTCAAGTAAACCTCACTAACTGTACAAACTTGCACAACCCAAGGAAACCTCTCCTATGGAAACACAACATATTGAGCAAATATTGTAGGTGCCAAGACAAATCCCTTAGGAAAATATAAACTGAGAAGCCATATTGCCACATAATGGCTGCTTGTCTTCTTAAGATAATATCACTTATCAGAGTAGAAGTAGAAACTCCTCTTATTGTTGTCGCTGTAATTTAATCTTTCTCGCTCGTTATTTGGATCATCTGGTGGAACAATGGAATCACGGTGTACAGTGTTGCACAGATGAAATGACACTAAACGGTGCTGTGTGTTCCAGATTCCCGTTCCTGGGATGCTTTGAGTCATTTGTCAATGGTTCTGGCACAGCAAACAAACCAGCTGCCTTTCATAATGTCATTTATAGTCTTGTGTTGCTTCACTTTGTGACTGGACTGAGACGAATACTGTGTTAAACTTGTATGTAAGGGTATCTGCACGTAGATAATTGAATTCTATGATTCCTGGCAAATAGACGCATTAATGTGAGAGTGTAAAATACTGTTTTTTGAATTCATAGTTTGAAGCATAATGCCTAGTCTCCCATCCCAGATATTTCACTGCCATCTGGTGGAGAAACTGAAGAACAGCAGATTAAAACATACTGACTTGTTGAAGTAATATTTGGCACCACAAATCTTAATTTTTTTTTACTACAAATAATAATATATAGTCTCATTTATTACTTTCTCCTAACATGTTCACATCGAACTGTTTGCTCCTTCACGCCTTTGTTTTGAACGTTTGCCGGAAGAGGCATTGGGAACGCTTTGCAGTTGCTAGGGGCAACAGAAACACAGGGCGATCGCTGGCTGGTGAAAGTGATTTTTTCTAATTAATATATATTTTAAAGCTAATTTGATTTATGCGTTAATAAACCCTAACACTGTTTAATAATTTTTTTCTCTTTTTTTTAAGTCGTAACTTAGAATGGCACCGAAGGCAGCCCAGAAGAGCGCGGTGAAAAAGCCCAACACAGCTGTGAACACGGTTGTGAACAGGAACTGGGAAGCAGGTCTCGTGAAATCGCAGTTTGAAGAGGTTTGTTATCACGTCCAACACTTTTCCTGTTTCCACACCGACGGAAACTAGTTACCTGCTTAACTTGTTGTCACCTGTTAGCTTGCAATCTACGCTAGCTAAGTAGCTAAATGTGTTTTTACTGAAGAGGACATTTTTAAGCCTGGGTTATGTTTTAAAGATGATCTCTGAGACAATTTAACTAACACGAACTCTTTTCGCGATTAATTTGTCCCGCTACCAAACCTACTTCCTGTCACAAACGTAAAGGCGTCGAGATTGTTTAAACTTTGTAGCTTTTATTTTGAAGTTTACCCGAAAAACCGGAAACGCAGTTGTTTGTGGTGCGTCGTAAATGTCGCTCACGTTTCGTTAAAGAACTTGAAAAAGTTGAAGTGTCGGTGCAGCTTTACGTCATCGTGACAGTGTTTCCGCGACCAGCAGGTAGCTTGAGTCACGCATTTGGCAAAGTAGCCAAAGTGAATCCACCTGCAAATGATCCAAATATGGAGGAGCGATGGTGACACGGGCGGGGAACCGGGCGGGCGGTGACACGGGCGGGCGGTGACCCGGGTGATGTGCGTGATTTAAGCTGCGCTCTTTCCAGGACTCGTGGCAGGCCTGTGTGTCCATGGTGGTGGGGAGCAGCCCAGCTGACGAGGACCTGGTCCAGGCTCTGGCTCTTTCCTTCCGGCGACCCCAGTACAAACTCTTCACCGCGATGACCTGGGACAGCACCGTAGCAAAGGTCCTCACAGACGGATTGAGCTTGTTGTTTGACATGTGTTTCCTGCATTTATCAGTTTGTATTGTTCAAAATCCCCCATCCAGTGGGTAAAATCACATTAATTACTGTATAACTATCTATTATCTTTTTCTAAATATACAATCACCTATTAAAATGTGTACACTCATTTCAATTTGATGTGTTTCTGTTACATGTCAGATTTGATGAAATTATTTTCTTATTATTTCGGCTCTGCCAGACACACAAAAAGTTTATTTATTAATGCAACTCTAATCGCTTTTATTTTGTCTATTGAAAATGATCTCCTGTCCAACTTTATTGTAGATCCATGAACTGGGGAATCCCAAAGGAAGGAAAGCTGAGCTCCCTCTGTACTATGAGGTACGCTACGAGATGTCTGCGAGCCAGCGAGTCTGTAGTAGAGAAATCATTTTTTGAATGTGTGGTGCACCACAGTCTACCAGTGTGTGTGTTTTTGTGTGTGAAGGTTACAGAGGCTGCTAAGGGGCTTCTGGATGCAGGAGAGGAGATTCCCTGTGACCTGATGGCAAAAGTACTGAAGTTCCAGCTGCTGCAGGTCAAAGCCAATGATCAGACGAGGCGGGAAGCCGAGAAAGTGAGTGAGTCTTTCTAGGTGTAAATTATTTATTGTCTGCAGTGAGCTCGAGTTACATTCAGATTTCTGTCTATGATGTAATGGTTGTATGTGGAAACTGACTTTTTTCCCTCGTCTATTTATGGCTGAGAAGAGGGCAAAGGATCTAGCTGCAAGTAAGGACAAAGGAGACGTACAAAAGGCCTCAACTTTGGATTGTTTAAAAGACAAGACCAAGCTCAAACGCAGGAGTGATGTTGATTCACCCATGTTTAAAGGTATAAACCGAAAATGAGACAAACTGTGCCAAAAAGTGCAATGAGTGAAGGTATAGCTTTCAGAAATTCAATGAGGACATGAATGAATGAATGAATAAACTCTTTAATACAAGGACTTTAGCTTCCTCGCTGGTATTGTAGCATCAATCAGCTGAGACTGTTTGTGCAGCATCATAGCAAAAAATGTTTTAACACAGACAGAATAAACATGAACTTTATTCTTTGTTGCCTGTTTCTAATATGAAAGTATAAATGCAAAGCTGAGTTCAAAGTCTTAACAATGTGTACGAAAAAGGAACTGAGCTATTGATCTACCGTTGTGTCTCTTTCTGTGTTCGCACAGACGAAGAGCCAGACGACGGTCCCGAACACTACGTCCTGGTGCTGGGCTTCTATCAGCCCCAGCTGATCGAGGCCCTTGATGCCATTGGTGTACATGTAGCTAATGTCATCAAATTGTGTTCAGAGGAAAACCAAAGTCCTGCTGTGCAGCAAGAACAAAGCGCTGCTGAGGCCACTGGGCAGAGTGAGACGGCATCTCCACTTCTAGATGCGGGTAAATGACTTCCTCCTCTACACATTTAAGCATGTCGACTGTCAAAGCATGTCGACTGTCAAAGCTTTTCATTGTTTTTACACAGAATACTTACTCTTAATATACTTTACGCTTTACAAATTGCATCATGTTTGTCTGTAAATTCATTCAAGAAATCGCCGACTCGGACAGAGAGAAGAAGGCTGCACAGGCCAGGAAGTTGGATTTGTTCTGGTCCGTTCTGAGACCACTTGTAGACGGTGCCCCACTGGACTCCAAGCTCCACAATGTTGCTCTGCTCAGCTACACTGTTCCGGGTGTCTTACCCTCAGTCAACACGGAGGACCCAGAAGCTATGGTGAGATTTGTGGTTCATGAATTTCATGTATAAAATACTGAGTTTTAATAATTCATTCAGTCCACACAGCGGAGATGGAATAATTTTTTTGCAGCTTATAGCTTTTATCTGATGCCTAGATGTCATTTTGTTTTGCTATGTTTCCTGCTCAGGTATTTTCGCCTTCCCTTTGACATGATTCTTTGTTTTTGTACATTTACTGTCTGTCTAGCTGGAGTTTGGAAGCCGAATCTTAGAATATGTTGCCAGTCTCATCTTTGACTGTTTGGACTGGCGCAGGCAGCATCTGCACTACCTAGACAACCTCAAACTCATCAATGTAGCTGCTGTTGTTAAGTTGGATCCTCAGCCTTTGGAGGTAACATGCATGAAACTGTGTTAGTTAGTAGAACTCATTCATTTTCAGCTTGTTTCCTTTTGAGTAACTCGTTTTATGATATGTAAAAAGCCTTTTACCGGCTGATGTTTTGCCATGAAATTTGCTGTGTTTGAGCTACTCAGTTTCTGCATAAAAGTGTTGTCCTAGCAGAGGATGGTTTCGATCCATCGACCTCTGGGTTATGGGCCCAGCACGCTTCCGCTGCGCCACTCTGCTGCTTCTATTGTTAGGCGTTCAAACACTCAATCTCAGGCTTAAGCACCAACACACTCTCTATTGTGCTAGGATGTGCCCTCCCCACTCTCCAGTTTCCCCTCTGACTACAAGAAGAAGTCTGTGCAAGAGGAAATTCCACCACACCAAGGTAAAGCCATCCTCTTTCCTTTGGCACACTTGATTCATGTTTAAGTTTCTATGTGTTAAGAAGCTGTGTCCTCTCTACAGATGTGGATATGCGTTACTATAGCAACCTACTGGACCTGGTTGCCCCTGAAGCTTGCTCAGTTCCCCTTATTTTGCACTGTATGCTGGAGCAGGTGTGTGTGTATGTCTGTGTGGGTCCTCAGACACTGATTTCAGTAAAAATCATCTCTGTTGCAGCCTGTTTGGAGTCATACCAATATATGGTGGGTGATAAGTTTTCAATTTGTGTATTTGTGTCTGCAGGTGGTGATTTCCATAGAGCCGCCTGTTTCTGAGGAGCCTAGACCTCATGGTGGTCCGTGGTTAGACCAGCAAGTTGTCAGCTACATGCTCCAAAGTTTCCTGCCTCTGGTGCACACAGACGAGGAGAGAGAGCTCATGCTAAATAACTTAGTGACGACGGTTCATAAAGAGGAAGAGAAGAAGGTACAGAGACTCTAATCTGTGCTGCCAAGTCACAGGGATGTCCAAAGCTGTTTTATGAGAATTCACAAAAATGCAGATATTCAAAGTGGAATATGTACAGCATTGGTGGTTCAGTGGTAGAATTCTCGCCTGCCACGCGGGAGGCCCGGGTTCGATTCCCGGCCAATGCAGCACACTCTTTTCTCCTTTTTCCTTCTTTTAAGTAGTAGCCGTCAGCTGCGCTCAGTGGGCAGGGCCTGTTACACGAGCTTGAAGCACGGGAGCCAATCGGCCACCCTCGAGCTTTTGCGTCATGTTCTTAAGAGGGTTGTCTCTCTCTCTCTCTCTCTCTCACACACACACACACACACACACAGAAGGGGGGGCTGAAATGTGACGTGGCTGGGGGAGGGTGATGTACTTGCTTTGTTGAGCTGAGGGAAAGCATGTGAGACAAGAATCTGTCTCCTCTTTCATTTGCTTCTGTTTCTGTATTTTTTATGAGTTTTCATTCTTGTTAACAAGCTATTTTGTATATAAATAAATATATACTATATAACACATGTCACATTTAATTAACTTTCATTTAACGTTTAGGGTTTTACCACATAATTTAGTTATTATCATTAAACCTTGGAATTGATGGTTGGGTTTATTGGGACATGATCTTAAGACCTATAATTAAGGCATTCCGTTTTTTAATTTTTACGTTTTCAAGTTTTATCTTTAATTAGAGAACAAAACAGAAATGAACTACTGGGCAGGATGGCTGAGAAATCAATTCCAAAAAACCAAATGTCCAGCAGATGGTGCTATATGACAAAACAGGTTAGAGAGCACTGGATAATGGCTTATGATAAAATTTGGTAAACAAATGGTGCGCTAATAGGCAATGATGTTTGTGATATAAATATCTATAAGCAAAACCCCTAAACAGCTATGTTTAATAAAAGCTATTTTCTCTTTTCATTTTTCGTAAAATGATGAAGGGATTTTGACAAACTCTGGCCTAAGGGAGGTTTCATTGCACATGTACTGCATATTTAACTTTGTTGCACTTGTCTGAGCAATACACACTAATCTAGATGTGGAGGTGTAATGTATGTAAATTTTATATAGTTTTATTAGCCAAGTACAACAGTTTGCAAAGATTATGTGTCTGTATTACACAGTGTAATGTAGACGGTGAGATAAAAGATAAAAACAGAGCAACATAATGAATTTAATGTACCCAAATATAAGAATAGAGTTGTAGTTTTAAATTATAGTTGAAATTGTTTAAAACTAAGTAGTAAATTAATTCATAAATATAGAATCTTTTTCCACATGACACTCTATACGCAGAATTATCTATTCACTAAGCTGCCTCTGTTTGATTCTCTTCTGTTTTCTGCTTTAGAGTCTTGTGCACAAGTTCGGAGCTCAGTTCACTAGGAAGACGTTGGAGCAGCCTCTGGTTATCAAACACCACGATGAGAGGGCCGTGCGCCTGAAGGACATCAGTGTGAGCAGACATTTTCTCTCAACAGCTGTGTAAAATTGCATATGCTGTACAGTTAATATAGCCACGTGTGGCTTAATTGTCATCCACAAATGTGTTTATGTGCCGTGTTTCTCAGCCGGTCGACGGTTTCGATCCAGCAGAGGTAGAGTCGTCCATGATGAGACTGTCTCCAGTGTGGGGACTGATTCAGTCCGTATCACATCAGAAAAACACAAACTCTTGCTGGATGGCCATCAAACAGCAGCTCCAGCACTACTGCACAGATGGTCGGTACTGGTTAAAGTCAAAGGCATTGTTAAATTTGTAAATGTCTGTCTCTATTCCACACTTTTGTTGGACTACATCAGTGTAACTCATTACTCAGTTAGTCAGGCTTTGTTTTCACATAACTGTTCTTTTTGAAAAATGACATCATAATGTGATGATAACCTACAGATGTTGTGTTGTGGCCTGAGGTGGAGCGTCTGTTTCATCAGAGTGTCTTTGAGTCCATGCCACTGACCTCGTTGGACCAAAAAGGTGTGCTTCTGAAAACCTCAGGATCACTGGGAACACCGGAGCCATCATATCAGCAGATGCCTTCGGTAATCCCCTGGGACAACCCGCTGTCCTTTGCGAAACAGCAGCTTCACAACCCACAAACTGAAGGTCCGTTACGCGTGTTTTCTGTCATGTGACGTCAGTATATTATGAAATGGTTCAGCAGACTTTAATGTTGTAAACATAATACCATATGTCATTATTTATTCAACAACAGCACCTACATTTCTCACTGAGGATCCTGCGGACACAAAGGTAACGTGTTATTGTAGCTACTTACATTTGCTGTATGCTCTCATAAAAAAATGTCTGCTGATCATGTTGCATTTTGTAGCACTTCAGTGAGAGAGTGTATGGCCATCTGGACCTAAATGACATTCAGAGTTGCAGGCTGAGAAACCTGTTTGACTGGCACTACGTTGAACACCACGAGTCATCTGTCTTCCCACAGGTGATCATTTCTGTCTCTCCTTCGTCTGCACGAAGAAAGAATTGTACCTTATGTTTCATTTTTTTTGTAGATATCCATGGTAAACACAATTGTTGTAATTTGATCTATAATCATAATCAAAGGTGGACACACTGCTGAAAGTTCTTATTCGTATTTGAATGCTAAATATTTTTGCTGCATGGAGGCTTTTGATGTGAAAAACTGTAAGGGAGGAAACTATGTTTTCACCTCCATTATAAGGCATAATTTTAAATGTATTCCATGCATTTCAATGAGAAAAATAAACTGAATTGGATTTGGTTTACTTTTGAATGTGTAGGTACTCCAGCTAGCCTCGGAAGAATACTGCTGCTTGGACACGTTCAGAGGAAGCTATAATAACGTTCTGTACATTTTCTGTCATAATCCCATGGGTCCTCAACGCCAAAGCAAGGAAATCTGGGATGTGGCACTTCACACCAATGTTAAGTTCAGGTTAGAAAGCATGCTGTCTCTGTGGACTTATTTATTTTAATAAGGAAATATTAGTATAATTTGTGACATCTACTTGAAACCTCTACGATAGGAAGTTTTTGGAGCATGTGGCAGATACCATTGCAGGCTGGACAAGAGAGGAGGAATTAAAGAGGGAGGAAATGCAGCTCAGAAATCTCAGCCCAGCTGGATCTCCAGAAGGTACTGTAGCCTCGACATGAGGCTCGTGCAATGAGACTGTAGTGCCAACGTACAAATGCAATATTTGTTTTGTTCCTGGACTAGATGAAATTGCTCCAAATGCTGAAGAGGAGGATGATGCTTTGGAGCCAGTCATCAGAAAAGACTCCCTCAAAGTCAGTATGAAGTAACATGCAGAAGCCCCGATCATCTTCTTCAAACCAATCAGATTTAGTTTTCAGTAGAATTTTGACCTTTTTGGATGGTCAGAGGGAAGCTTGAAATGTCATATTTTAGTACAAATAGATGTTTACATGTTAACGTGTTTAAGTGTGTGAATGTCTTCAGATTAGTTTCACAGGACAGTAAGATGCTGGATGAACATCACTTATATGTTAGAATATTAAATATTGGGATGACATTTGGTTAGTGCACTAATTTGGCCAATTTCAAAATGAGCAATATTGTAATTTGCACTGACTATTAGCAGAGTCGTCGTTTTTTTCTTCAAAGTGTAGTCATTTCATTACTATCTCTCCAACCTTGGCTCTAGTTTATATTTCTGCCTACATGTTTTTACAGGCCTTGAAGCTGGAGCAGGAGCGGCAAAAAGAGGAGGAGATGGCTAAGAAATTAAAGAATCTAAACACTGGACCGAAAGGCAAGCAGCCAAGCGAAGAGGAGAAGTCAACGGCGAAAAGTAAAATTTTGCCCGATGGAAAGAAGGGCAAACCCGAGACAGCGGGCAACTCGGTCCTGGCTCCAGGAGAAGAGTTCATCACTACCACAGCCCCCCCCGTGGAGGAAAAGATTGAACTGGAACACACGGAAGAAAAGAACATTATTGTGAGGACACACACATAAAAACAGTGAATTGTCTTATTTTACACCAGAACATAATCAGCAGATCCTGACAAATGATGCATTAACATATGTCTACTAATAAGTAATTCATCATCACTGTGTGTAGGTTTTCACAGGCTACAACATGGATGGAAAGTTGATCCACGTGTCAGGACGTCTCCAGCACCTTTTCCCCTCAGACGGAGGACGCATCACAGTGGAGACTATCAGCTACGTTGAGGGTAGAGATGAAACGACGCCCAGCTTTTCCTCGCAGACACCCAGTGGTGTTGGCAGGTGACTTGTTTTTCTACATGCTCTTTGTGCTGTTTCTGCTCCAGGTTCCAGCATAATGAAAGTAGCCGTGAAGAAGGATGGGCATCATTTCTACACGCACATCAACCATGTTGTTGTTGATCCTGTAAAACCTTCGCCTCATATCCAGAACAACGACACCAGTGAAAAGAAGGAAGACTGTAAAGGTAAACGTGCTGGAAATGACAAAACCAAACCTTCTGAGTGCAGAGAGGTAACAAACGGGTACCGGGCCTGTTTGGTAACTTCATCCGAATGCTGATGTTGTTTAGTGGCTGATAATGACTGAGAAACCAAAAGTCTTGTTGTGCTTTTCAGAGTTGCAGCATGTGCAGGTGAAGAGAGTAAAGCAGGGCTCCCTCTCAGCAACGCTAGCCAATGGAGTCCGCATCTCATACAGTTTCTACGGCCCCACAGGACAACATATAGGTGTTACTTTCAAATCACATACAATGTTTAGCTTTTGAGAAGTTTTAAGTTTGTATTTAGATATTTGCATTTTCCCTAAATTACAGAGGGTATTAACAGTGTTTCTGTTTGATGTTCCAGTGAGTCCAAAACCAGCGGAAGTGGGCATCAAAGAGAGCTGCACCCTTGTTCCCACCGCACTCACGTCCCACACCAACTCTAAAGGGGAAGAGCTGGAATCCACCCCCTCTAAGACAGACACCCCAGGCAGCCAGATCCGACCTCCGGAGTCTCAGGTTTTACAGATGTTGTTTCTTAAATGAAAAAAACGCTGTTGACTTACACTCAAAGTGTACAAGTCACCTTGCATGTGTTTGTAGACGACGATGTGTGATGGCCAGCCCCTCAACTGTCTCAACCTGTCTGTCCCTAACGGCTTACTGCTGCAGTTTCTGAGAGAGAACGCACAAGGTCGGTGGTGCTTTTTGTCTGGCGTGTGCAGCGCATACACACCCATACGCAATTTTGTGTATATATCCTACCATTTTCACAAAAAGCCTGTGTAGTTTGGGATAAGAAAAACAAAAAGCACTCAGCTGAAAGGGTGACTAAAATGCGTCCCTTAAACGACTCAGTATCAGAGAACTCATCACCAGAGGAACCCAACTCATAAAAAGCAGTTTCTCATCAGTACATTTTCAGACTGTTGGAGTAGCCTTTTGTGCCAAAGGGTTCAAAGGTTTAAAATATGATACTTCACAATTAATATCACGATTATTTATTCTCCAAAATGAATGTAACAATCTTTATCCCCAGATGTGTCTTCTGAGGAGCAGGGTATGTTGGTGAGACAGACTTTCCCTCTCCACGGTGGGGGAGAAGTGAAGCAGCTTCAGGATCCCTCTCTCTCCAAAGAATTCTCACGGCTTGTCACCAGCCAAGGAACGGTGATCCGTTACATGAGAGATGGTTCCACAGAGGTACATGCTAACAAACATACAACTGCTTAAGGGCAGGTGGATCCAGAGCTGCCGCATCAAGAATCCCAACATGAAAATGTGAAAAACGCCAATGACACAGCTACAGAAGTCACGAGCTGCTGCTGTGTGTGCTACAGGTGCTGTTTGCCGATGGCTCAGTCAGCTTTAGCCAGGATTGCGGTCCAGTATGGGTCCCTGACTCTGAAGTTGACATGACCTCTCAGGAAGCTGAGGACAACAAGGAAGGTTAGACTGTACTGACAGTGAATCTCTAAAAGTCTTCCCCACCGTTTCCTGCCCGATGACGCCCCTCAGCGCCTGCTGCGGGGGCAGTTAAGCATAATTTTCAGTGACCCACAATGTCATGCTGTCTTTGTGTCTTTTGTCTGTACAGAAAGAAGTTCACAGAAGGGTGCAGAGCGAGGGTGGTGGTCAACCACGGCTCCCTCAGGTGCTCGCATCTGCACTGTGGGGACCACCCACAAAAACATACCCACCACCCCACTTCTCACCTTTAAGGCTACAGACCCTGTCACACGTGAGGTAAGACTGTAGTATGATCCCTGACTGTAGGATGTCTCCATAGTCTTATGGGGGAAGACAGTGTCTGTCTCTGACCATGTATAGTGTTTGAAAATCACCTCATCCGTTTCGGTCACTAACCTCTATACTTGACATGTGATGTTGTGTAAGGTGATGCTGACCCGAGAGGATCTGGTGGTGTCTGTGCAGAACCCTGACGGCTCTCTCAGTGTGGAACATGCTGATGGAACCAGGATCACTACTCTTTACCAAGACTGGCCACCAAACACACCACAAGTACTGCAGGAAGGAGGTAACTGTAGATGACTTATACACACGTAAGCACACAGCTACCAGACAATAAGACCCCAATTAAAAAACGTAATCTTTTGTTTTTGACCTGAGTACCTGCTTATGTTTCCTTTCAAGGAGAGCAGCCTGAGACACTTAATTCCACTCCTGAATGTGTATGTGGCAACACTGAATGTGTGTGTGTCACGCGCTGTGTGGACACCATTAATGAGAAGTCACACATGCTGGATACTCCTGACTCTGGAGGCGAGATTAGCAGAGACGGTGCAGAAAAAGGATGTGACAAGGAGGATGCCGCAACTGCTCGTGCAAAGTTGAGCGAGTGCGAGCGTGTGTGCGAAGACCAGCAGTGTGATGACAGTAGGATTGGAGAGGAGAGTGTGTGTGCAGACGAGACTGTGGCTGAGATTGATGAGAGGAATTCATGTGAGAGTGAGAAGGCGAGTGTGTCAGCCAAAGAGCGAGTGGTGCTGGTGGAGAAGGAGGGCTGTGCCACGGTGGTGATGTATCCAGGGCGACATGCGGCGCACGTCTTTTTAGCAGACGGAACTGTCATCACTGGGAACAGCAAAGGGTCCTATCAGGTGAGATGTTAAATGTTGGTCTGAACATAGATCAATAAAACAAATTGTGCAGAATGTTTGTTCATAAACTCATTTAGGCATAACTGAACCACTGTCATCATTAGTTGTTCATCCACATGTTCAGGTTTTCCCATCCAGTGTGGGGCTCCTGCATATTCAAAGTGACGGGAAGTGTGTGTACTCGTCCGACCCTCTTGTGACTCCCAGTCCGCAGAATGGTTCTCCCACAAACCCACTGGGAAGCTACACCTTCAGTCACTCAGACAAAGTGGCCTGTGACATCACAGACCCCGATGGAAACCACTTCCAGGTCAGTTTTAGTTTTATAAGATGAGTCAGTGTCATGATGCATGCGACAGTGGGAATTTTAAAACAGTTCCTTAAATTCTCCATCGCTTAAGGAAATACTTCTTTTAAAAACAACAACACATTTGGATTTAGGCTGACAAACTGTGTTGCAGGTGACTGAAGATGGGGAGATATCGGTGCTGAACGTCAGTCCTGCTCCAAGCACACTGAAACATGATGAGGAAGAGCCGGAGGGTGACGAAGAAGAAAGCACCAGTCTTCAAGTAAAACACAGAGAACACTGTCCCAGGTCGGCTCCCACACGTTCTCTACACGTCCCTACGTGAACGTGAACTTGAGGCTATTTCAGTTTGTAGTCACAGTCTAAATGGCCAGTTACTGTATCATGGTAGGGTCAGTCTGAGGAAATGTAGAAACTTGTTTTGTTACAGTCAGTTGAAGTGAGATATATTGTAAACAGAGACATGTTAGTTTGAAAGTATCTTGTGTTGCAGGTTGTTTCTGGTGCATGAGGATGGATCAGGCACTGAACTGCTGAGCTCTCAGACTGTGGAAGAGCTGATCTACCAGGCGTGCAATGACCCGGCCACAGCACTGCTGAAGGAACCACTGCCACACACACAAGGTGCAAGCTGGTTACACACGATAAAAAACAACACTCACTGAATAAAAATCTAATTATTCAAAACTGTTTGTCTCATTCAGTCACGTTAAGGTAAATGTATTTCTTTCAAGATTGTAAGAAGTATGTAGTTAAACTAGGGTTGTTAGCATAACTCTAAAAATGCAAATTCCTTTGACTGTCTCTAATTTTTTGACATTGTGAGGGGATAAAAGATGCAGTTATTTGTGATTAATCACAATTAACTAAACATAGACTGAATGATCAAGATTAAAGATGTTATTGGTTGACAGCTCTAGTTTAAATTAATATGAATTGTTTCTAGCATCACCAAGTTCTAGTAGAGATTCTTGATAACGTTTGACAGACCTGTTTGTTTCATTATTAGGAATAAAGATAAGATTCTGATATAGTCTTTGAAGACATGTGTTTGTGTTTGTGACTGTTCCAGATGAATTTGGCATCACCATCCTGAAGCCCAGCTACCAGAGTGTGTGGTCCCAGTGGGTGCTGGGCAAACAGAACCCTGATATCACTCCTCCCAACCTCAGAAACCGTAGCTGGCTTGACTTCCCTAAAGAAAAGGTCCTGGCACATAAACACATTCTTCCTGAGCGCCCTCAGGGCCAGACACTGACGCTTTCCTCCTGTTCGTTGTTCTCTCCATTCCAGATGAAAATCCCAGGTCCTCAGTTTGGTACCGACATGGGACGAGGTCTGACTCTGAGAGAGAGGCCCGTTGGTTTCACAGTACAGCGCCAACCTGTCAGGAGCTGCCCCAAAGTCCTGGAGATGAGGGAGCTGTACGAGCACCGACCAATCACCACAGCGCTCAGAAACACCGTAGACACACACCTGAAGGTAAAACAAACCCACGGCTGTGATCACACGGTTGGATTTCTCGCAACCAGTGTTATGTGAATTCTTAATTTATACATAAAATATACCCTGACTCTTGTTAACTAAAGCAAAAAATAATTATGACAGTTGTGAGTCATGTGACCAAATGAGATCAAATGTAGCAGCAAAAAAAAGATTATATACACAAAAAGCAGAAACTCTATATTTCAATCACATTTTCAGTTTTTTTTTTAACCATTTAAAGGTTCACTGCCTTCTTTTAATGACTTCATCTTGTCGCCCACTTAACAGATTAAAGTTCCTGAATGGAAAAATACTACGACCAAGGTTGCTGATGGGAAAATTCAGGGCTTCTTACACACATATTTATGCATGTTTTTCGAAACTTAGATGGAAACCCGCTATCTGATTAGGTTGTATGTATAACAATCAAAATTACTGAATGAGGGAGTTAAGGTCGGCAGGTGCCGTTGAGTTGATCACCCCGTAGGCAAGAGTCAGAGCTTTGAACCTGATGCAGGCAGCTTCAGGAAGCCAGAGCAAGGATCTGAGAAGTGGTTTGATGTCTTTTGTGGCTATTTAAAAATAAGATGTGCTGCATTTTCTCAATCACCTGCTACAGAAAAAAACCAGACCCTCGTGAAAACGTGGTGTTAAAATGTGGCTTTGACTGTAGGAATACATTGAGATTTTGATGGAGAGGGAGCAGCAAGCAGAGGAGACAGTGGTTAAAGACCCTCGCACTGAGGAGGAGAGTGCCCATGCAAGTAATCTACTCAGCAGGGTTCAGGTTAGCACTCACACACACACACACACACACACACACACAGTATAAGTTATATCTTATGTAGAAGTTCTGTCTCTTCTAATAATTACTCTTATTACGCACGTATTAGTCTTTTGCAGAGGAGGATGCAGGCCGTGCTTTTGATAATAGGACTTCAGGTGAGAAACAAACTCAGACAGAACTTGCATTTATTATTTTCTGTTTTTATTTGGCTTAAACAAATACAGTAAAAATTGTTTCCAATGAGTTCTATTGTGTTCTCACCTTTCGTCCACCTGCAGTGGATATTGCCAGTCTCTACAGAAAAGGAGTTGAGGCCGAGCAGCCAGATGTTTTAGAAGACACAACCACAGCAGCTAGCGACAGGTTTGGAGAAATTAAAAATGGATGTGTGAGTACATTACGTCATTTTAAAACTGTTTCGGTGTTCGCTTAAAGTACTCCCACCTCTCCAGGTTTGCTAACAGGGAGGGATCAAAATGGACCGAAAGACATGCCCAGCACAGGTAGCTATACATCACGTTTCTTTCCCGCACGTTGCGATCCCGTGTAAAGAAAAAATAATGACCATTATAATCTGCTGCCTCTTCAAATTAAAAAACAATGATTGAAACGAGCTTTGTCAGTATTCACTTAAACACTGACAGTAATTGCAGTGAAATAGCACTTACTGGTGTAAAGTGGGTCATTATGGTACGTTCAGTGTACGCTAGGAGCCACGGATTCATCTGAATTTTATTCTGCTTGCACGTGTACCTCAGAGAGCAGATATGTGAGGAGAAGGCTTGTCGGGCGGCTCTGAGGAACAAAAGCATTGTTCCTTACTTCCACTCAGAAAATATTCCATTATACCAGGTACTGTACTTTACTGCGTTCAATATATAATAGATTCAATTATGATGTTTTGTTTAAATCTGGATCAGTTTAATAATCTGATTTGCTGTGTTGTGATAAAACTAACCACACATTACATTACATTAATTAAATTCATTTCTGCCATAAAGAAACGCACTCAGGTCCCCTTAGAGACTGAGACACATCACTGGTACTTGTTTTTTAGAGTCTGTTACATCAGCAAATGCCAGACATGAGGGCTCTGTCCATGGACCTTCCTCCGTTCCCCAAGTCCGAGAGTGCTGAGGCCTTCCTGAAAGATGCCCCGCAAGAGATCAGTGAGTTCTTACTGCCTGGATTCACTAGCAGCTGCTAAGATTAAACAGAGTTTAAGTGGGAAATTAAACAAATGATTTTATTAAAGCAAATGGTGAAATGCAGAAAAACTGCGACCTGTAGATTCGGTCAAATGCATTTTATTTAATATAATGTGTTTGTGTTTGTCTCTGCAGCTCCACGGCCCTTAAACCCAACGCCCACCAAATCAGCGAGGTAATAATGAGAAGGTTAAATGATGCTCTGAACAGCTTTTGTTGTTTCCTGTGTTTATATTTGAACGAGGTGCTTATTGATGTCTATTAAATGTCTGCTGTTTTGCTAGTAGTCGTCCAGCAAGGAGCGACAAAATGCCTGAGAAGAGACCCACAAACCCCACACCTCAGACAGCTGGTTTGTTCCTTACCTTTCTTTGAATCTCTCGCCAAATCAGTGACTGACGACTGCAGATTAGGCAACAAATTACATTAAAGTCGTACCTTTTTTTCTTTACATTTAAATTTAGTCATTTGCAGACGCTTCTATCCAAAGCGACTTACAAGGCAAACAGAAATCTAAGTCACACAGAAAACAACAAAGCAAAGTGCTATGAAAAAGTGTTTAGTAGTACAAGTACAAGAAAAAAAAGGAAGATGCGTAAGAGTTATTAGTTTTTTCTTGTCTGCAGCATATTGTTTCCTGTCCCATTAGAGGCTGGACAGACCACCTTTAGTGACACGTGTGAATTGATGAATTCATGTGTTTTTCTGTGCATTACCATGTCAGGTGAGAGCAGCCTGAGGAGTTCATCTGTGCCATGTAAGTCAATCCAAGTGGATGTGACTGGAAAACCCAGGAAGACTAAAGTGAGGCTGCCGACCTCCATCCTGGGCTCCAAACCCCGCAGTATGCCAAACCATCAGGTACACAAACATACGCACTCATCTCCAAAAGAAGGTACAGTGGTATGTCTTTGAACATGAAATATAAAGATTGTTCATGCCAACAACTTCCCTGTGTTTGTTAAAATGCAACTGATTGCACATCACAAATAATGTGTATGTGCAGCATTTCTCTCTATTTTCTTAAATAATCCGTACACTCTATGTCTATGAAGTGTAAAATTCTATAATTAAAAAGACTTGACATTGTTAAGATTTGTTATGCATCCTGGTGTAATTTGACTTAATCAATGAATATTTAAATGTATCCTAAAGTGACATCTAGTGACAATCATTAGCACGTCGTGGATGGTCCTCTAAGAATACATTATGAAAAACAGAGATGGTTTCCAGAAGTACTTATATAATAAATAAGCTTCTCTGCATGTATATCTGCTTTTCATTTCAGTTTCTGACACTGGAAGAGCCATTGAGGAGGAAGTGTCGAACCGTTTCTCTGACAGATCCAAGCGTGGTAGTGAGGGGCTTCCAGCTCCTCCCGTCCAGAGTCGACTTCGGCACGCTGCAGGAGGGCACCTTCTCAGCCGTTACCGTGATGATGAAGAACGTGGGTGTCGACACGTGCAGGTGTGGATGATGATCCAAATGATGACAGATAATTCATTTTAATAGGCGAACCTTCTTGACTTCAGAAACATTAAAATGATTAGCTCATTTCGGACTTGCAGTTAGTTTTTAAATGTCCTTCAGTGTGTCAGAAGAAACGAGTGCTCTGGGTCAGTGCAGGAGATTTGTGGGCCACCTTCAAGTCCAACGGGAAAACGTTGACCTGAAACTAATTGCGGTTTATTTTGCTGCGTCCTTGTCAGGTTCCATGTGAAACAGCCTCCTCCTGCTATGGGCCTCCGGGTCATCTACATTCCTGGGCCTGTAAGTTGTTACAGAGCATGCTCATCCGAATATTTGATTAATAACTAATTCATTTATATTAGATGTATAAATGTTTAGTACGGTCCTGTGTGTGAATAGGTGGCTGCGGGTTTGCAGGTTGAGCTGCAGGTCCAGCTGTTTGGTATGTGTGCAGTCCAAGCAGGACAGTTGGAGCCAAGAACACACATCTCCCAGGATATTGTCATCCACACTGAGACTGACATCCTCTACCTGCCTGTCACTGCTAATATCCTTTGAATACTGATAGAAACTTTGGCCGTTTTAGAAGATTCAGACAGCTTGCGTTGAACTAATAATTATCACGATGTCTGGCTGTTTGTAAATTTATAAAATTAATAAATCCCAGCACTGACCTACTGGTAAATATTCAGACAGGTTTTATAACTTGGGTGAATGCAGTTGTGAAATTTCTAAACATTTAACAGGCCTGAGTTTTGCACCTTAACTAACTCCACCCATCCTTCCTGAAAGGTCGTATGACATTTGGCTCAAAGATCAGGCCAGTGCACAAAAAAAGAAATTCTCCAGGACACTTACACTGTCTTCCAGCCCACACAGATGACCCACTATCCTGCCTCCTCGCTGGTCCTGGTCAGTACCAAAAAAAACCACCTTGGATAAGAAAATAGCATTTAATTTGTTTTCAGATTTTTTTTATTTTCTAATTCATTTTCTTTTCTCATTTTCAGAACATCCTAACACATGACCAAAAAAAGTCTTTGTGCTTGAATTCTGGATAACATTTTTGAAAATGCTTGAAACACTAATTTTGTGGCTTTCACAATCAATTAAAAATAAATAAGTTTTTCACTCGGTTTGCAACTAGCAGTTTTTTCTCAAGCCTTAATTGGTTATTTGTTCATTTGAAATAGCTTGGCCAAAACATATTAGAACCAACATATTGAACTTCAGTAAGACTCCACCACCAGCTATTACCTCAAGAATAATCACATAGTAGAATTATCAGCTTTATGACATTTTTAACATAAAAGTTAAGAAATTAACATTCATGGCAGAGCAGCATGAAATTGCACAGGTGGTCATAATTTTACAGTATGTGTATTCAGTGTATAATGCAACTTTTTAATTTACTTGGCACCAGTTTGTGTTATTAATGCTTCTCTGTTTGTCAAATCAAGTTTTACTTTGATTTGCACAATACAAGTTTTTACATTTTCAATGAAGTTTTTATTGAAATTATCTATAAAGTGAATGTGTATTTTTATTCCTTAATAGCAGAAAAAATTAGTATTTGTTTATAGCATAATACCATCTGTTTTGATATGATGAACTGGTGTAATGCAAATATATAATTTACCTCAGTTGTAAAGTGCTGCAAAAGCTGGAAAATCGACCTTGAAAGACCTTTAAAAGTGCTTGAATTTGAGCTTTGTATGTATATTCAGTGTATAATGTTATAACCTTACGACATTCCTCTGTTTTATTCCAAGTAAATTTAAAGTTTTAATGGATTTTGATATTTTCCTTGAAATAAATTTGTTGTTAAAAGTCCGAATTTCGTAGCGATTGAATTAAAACGTGCGCGTGTTCGTGGTGCGTGCTGGTCTGCGCGCGTGCTCGACTCGGGAGTCTCGCGCCCGTGCTCAGGTGACTAGATGGGGGGTGGGGATGTTGCTGTATGACGTCAGAGGAGACCCAACGCAAGGTGCAGCCAGCTCCAAGCGGGATTACATAATCCCGGCGGCTCTTACGGTCACTGCGCTCATTTCCATCCGTCGTGTTCGTCTTCGAACACAAACAGGCGCCTTTCTTCCGGTGAATCCGCGGCTTGTGGCTCTCGCGCTGTCGGTCACGCGCTCACACGTGCACGGACGCGCGCTCGTTGCTCCAGCGTCACGGGAGGCGGCGGCGGCGGGCGGCAGCGGCGTTCATCGGTTCCGCTCGGAGGGGGACGCGGATTTGACTTTGGCTGCCGTGAGTCCCGGCGGTTTGGCCCGGAGAAGCGAAGGATGCGGCGGGTGGAGGAGGACCTCTGAGCGCGAGACGAGCCAGAGAGGAGGCTGCAGAGTCTCGAGTGGATGATGCGGTTTTGCCGCAGGCCCCGCCATCGTGAAACCGGATCCCGACCCGCAGCGGATGGGGTGACCGAGCTGGCTGCTCCGCCGGGGAGGTCCCTGCCTTCGGACGCTACCGGGGTGGGAGCTGCCCGGGCCCGGTTCTGAAGGAGGGAAGGAGCGGCAAGAGAGGGGAAAATGCCGACGGAGGAGGAGACGGCCGCCGCACAAGAGCCCATTCTGGACGAAGGTTCCGGACGAGAGCAGGTGAGGAAGGACGTTCTCTGTTTTGTCTTCTTCCGTCCCCCACGAAGGCGCTCGTGCGTGCGGACCGAAGCAAAGAGTTCGGGCGGGCGGGAAGTTGGCGCATAGTCTCCAGGTTTCGCGTGTCCACACACCAGGGTGACACCGACTCACATCCAGGGGCAAGGACGCGGGCAGGAGGTGGACGGAGGTTCAGGCTGAGGGGGGGTCCAGGTAAACAGACAGGGGAGGAGGGGGGGGAGAAGTGGAGACACACACCCGCCTTCCAGGCAGGTGGAGGCTTTCAGATCAGGTTGTCCTACTTTTTCCCCTTCGAACCGTCCTCACACACTTTTCTCCAGCGGTCCGTCACAAAGCCCGTCCAGTTCGAGGTTCTGTGTGTGACACAAACATTACGTAAGTGAGCTGCCAGGAAAAAGGACGGATAACTAAGGATGTGGGCACCACCAATCCTGCACTACTTATGAAGATGACTGAGTAGAGTTATTTATGCATGTGCTCTAATGGGACATATGGAAGTGCCTGTAGAGCAGCGAAGTAAACAGTTTCTGTGTGTTTGACATAAGGTGCTTGATAAATGTGTTGGACAGATGAGACACTGCTGGCTACTACCTGTTACCTCCAGGGATGATATCTTGACATTATTTTTATTTTATCATTGGTAAATGTTAGAACATTAGGGCCGGTGGTTCACAAATTAAAAGTAAAGATGTCTTGGCTTTCTAAGGAGATATGGGTTGGACAGCTGGACCTGAGAGACATACGAGAGCAGAACATGAGAGACCTAAAATCCATTTAGAGAAAACTGGGTTTCACTAAATCTGCAGAAATAAGCTGGTGCAACATTGATGCAAATGGGAGGCAGCTAATCAACAAATTTGAAAAACAGAGGCTGAAAGACGTTTTGTTGAAAAAAAAACTACAGACTTGTACAAAATAAGCATTCATAAACCAAATCTACAGAAGACGAAGCGGGCAACTGTAGATTTCACTTTTATTTTAGGATAACAAGAGTGAAATATTAAAATATTTAATTTTAGTCAGAATTCTGACTAAATTTAAAATCTGGATTATGTGTTAAGTTCTAAATAAAATTAAGTTCTTCAGTTGATTCTCCCTCAGAATTCTGACTTTAAATTCACATTTATTTCTGTTTTTACCGTGACCCTAATTCCTTTTCAATAAAATCATATTTATAAAGTAGTCAAAGATATTCAGTTGCCCAGTTGAGAAATGCTACGCTGACTGGCCGTGTGAGCTGTGTGAAGAGTTTGTGGGCCGCGCTGATGGGAAAAAATAGCTGGAAAAGACTTTTATCGTCAGTGGATTTAAATGGGCACACGGTGCGTCTTTAATTGAATAGTGGCATTGTAAATTCAATGGCAGCTGGCTGTTTGTGACTCACAATGTCTTTGTGCAGGTTTGTGCATTTGTAAATTCACAACAAACACTATTAATAATGTGTCAGTCAGTTTGTGTGAGAAATCAATGCAACATGGGCACAACATGTGAAAATGTGGAATTTAATTGAATAGCAGATTAAACAGCTAATCGTTTTAGCTCTAAGGGGCTTTGAACGTCCGGCTTCAGTGGCTTCAAGGTGTGTAAGTCTTCAACTAACTAATGCCGAAAGTGCTAATGAAAGTGATAGTAAGGCACAGAATTAGGCATGTGGCACTTATCTGGTGGTAATTGAAATCCTCAGGCGCTTGATGTGTAGTTACTAAACCTGTTAAATGACGCCTTTCACTTTGTTCCGCCTCCATCCTCCGTCTTCATCCCCACGCCGGCAGCGCCGACAGCACAACGTAATGCAATGAATCCAGCCTGCATCTGTTCCTTGCCTCCTTTACTCTTCTCTCATCCTCTTGGTCTCCTTCCTGTCATGCAGTACACAGCTTCACCCTCGACTTTCAGTCTCGAGCATTTGCACACTCGCATCTCACTTAACCTTCCGCTCTCGGGCCCATATGGGTTTGTATGTACAGTCAATCAAACGTCTATAACAGTACCACAGCAGATAAAAATAAAGTTACTGAACTGATGGTTGTATCTTTAAGAGCTGTCAAAAAAATAAGTGAATTTCAACCAGACTATGCAAATAGTACAACAGACCAACATGCAAGAATCATGTTAAACATTGCAGAGATAATCTTTGCATGAGCCACAAAAAAGCTCAATGTCACATTTTGTGACACAGTAAATGGAGAAACTAATCAAATGCATAAGTAATTTCCTTAAATGTACAGAAAATATGCCCTCTTGTGACATTGATAGTTATCTGGATGTGAGATTTTCCAAACTGCCCAGCCCCAGTGTGCACACAAAGTGAGCAGTATAAATGGGGTCTGGCTGGAACTGAGGTGGTAAACCAGTTTCCTGAAGAGGAGAAGCTGATATAAGACCGAATACTGCAGCACATGCATCATGTTAATCAGGACAAAATATCCACTATTCCCGCTGTTTATTCTTGCCAACAGTGATGCAAAAGGCACAAAATCTCTTTATAATAAGCTGCTTTACGCGCAGGTATTTGATGAGTGCTTCTGTTTTGCGCGGCACCACTTGGAATTTGCAGTAAACGTGTCACTTTGCTTCACAGGTGGTTCGTATCAGTTGTTCATTACATTCAATTTGAACTTCCACCTGACGCTAATAAGCAGGAAAATTGCTGCCTGCCCTTTCACGTCAGGATGTGACGCAGTCTGTTTTTGCACGCTTCTTAAAATTAGCTCCTATTTGCTGCTCTTCAGATGTATTTCTTTCCTCTCTTTTTGCTACACTTCCAGTTTTATATAAAATACGAGGTTCTTTCTAGTTTTGCTACATATTGTCAAAGCAGAGGCTTTCTGCATTCTCTATTCACTCCATCTAAAGTACCGTAATATCCCTGACATCCTGAATTCATTGACGTGCAGACGGCCTTCTGCTGCTGTTATTTCCATTACTAATAGAAACCCGCTCATTTCCCGTTGAAATTGTTGTTGCTGGATATAGTCTCAATTGAACACACTTAAAGACAAACTGAATGGATTATTTAATTATACGACGCATGCTTTTAAAAGAGCGAGTAAGCGACACTCGACTTCCACTGCCAAAAGGTTATTTGTTGTTCCAGCACAGGTAGAAAAACTGACATCGCAAATGAGTCTCTCCACATTGTGTTGAAATGACACATTATTTTTAACAGAGCACTGCAGGCATCAACAGCACATTTTCCTTTCCTCACTTCCTCACTTCATTTGCCACCCACATGCTACAGTAGGATTGCTAATTATAGCTGCTCCAGTCGCACCTAACCAGCTGAATCAGTACGAGCAGAGACGGAGGGAGAGCGAGGTGTGCACATTTTCCGTGTGACGCCCCAAAACAAGGAGTAAAAGCTCGTCTGTACAGCGCCCAAATGCAGAATGTTGTAGGGTTTGGGCGTGACAAAGGGTGTCTAACAATGAAAGCAACTATAATAGAAAGGTTAATAAAATAGTAAATGGTTTATTTATAGGAGATCACACTCCTAAAAATAAAATCTGCAATATGCAAAATATTCTCATTTTATCTGCTCCTTATGTAGAGTAGCGAAGTTCGGCATGTGCACACAGAAATACCAAGACGTGGCACAACTGCATATTACAGCAAATGGTACAAGCCCAGATTACAGAACAGTGATTGAATTCAGAGACATTTGGAAGTTGAACCAAATCCAATTAATGAAAAAGCCCAGTCAGAGTTGAGAGGCAGGAAATGACTCACAGTGGGCACATGATTCGCTCTTTAAAAAACAAAGGTGTTCTAAACGTCAAGTCCGTTGCATTTCTGTGGCATTTATACAGAAATATACACAGCGGCAATTCAAGGTACTTCATACTAGCAGAAAAGCAAATCAATAAAACATTATGAAATCTTATTTGCGTCACATGTCAAAGGTGAACGTTGCCACAATGGGCTTTATCGTAGCTCCACAGCGATGGACTTTATCGTTAGAATTGGATAAGGGAAAAACTCTTGAACGGAAAAAAATAGAAGAAACCTCGCAAAGAGCAACAGAGAGGCGCTCAGGCCACATAATTAATAATTATACAATAAAAAATTAAACCACGTCAGCTGAAACACACTGTAGGTGGGTGATATGCCTGAGAAAAGAGGAGCGTTTTAAGTTATTTTTAAATATGGAAATCGTAGCTCTCAGGTCATCTGAAGTAAGTAAAAGTTCCCTCTGAGATGCTGCATCTCATATTGGGCACAGTTCGACAAATACCAGATGACCTGAGGCCTGATCCGCAGTCAGCGAGCAGGTCCGTCATAAACCCGTGTGACAAACAAACGCCTCTTGTCACTGTGGAAGCTGGTGAATAAAAGACAAATACGCCAACAGTGTTACACAATGAAATGTGTATTATTGTCAGTAAATACCAGACAGAAGTGTATTTGTCGTGGGTGAACTGTCTGGTATCGGTGGTCTTCGGAGACCTGTCCTGAATGAAAGCGGACACTGTCCAGGCTGCGTGGATGTCTTTTCACGATGATGTCCAGCAGACTGAAATTTCCCTTTGATCTGCTCTGGCCTGACACACGAGATGAGGCTCAGCAGAGGCAGCTCCAACAGACGCAGGATCATGACACGGCAGAAATGTTTTTGCTCCAGGACGTGATGTGTTCGCCAGCAATTATTTGTCTGGCTCAAAGTGCATCAGTCACGTGACTTTTCAGATTTCTGCTTGTTTTCTGTGGCTTTAGTGCGTAAATGTACATAAATGCTTTTAAACTTCCCTCTGACTTCACTGTATCAAAAGCTTCTCCAGATGACATCACCTGGAGGAGTTTTTCATCATTAGGAGTTCAGACGATGTCATCTGAAGGAGCTCTAGTCGACCATGATCAGAAAACTCCATAGTATGACCAAAAACACATAATCTGAACTTAAGGTTCCTCCGAGTGATGTCATCTGGAGGCATTTTTAGCTAGAAGAGATATATTTAAGTATAGAGAAGTCAAATGGAAGTTTAATGGCATTTATGTACATGCATTACCCAAACTGTGACCACAGGAAGCAAGTTCAAAGTCAAGGTGTTTCTTTCTTCTTATTTTTGACTTGTACATTATCTTTTGCATTTTAAAAATTCAGTCTTAAGCAGACACTACAGTGCATCCGAGTGGCTCTTTGTTCGCATTTCTCCAAACAGTGAGAGCTTTTTAAAGTTAATAGAGCACTGATATTTCCGAGCTTACCGCATCAGAGAAACATTGCATGCACTTCCTGTGTAGGTTCACTTATTTGTCAGCAGCGGCAGCGTCTCCGGTTATGTGCAAACGCATAACGTGGGAGCTCTGCGTTAGCCGTGAATGGAGCGTCTCCGGCCTCTGCCTTGTTGTGTTAGCAGTTTGCTCTTTACCAGTGGGAACAGGAACCTGCTAATACTGACAAATACTGATTGGCACAAGTGCACGCAGTGATAATTTGACTCCGGTCTTGCAGGGTGGTTTCTTCCTCGCCGGGCGCACACCATATTGAGGAAAATGTTGACCTACGCAGGTTCTTTTATTGCTAGATTGTTTTTTTTTTTTTATTATTATTTTTATTAACATTTATCTGCAGAAGCAAAGGAGGAAAAGGGCAGGAGAGAATTTGGAGCCAGCAAGACTAAATGAGAGAGAGTACGGCAGGGAGGGCAGTGGAAGGACGAGAAAGGATGGATTTTGGCAGCGGAGTTCCCTGTAGAGAGGTGCCGTCTGTCACTGCTGCCGTCTCTTTAGTCTCCCTCCCTCCTTCTGTCATTTAGCTTTCTTTCATACTTGCATTCATTAAAAGTTCATGGCCATTTCTTTCTTTCCCTCCCCTCGTGCTCCCCATCCCCTCTTCCTCTCGCATAACACTTTTAGTCCAATCAATCCACTTAGAGACAGACTTTCAGGGGAGGATGTAACAGAGGAGACGTGGGGGCAAGGATGAAGGGGAGGAGTGGCTGAGGTCGGGATGGGATGGGAGCATAAAATGCTCAGGAGGTGGGAGGGAAGATTCAGGGAACAAGGGGGGGAAGATTACGTAAGTAAAGGAAGGAAGATGTGAAGAGTAAAAGGCAAAAATGTGATTGAGACCGTCGATAAAACTCAAACCTGCGGCACTTTTAGAGAAAGTGGGTTTCTCAGGATGGCTTGTGCAGAGTGATTTTGCAGGGGACTGATGAAACAGAAGGTGCCCTTCACTTTCGCCTTTCACTACCTGCCCTTGACGTACGCTAGTAAAAAAAAAAAAAAAAAAAAAGAAAAATTGAAAGACGGTGTGGGTGTGTTGGAGCCTGACAAATGTGCTAGTGGAAAGCAAATTGTGGCTACACTGTGCTGGACGGGGAGACAATTAAAGGGATGACACTGTGCACGAGAGAGGAAGAGGAGGAGGAGGAGGAGGAGGTGGAGTGATGAACTGAGAGGGGCTGGTGTGTTTGACAGATGGAGGGAGGGATGTGCTGACAGGACAAGCAGAGCTGGCCATGAGCAGGAGAGGACACCGGTGTCATCCCATCTTTTTTGTCATCTGCTTCGCTGGTCTCGTGCCTTGTCGCATTGAGCGTGAAACAGCGGATAATGACATAGAGCCACATGCAAATATAGAGAAACAAACACACATTTGCACACACACACACACACGACATGCATCCACGTACAGCAGAACATCCTACACGAGCTCGTCTCTGCTGGCCCCAATCTCCATCTCTGACACAGAGAAATTGCAGCTGCAGTGATAACGCAGCTGATGTCGGACTGGAGTCGGTTAGCAAGAGAACAGTCTAGAAGCATCGTTCTCATCTAAATTATTCACATCGTCTTCGCTGGCTGCATTACAATGTCGAGGACGCACACGCTGGCGTGAGCGTGGACAGACAGAGGATGGCGAGAGAAAAAGAGAGGGGCACATTAGACCATCAGTGTCTGTGTATTATATACATACTGTGTGTGTGTGTGTGTGTGTGTGTGAGCGCTGTAATATGAAGTCTTCACAGTGCAATCATACGCAGCACTTACCCGGTGATGGGTTGGTTGATGGGTGTGGAGTGGTGTAATGCATTCCTTTGGTCAAGACCTCAGCTTACACGCTCGCTCTGACTGAAATATGACACTGTTTACCAAACAGGAAGATTATGACAATTAAAAACCAGGAGGAGGAAAGAGTCACCAGGTACATAAAATCTGCGCCACCGTCTTGGCAAAAATATATTTCCTTTTACTGTCATATCTCCGCTCACTTCATCGGCCAGATTAAATGAAATATTTAAATGTGACTCCAGCTGTATTATTCAGTATAATGTTAACTGTCAAAGTGGGAACCTAGAAGTCTGAAGTGAAATTAATGTAAGAACCAACCATAAGAGGCAAAGATGGAAAGATGAAGGAAGTGACCATCAGTACCAGCTGGGCGACGTGTCAAAAAATGCTATTCATTAAAAATTTATATTTTAAAGTTGAGGCAATAATACCAAAAAGTTTAAAATGCATTAATTATAAACACATAACACATGTTGATAATATGGCATTTAGTTTTAGAGAATAATATGAGTTTTGAATCGTACTTTCTCTTAAGTGGTTCCTGAATCTGAAATGGCCTGTTTCAAGCTTTGCCCACAGCTCTTAATAGATGATAACTATAAAGCATTTATTGATCCCAAAGGGAAACTGCAGTTTATAGAATCTAATATTGGATTTTATTTAAATGTAACAGCCACCTCCTTGTTGATGCTTCTCCTGAAGAGAACGTATGCAGCTCTCTTCACAGATCCTCCTCTGTTTTACTTACAGTGGCTCCTAAAAAGACACTTGGTGTCATTTCAAATGCCTCGATGTTCATTCAGGACCATCT
The DNA here is from genome assembly GCA_033026295.1 of Channa striata. Lineage (NCBI taxonomy): Eukaryota > Metazoa > Chordata > Actinopteri > Anabantiformes > Channidae > Channa > Channa striata. The sequence goes on from CM065168.1 coordinate 40,944,354, forward strand.
TTTACTCTCCACAGCAACGGCCAGTCCAGCAGTCCCTGGCCTCCTCCCTGTGTCGGGAGTCCCATTGGAAGTGCCTCCTCCTGACCCTCCTCATGTACGGCTGCTTCGCCACCCTCGTCTGGTGCGCTCTGTGTCGGGTCCCTGTTCTCGGCTCCTCCTCCATCCCCCTCGGCTCAGACGACGATGCCACCTCGGCAGCTTACTACAACGACATCCTGCACTTGGAGAGCCCGTGCTCCAGCGGTTACGTCTACATCCCCTTGGCCTTCCTGGCCATGCTGTACGTGGTCTACCTGGTCGAGTGTTGGCACTGCTTCTCCAAGACGGCCATGTTGGCTCATGCTGAATTCCAGGTATTGCTCAAAACACGTTTTAGCGTTGAGAAAGTGACCTAAAGGCTCGAACAACCACCAGAACTCATTACACACCTGAATGTGAAGTGTAGTGCTGCAAGAAGAGTGTAGCAGGTTTATGACCTGGGGCGAGACACTAAACAGAAATGTATTTACTCGATTATTGTGTGGTAGTCTGCTCGCCACAGCAGAATTCTTAAAATAAATCACTCAAGTAAATAAAATAATGCTGTTGCTGTCCAGGATAACGGCCCAATTTTACATGCAGTATGCTCAGAAATATTCGCATTTCATGAGCAGAGGACACCGTCTTACTTCCACTTTCCTGCTTGAGTGACTTGAAAAATACACTTTCCCGCTCATGTGGAAATACTCTCTCCTGGGGGATCTTTTGTCTGCTCTGGTCTGTCACTTATCAGGAATTCCAGGAGCACATTTCCCCAAATGAATCATGCTTGTTGTTCATCTTCCGCTGCCAGAAAACTATTTTTATATTAGCCCAGACTGTCAGGGGCACATATGCTGCGGTTGAGGCAGAATAAAAACAAATGATAATGTCATAACCAAGTCGGACAGAGCCTGTTTTCCACCAGATTGCTCAGACATAACAATGTCTTATAAAAACAATAGTGACTTAACAGTTTTGTCGTCGGTGTACTTTACGTCTTTGTCTTCTCCTTCTCATTTTTAACACATTTGTACGGGAAAGAAAACGAGTCAAAAAATCAGTTGTGCCATGTTTTGGGGCCATTTAAATGTCATAATAATAAATCAGTTTGATTATTTTCCCACCCTTTTGATGCAGGAAGTGTACGAGCGCGTGCAAAGACTTCAGCAGGCCACACCCTGCATATGGTGGAAAGCGATCAGCTACCACTACGTGAGGAGGACGAGGCAGGTGACCAGATACCGCAATGGGGACGCATACACAACCACACAGGTGAGGGCAGACTCCCCTAACTCACACCGTTTCTCAATTAAACTCTTTGCTTTTCATATTACTAGCTCCATTGTTCAGATTGAGCTATATTTTTTGTAAACTTTTATAATAACTGCTATGCAAATCTTAATTTCTCCTATAGTGAAATATTGCGGGGCTGTGTGCTAACAGCTATGTGCAGTAAGAAAAATATTTAATTTAGTAACCATGCTTTATTGATGCTGAAACATATATGAAGGTTAAAGTATCTTCCCAATAACTTGAATCTGTCAAACATCTCTCTCTGTCCCCTCTCCTCTGCTTTCCTTTCCTCTCGGTCACGCTCTCCGTCTTTAGGTTTACCACGAGCGGGTGAACACACACGCCTCCAGTTCAGAGTTTGATTACGCCCGTTACGGCGTCAAAGACGTATCGAAGGAGCTGCTGGACCTGCAGTTGCACCCTGCTGTTCGCCTCCGTTTCACAAAATGTTTCAGGTCAGACATTCGTCCCAAATGATCCAAAAAAGATGATGGGGAATTTGATGTAAGGTGTAAACAAGGTATTAACTTGTTTTGATGCTCTTCAGCTTCTCCAGCGCTCGTGCTGAAGCTGCCTACCTCACCCAGGTAAGTAGTTTTATCCTTTATTCTAGTCTGTTTTTATGAGGATCTAACAATCATATTTTTACAATCAACAATCTGCCAATGCAGATTAAAACAACAATTTTTTTCAATTTTTTTAAAAGTCTGAATAAGGTCTCGGTTCTAATTCTAACATGCTGACATGTTGTTTTCTTCGTTTCTGAAATTCCAAGCGAGCGCGTTTCTTCGGAGAGAATGAGGGTCTTGACGACTACATGGAGGCCAGGGAGGGAATGCACCTGAAGAACGTCGACTTCCGTGAGCACATCCTGGCATTCCCAGATCCTGCTCACCAGCCGTGGTTCTCCAGGCACAGGGTGTTCTGGTTGGCCTCGGCTTTCCTTCTGTCGTGGCCGCTGCGGGTTGTGTCAGAATATCGCACTGCATATGTCCACTACCACGTGGAGAAGCTGTTTGGAGAGGACGAGGATAGCGCCGGGGGAGGAGGAGGTGGCGGCTTAGGGCCAGGTGGAGGTGGGAGAGGGGATGGGGTTGAAGGAGGGACAGAGAATGGAATCCACCCACCAATTGGTATTGGAATTGGTCTAAATGGGACGAGCTACAGAGCCATCTCTCGGGTCAACACAGTGGACATGACAGAACTGGAGTGGCACATCCGCTGTAACCAACAGATGGTGCCGAGCTATTCTGAAGCCCTCCTTATGGACTTGGACACAAGTGGGGGCTCAAACCCCACAGCCTCAACACCCATCTCTGGGCCTCTGGGCATCACCCCAACCCAGGGAACCAATCCTCCTCCTCTAGCTCTGCCTGTAGTGTTCAACTCGGCTTACCTTCTCCAGAGCTGCCCTCGATGCCGGAGGACCACTTCGAGTTCTAGCCTTCCCTCCAGGCTAAGGGCCCCCATGGGAACCACAGCCCTGCTGAATGCTACGGTGGCAGGGATCAGGGCCGCAGGGCAAGGAAGCGGGGCTATGGGAGGAAGGTTGGTGCTCAGTCGGAGCGGATTCTCATTAGGGAGACTAGGAGGCGGACGCCAGAACAGCCTGTTTCATTCAAGAAGCATGGGAGGAGAACTGGGAGGAAGTAGGGAAGAAGGAGGAGGCAGCACAGGAGGAAGTAGTGGAGGTGGGGGGGGAGGAGGAGGAGGTGGTGGTTTCCTCGGGCTAGGCTCAAGACAGGACAATGAAGAGACCAGAGGAGTGTTAGAAGGGGAAGGCGAGGATGAGGAGGAAGAGCAGGAGGAGGAGGTGACGAGAAGGGAAAACAGGGGAAGAGGAGGGAGAGAGCGGGACGAAGAAGCAGAGCAGGATAGTGGGGCAGGAGGCGAAGTGAGGGAGGGCGAGAGGGATCGACCTCCATCCTACCAGGACGCGTTCTTCTTTCCTGTCCTCATTATACACGGAGAGGAGAGCTGCCACGCTGGAGACGACATGTGACGAACAGAAAAATCAAAACACTGAGAGGAAGAAAAGATGGGCAGAGGCCGAGGGAGATGAAGGAAGGCGCAGAACAGACCGAAAGGACGGGGTCAGAGAGGAAGGCTGGCTGAGGCTGATGGAAAGGAGTTGCTTAATGGTTTAACAACCACAAAACTGGGAGAGAGGATTCAGTCATTACAAAGCATAAGAGGCAAGAACAGCTCTGTGACAGAAGGAGAGATGCTTCAGAGAACTGTAAGATAAGGGAAGAAACAGGAAACACAAATAGTAAGAGGCCCGATGGATGAGATTGAAACACGCCGGCTCAGAGAGAGAAAAGATCTTCTTGAGAATGCAGCAGCAAGATAAGATGGAGTCTGAAATGCGATGGAGGGCGAGAAAACCCTTGCAACTGTAGCCTTTGACACGCTGAGGTTGTTTTTGCGAGATGGAATATTTGAATGACGGAAAGACTAAAAACTTAGGACTGTCTATTTTCAGATATATCTATGCAAGAACAGGAGTGGGAGGAGGTACAGGTCTAAAGATAGCAGGTTGGAGCAGAGAGAAACCGGATGAGTGGTGGTGTTTCTTTGGTTATTTTCCAAAGATGAAAATGTGCAGGAATTACAAAGGGGCTTGTTGAAGGCTTGAGGCAGTTTTGCTCATATGAAAACCCTCAGAGGTGAACTAAAAATACAGTGAGAAATATGAAAGCTAGAAAGAGTCAATAATTACAAAATGCAGTTTAGAGAAGCAGAGTGGGAGAAACAAACAACGACGAGACAAGAGAGGAGAAAACCCAAGAGTTTTAAAATGCAAAACAGAAACGCAGAGAAGACGTAGAATACAAAATGAGACACAACGAAAACACTGACAGCAGATTAACCTAAATGTTGTTTTCACGTTCTCACAAAATGAGAAGCAATCTAACCGGGAAATCCAGATCCAAATTCTGGACGTCCTGATCGGATAAACTAGGCCTTTCTCTGTACTGCACAGGACCCGACGAGCCGCCGGGCCAGTTTTGGTGCCAATAAATGAGGATTAACACTTATTCCTTCCCTTCATGGCCATCGTACTCCTCCCTTCGCCATTAGCTTCCCCTCCACTCTGTATCCATTACTGTTCTGCAGGCTGTAGGAAAAAAAAAATCTCCATAAAAATGGGAGCGATTGCTTCCTCTACGTCTCAGCTGTGTGCATTCGTCTTTTCTCATCCTCCCGTTTGCTCTTTTCTCCGTTTTTATCACCTCTTCCACACTCATTCCTTCACCGCCCTTCATCTTCACCAACAGCCATTAGTTACAAGTGCAGAGGTGTAATTCTGACCAACACGTCTATGGCTTTTTATAAATAACAGCTGCTGCCGTTAGATGCAACATCTGTGTTTTTGGAAGTGAAGTGAGAGGGTGTTGTACTAAAACGGGTTCACCACATCCATTATTACTTTACACTGCGCTTTTCCTCTGTCACCTTCTGCCATCTGCTCAACCCTTTTCCCTTTTTAAAGTGGCGATTATGTGGTGACATACCTCGCGTATTTCATAATAAAATTTCTCTTGGTAATTCATATCTACCCATTCACCCACTGGCCACTTTATCAGGTGCACCCTGTTGTACCGTGTTTGACCCCTTTAGCCTTCAACAAGGTGGTGGAACCATTCCCAGGAGACTTTGTTCCATATTAGCCTGGTAGCATCACACAAATGTTGGCTGAACACATCAAAGCTGCTCCGTTAGATTGAGTACAGAGAACTCATCATCTTCAAATACCCCGTTTATGAATTTAGCAATGTGACATGCTCATTATCCCGCTGCATGTAGCCATCAGTGGATGGGGACACTGTGGTCATAGATCGACGGACATGGCCAACAACAAATCTCAGGTGGGCGGTGGCATTTAAACTTATTAAATTTAAATTTACTCAGTTGGTACTAAAGGATAAATGATAATAGATTAAGATAATAACCAAAACAACAAACCACAACCACCTGTCGGAACCTTTCCATTCGGCCATGATCCAATCTACCGGGCTGATATTTGCATTTACAAGCAGTTTAACAGGTGTACCTAATAAAGTGGCCGGTGAGTGTACAATTACTGTGAATGGGTACTTTGAATTTATATGCACAGAGGAGCTAAAGACGAAATTGGCCTTTAAAGACCCTCATTTAGGGCAGAACTTGCTAAAACCGAATGTGATTTTTCTACACAGTTGAACGTTTGGCTAATCCCCAACAGTTACACGTCACAGTTGTACGATAGTTTCCAACGTTTTTACCCAAAGATAGGCTTATGCAGTATGAAGATTAAAAATACAATAGCCATAAACCCTTACTCCAATAACTGTACGCTATATATCCCAGTACGTGTTTAAGCATGAAAAATCACCTTTATCTGATTCAAGTCCAAAGTATTGGGCCGCATGGGGAGTAAAACCGCCAGGCTCAGCTGGCGTTCTCGTAATAGAAAAACATACCGGAGGACTTTTATTGCTTTGTATTGTTAACGTAGACAACAAAACTGTTCGCAACAGTTCAAAACCCCGGAAAACAAAGCTGCTTTATGGTCATAATCAATCATTTCCAGCCCTGTGATAGAATAAGTCTGGCCTCGTTGTGCCACGTTGCTACCTCCTCGTCTTGAAGAATCCTCTGCGAGTAGGTAACAGTGCTCTCTGAACATCGCCTCCCAGTGGAATGTGTCGCCGTTAGTCGGTCGTAGAGATGCATGTCACTTAGTAAAAGCAGCCGTGCAGGGGCAACTAGTAGCTATGTAGCAAATATGGCTGCCATTGCGAAATGCAGTGCCAAAAAAGCAGCGATCCATGATCACGCCACACAAATTTAGATGCATAGAGATAAGGGCACAGATGAGACTCCATAGGGAATGTCTGTCTGTCCTACTTTCTGACTTGGTATGTTCATGGAAAACCAGCCCAGGGAGAAGCAGCTGGCACAGACAGTAAAACCATCAGTGCTTCGATGCAAGTAATAATAATAAAAAAAAAACATAAAGCACACGGAACCTGCTGTAGTAGCAAGAAGCAGCTAGAGTAGATAGAGGAAAATCTTCCTAATCTCCCCCCCTGCAAACTGGTGGTGCCCCCCAAAGGTCACTTCAGTCCCTGTGCGGTATTTGAAGGGTCTCCCTCGTTCTCTATCTGCTCACGTGGGACATGATACTGAAAAGCACAGTGAAAGGAGGACCCTCAAGAAAAACTGAGGACTTCAGTGTGGAGCTGAAGTGATTCTCTGCACACTTTATGAATGAGAACTCATGGACCTGCAGGCACACACGTATGTAAGAACAAAAAACACCACCCGGCCTGGACGGAGCAGAGACGGCAAGGACTGTCCTCCCAGTGAAGACTTGACCCGGTTTTGCGTACGGCGCACATGCCACATTCACACTGACGCACATGCACACACACACACACAGATTGTGGCTCACTGATCTTCAGTCGTTTTTGGGACATTAAGCTGAACTGGGGACGAGGAAAAAAAAAAGACAAAAACGGATGGACAAAAATGATTAAAGGAGGGACAGTGAGAGACGGTAAACACCAACAAGTCCAAGAGAGGCTACATGAATAAAAAGATGGAAACTGTGGCTTGAACAGCCACTAAAAAGTCAGACGGAGTGAAAATGTGATATAAGACAGTTATTTTTTACAGCTATTAATTATTATCTGCGCCTGTTGTGGATAAAATTGTCACCATTAACATCCCCTTACCAAAAAAGCACTAGAATACACTGAACACACTTATGTGCTAATGATATTGTTGCTTCCACTCGGCTTCGTTCTTTTAATCGTAACAATGTGGCTCGGAAGGTTCAGTTTAATATGTGCGTTTGTTCATGTTTGCTACTTTTAAAATTCTAACAGCTACATTTTAAAATCTTTCTATAATGCAAACATGGACAAAATGGGGAAATCATTGTGACTGGAAAATTTGTTACAAATCATCTTTATACTTGAGTAGAAGTATTTTCTGATTTGAAGTGATGCCTAATATCTAAATGCCTTTTTTTTTGCTAGAGAAATTTCTTTTTTTTAATTTCACATTTGTTTATGACTTGGCCTAGGTGTCTGGTCCCAGCGATGCTAGTTAATTTTAAACTGAAGAAGCATATTTCACTCATATGTGTTGTTGCTGGATATTTGTATGGTGTTTAATTATCTCAGAGTGTGTCGAACAGTGTGCCAAGAGAACATCGTGCCCATATCGTCTCACGCGAACACACGACTGTGCGCCCTTGCATGTTTAGTCACACCTGTAGAGCCATTGTAACCGCTTATTTCAGACTACAGCCAAATTTCTCCAGTATCCCTAAAAGTGTCACACATGCAGAGGCTTAACACACAAACACACACACTCACACACACACACACGCTGAAAGCATGGGACCGTCCTGCTTTGTTGCCTTTGTGTCCGACGTTGCCAACTTCACGCACAGGACTTTAGTTACTGCTGCACTCCTACGCGTGCGAACCCGTCACCTTCCAAAGGAAGAAGAGGGGCCAAAAAGGTGCAATTTGCGTGTAAATCCACCCTGAATGTGTCCGGCCGGCCGGGTTCGTGTCCACTAGGTGGCAGAAACGCCTTATATACTGTGACAACACATCTGGTTCTGTCTTTGGACACTGACAGTGAATCCGACCTGCTCTGTGCCGGTTGATACCTGAGCATGTTTCACATGTGCACGCGCACGAGACAGTGATTCCAAAGCAGGTCATTCGTCTTCGGCAGCTGATTGAAAGCAGCTGATTTGATTTGACACCAGTGGCTGTGCACTTGAATGTGATTGTGAATTCAGTATCTCAGCCTCCATCGGTTTCATTCTTTTCCTTTGCCGTGACTGAATGTTGCCCAAATTTCTGTTTTCTGGCCGGACTTGTTAATCCCAAGCAGTGAGAGCTCCAGTTGTTTCACTGTTTGAATAATAGAAGCAAGTTACATTTTATGAATGAGCCTCCATTTCCTCAGCAAAAAATATATTTTTTTTTCATAATTGACTATTATTCGTTAGTCTACAGTTTGTTTTTGATGTTCACTAAATTTCTGCTCTCGCTTTCCACGTTTTCATCATCGCTTCACCGTCTTCTACAACAATTATGACCGATGTATTGTTGTCAATACTGTTACTGTTTCTCTTGTGGTCCTGGGACGAGTCCAGTAATCATATCAAGTTTGTCAAGCACTGTAAAAAAAACATGACTAGACTCTGTTTGATGGAAAATCACGTGAAGTCCAGCTGCATTTTCAGGCCTGATTCTCATCAGAAATTCAGTTAGTCTAATGTCGATACTACAAACCATCAGGTAACAAACAGAAAAATGTGATCAACTGACCGTGTCACAAATGTATTCAGGGTAATTCAATGTGGATTTGTGTGCATCAAAACTCCCCTCGCAACTAAACACAGCAGCCAGACTCACTGTGTGTTGTAAAAATGATTAATAATTGCATTTTCCAACCTGTTTTGTACCTGTCCTGAGCCGCGTGTCTGTGCGTCACAGCATCACTGCTGATTTTGCACTTCAGAAACAAACAGCTGTGTTCCCAGTTTGTCCAGAACTGGGTGCAGCACGTGATTGTAACATGTAATTAATAACTCTCTGGAGTTTAAGGCAATACAGCACATAACTGCTCAATAACACATCAGTGTTTAACGTTTCGTTACCTGATTGTTGAGTATCGTCATTGGACATTGTGCTTTTACAAGCCGTAAAAAAAGAAAAACGTTCACAAACGCTGAATTGTCAGTACACACGCGATTCCATTCCACGTCATGGTTTTATTTCTCGCTCAATATCTAATGCCGCTGGATTACCTGTGAGCTGTCGAGCACATGAACTGTTACCACAGTGTAGATGTTATGTACATGCAGCCTCGGAGGACTTGAAACAATAATGTCATATACAATGCATTATTGTATTGGGCTTTCTGTTCAAGCACCGTGGAGCAAAACGTCCTCAGTATTTAAGCTACTTAATATGTAACTGATAATAAGATTGTCAGTATCACACCAGATTGTAGCTGTTGTCACTGGCCTGTTTAAGATAATTACGTCACTGGAGTTGGTGTCGATGTGGATGTTGGGGAGATGGTAATAACACTGTTAACTGATGCGATCCTGGCGATGATGATGACAATTAATTATTAAAGTCAGTCTGCTTGGTATATCAGAGTTTGTTGTTTTTTACCCGCTATTATTGGATGTGGTTGTCTGTTGTAATACTTTAAATCTGACTTCTACACCTGTTGCTTAAAACATTTTGATTCGTGAAACTGCATGTACACATTTGTTGCTCTGAAACTGATGATTTGTATAATCAGAATAATCACTTCCTGTCCTGGACTTGACGAGCACAGATTCTTCCCGTTTAAACCTGCATTGCAGCATAATGAAAGTCATAGCAACAATAAGGAGTTAGAAGGTTGGATTCTTCAGCCTATTACATTTTTGCATGCACACAAAATGACAACACGTCATTTTGGTCCAGTCAGTTTTGTGGCAGCACAGTGAGCAGTTGAGGAACATCTAGTCCTGTCAACTTGACACATTCAGGTTCTTCGTAGACACACAAAATCCAGTAAGGAGAAGTTTTTTACTACTAGAGTAGTTTGACTAAAGTATGAAACAAAATTCTGTTGTGTTGCTTTGTTATTGTCACCACTTAAGCCAAATCACGATGCCATAAGACGCTTTGCCACCAATACAACACTTAATATGTGACATACTAACTGCATTGTTGGAATTCATCATCCCGGGTCTGTGAATTCGGCACAACCCGTCCAATGGAAAACCGTACGTGCCTGCTTTCCCTTCTTTTCACTGGCATCAGCTGACAGTGTTTGCAGTTTTTGTTATTCCTGATGTCCCTCCACAGATCAGGCTTTTGCTTTCTGCCTGGCCGAGAAGAAAAGTGTTGGTGGGTGAACAGGAAACCCACAGAATGTTGGAGAGAGGTGGAGGTTCGGCCTCTTGGAGGTAACTGGGTGTAGAAAAATACAGCAGACTTTTAAAGAAAGCTGGGATTTTAGGACATGATTCTGCAGATTATCACATGTTTCTGGTAATTTGAAGCAACTTTTGCGTCCATGTAAAATGATCTAGAGTAGATATGGGCAAACATTTGCATTGAAATTAATAAGTTTCCAGTTTGAATGAATGGCTGAGCAGGAATCTACAGGATAAACAGGATAAACTTTGCATGAATTGCTACAAGTGGATGTGACTCACCTACTATCGCACAAGGATTAACAGAAAGATAAATAGAAAAAAAAATGAGTTTTTGCATATGGTTCAGCTAATGAAATCACTAGATATTCTGCTGTTATTTGAGGAAGGCAAATACCATTTCAGCATTTCCATGTATCAGAGCAGGAAAGCTGCACCTGTAGGAAAACAAGGTTTTCTACAGCAGCTGCTCGTGATGCAGCGGGTTCAAAGAAACTCCTTCACGGTCCAGTGATGGGATTTCAAAGACCAGCAACGTTTAAAAAAGAATTACTGAATGTGATCTCTGCAGCATTTCCTTCGAGCTGCGAGTTGATTGTTCCATGCTGAATAAGGACAAGGACTGGATTAAATTAACAAAAATAAAATTTAATTATTCCGGTGATGATCACAGACACATTTAGGTTGCAATTACAGTAAAATGTCTCCTTTAGATCAAATTACAACAGGTTTCCGCAGACCAAAATCTGATTGGTTCAAAAAGGGACTGTATCTAATCTTTTTAAATAAAGACTCACCATTTACCATTTCACATTTCAACTTCCTTTCTACGGCTTTAGCTTAGAGTGTGATTGTACATTAATGCTTTTACACCATATATTAAAATATTTCTCTGTTTTTAGCTGAAAAACTCCTCCAGATGACATCATCGGAGGAGCTTTCCATCAGTAGGAGTTGAATGATGTCATCTGGGAAAGCTCTGGAAAAGCAGGTTGATCGTGATTACAAACCATAGTTTGAGCGAAGAGATGACAAATCTGAAGTGAAGGTTCCTCCAAGTGATGTCATCTGGAGGCTGGAAGTAGAGAGATATTTTAATATAGGATGTCAATGCGAAGTTTAATGATGTTTACGTGCTGAAATGCAGGTTCAGTATGAGTCATCTTTTAATGTTTGACTTTTTGATGCATCCATACATCCATCCAGTTAAAAAAACAGATCAAATATATAAAAAAACTGTTATCAGTTTGACAGAGCCTGTTTAATGTGTCTATATTTGAGGTAATTTAGCTGGACACGTGTGCCTGTTTATGCGTCAATCAGTGTTGATCATGAAATGACGCTGTGCTTTTTTTATTATTATTCAAATCACTTCGATTATAAGGACTCGGGAAGGGGCGGCAATGAACTGCAAACGCTGCAGGTGGGGAGAGTCAGACAGAGGAAGCTTACAGACAGCTGTTGATGAGGTAGGTGTTTTAATATCATTTCAAATCTTCCAGCAGAGCAGAGCAAAGATGATGATAAACTTCAGTCTTTCAAAGGATGATTCCTGGTTTTACAGAATAAGGTCACTTTACTGCTCATGGTTGGTCCAACTCTGCCTGTGGAGTCTTTGATTAAACATCAGACTTAAAATATGCCCTAAAAAGTTGGGACATAGTCGTTTTGTCATATTTACTATCGTTTTAGTTTTAGAACTGAACCATGAGGCGAGTTCAACATAACCGGACTGTCCCGAAGTTGGATTCACTAAGATTAAAGAACTTTTCCCAACAGCAAGTCATAGTTTGGATCAACTTAGTGTATGTTCACTCTGGGTTTGATTTCCATTCACTGAATAAATGGGCAGAAACAAGAAAGTAAATCTGTATATTTGCCAATAACTGCAGTAAATATCTGTGAAAATACCAAGCGCAATATATGTATATATTTATATAGCCAAGTTTGCAATGATGTTTTATGAACAATTTAACGACTGTTTGCGTGTTTTTGTTTTTGACATGGATCTTTTTGTTAGTGATTATTCTACGTGTATTTAATCCACATGAATTATGGCAACCGAATGCTAAATACACAATGCAACAGTGAATCACACTTTGCATATACGGCTAAGACGGATCACATTCTTACCACAGGGCTGAAACGAGTCCTTATTTGCTGAAGCATAATAACTGGTATAATAATAATTGCTTTATGAAAGATAACTATAAAATGCTTCACAAGTGAAATCACATAAAAGCAAAATCTCCAAATGATGTAACTGTTGAATTTTACATAAAAATAGTAGTTGTAGTAACCTACCAATGTGGACAGGCTTCAATCTGTCCCTCAGAGCCGGTTAAGGGTGATCTGCAGGAGTCTGACCGGTCCAAAGTCCAAACGTACAGTGTGTTTTTTAAAGCTCAACCAAAGCATCTGCATCTGCAACAGGATGCAGACTGAGAGGGAACAAGCTGGAGCACGTGATCGACTTCTGTCACATTATAGAGAAACCATTTAAACATATGTTTATGTAAAATATAAAGACGTGCAGCGTTAATCCCCCTCCTGCTTCCACCACTCAAACATTTAGGCTGAACAATCAGATGTGTGATAGATTCATACATTTTCCTCACTTTATCACATCATGTGTGTTGTTTCCTCCCCCAGACATGTCGCAAAACTCTTCCACAAACACCAGTGACCCCCTGTCCCCATCCATCAACTCATCCATGGACACTGAGCTCTGCTCCCTCGCACAAAACACCTTGATCTTCACCGTTTTCACTGTCGCCAACATCATCTTCCTCCTCCCCCTGTGCGTGGTCGTGCTGTATCACGGCCTCCAACGGTGGCGCGCGGCGGCGGCAGAGATCCTCTGCGTCTGCGCTGATGACTCACTCCGACAGCTTCACCTACCACATGGTCCTCATGGAGATCATTAGTGTCTTTGGGGGCGTCTTCTGCTGCAGTGGAATCTACAGGAATGACTTTGAAATGTTACTTGCCTGGTGCTTTCTTTTCTACTTCACATGGGACGGACAGACGTTTTTTCACATTTTAACCTGTGTGGATCACTACGTGGCCATCGTTCATCCCATCACCTACCTGAGTCTGAAAAAACAGAGGGGGGTCAGGATCCGAAACATCATCAGTGGCTGCATTTGGCTGCTTTGTTTGGGAATGGCATCTTTACAGTTTTTAGGAGAGTTACCCCTAACTGTGGATTTCTGCCTCTTGATTTTCTTTTTGACCGTCACTTCCTTCTGTTGCCTTTCTGTTCTCTGTGTCCTGACGCGTCCAGGCCCTGGGGATCAGGGCAAGGACGGAGAGAGGGTCGACCAATCAAAGTTGAAGGCGTTTTACACCGTCCTGGCCATACTGGGAGTGATGTTGTTGAGGAGTGTTTGGAATCTGGTTTTGTTTGTGCTGGTTTTCTTAGATAATGAGATGGGTAACAGATGCGTGCAGATCATGGGCGACTCTTGGATCAATCTGCCCAGCAGTTTGGTTTTGCCTCTGCTGTTTCTACAAAGGGCAGGAAAGTTAGTGTGTTGTAAAAACGAGATGAAATGAAGTAGATTTGCATTGATAAAATATACTCAGGTGCTGGAAAATAGAATTATGCAGAAGAGCGGGTCATTGCCTCCTTTCAACGATCCCCAGGAAGATTCAGAACATTTTTCACATCCACTAGGAAGCTTGTTAGGTGTCGCAGTCATTGCACACCAATGTCTCTCCACCTTGATCTCAGCCTTCCAGATAAAAAAATCTACTGAGGTCAGGTGAGAAACAAAGAACCGTCCTGGAGAATAAAACCAGGTCCCCTGACCGAGTTTCCCTCAGACTGAAGAAGATACTGAGTGAAACTTTTACACCCAAGAAGTTGAATTGACCTGATGCAACTTCCTTTCAAGTGGCTTCACATCCTTGGGTCTGACTTTGACGTGTGCTCCAGAAAAAAAAGCATCTTGCTATTTAGCTGATGAATTTCCACATTTCTTCACCAGCTGGTCACTAAATTTAAACCAAGTGGTCGGTTCTTCTAAGTAAAGTGAAGCTTAAAGAGCCTTAAAGGAGGGCGTCACTGATTTTGATAAACATTCATGAGAAGAACTTTAATATGTCACAGACGACACACAAATTGATATTACTATTACATTTTGTTGCACACCAGACTTTGTTATATTTCTATTGGCTGTTCATCAAGAACCAATTTACAGTCAGATTATTACATAATTGAAACATGTTTTGTAAAGTTGTTCCTAGATGTACAGTGGATTTATTTAATATTTCTAGGTTTGAGCTTCTTTACTGGGACACAATCAGTAATCTGTGTTTGTATTTATCGATGCTGCGATCATGTAATGCTTGATGTCAGACGCAGTAATATTATTAATGCATAGAATATCTATACAATGCTTTGCGTATGTTTGACTATATGGATGTGTTCATTGATGTACATGCATGACTCATGGACTGTCATTAATTAAACGTGAGTTTTTCCATTTGCTCTCCTAATGTCATTTGTGTGAGTGACGTTGTTTTTCTTATGCAAATAAAATATATTTGAATGGAGGAGGCAGAAAGGGGCCACAGTAAAACTGCATGTGCAGTTTATGTGGAGCAAACGGTCTCTAACAGGAGGAAAAGGCGCACAGAGGAGGCTTGGACGCAAATATTCATAAGGTTGGTGTTTGTGTTGTGTTATGTTGTCTGTACTTATACTTTATGAATAAATGTTTTCATCTACAACCCTAACCAGGAACAGGATCTGCAAACTAGCTTTGGCTACGTGCTCTGTGCACACGGCATCATCTTGCTTAGTTGTGACAATGTTCTATCGTCCTTGTAAATAAACAATTTTTTTAAAAAGTGCAATAAATGTCGTTCATATGTTTTCCTTCATTGTGTCTTTTTCCTCCAGACATGTCAGTGAACTCCTCCTCTCCTGATTCCTTCCTTCAGTCTCGGCTTTTCAACTCGTCCGACTTCAATTTGCTGCGTTGCCTCAATTACTGGATCTTTCCCTCATTCGTCGTCACCAACACCGTCCTCCTCGTCCCTCTCTGCATCGCCGTCCTCCACCACGGTCTCCAACGATGGCGGCAACAGGTGCCAATGACTCACTCCGACAGCTTCACCTACCATTTAGTCGTCATAGAGCTGACTTGTGTTATTGGCTACATCAGCTGTTATTGTGGCGTCTACAAAAATGATTTAAACATATTTTTCATGGGGTTTTATCCGATCACTTTCACATGGTACGGAGAAACTTTTTTTAACCTTCTAACTTGTGTGGAGCGCTACTTGGCCGTCATCCATCCCATCATCTACCTGAGCCTGAGAAAACAGAGAGGGACCCGGATCAGAAACGTCATCACTGGCTGCACTTGGCTGCTTTGCTTTCTGTGCACATGTCTGCAGAGTGTGAATGAGATCTCTTCAGGCCTCGGGTTACTTCTCTCAGTTTTCTCGGTAATCATCATCTCCTTCTGCAGCCTTTTTGTTCTCTGTGGTCTGATTCATCCAGGACCAGGAGAACGCGGCAAAAACCAAAAAAAGAGGCTTGACCAGTCAAAGCTCCGGGCTTTCTGCACCATCACGGCCATACTGGGAGTGCTGCTGCTGAGGCTGACCTTTAATCTGGTTTGGGTTTCGCAGCTTGTGTTTAAAAAAAGGACAAATGAATGTGTGTTGACCATGTTTGATGGTTGGATAAATCTCCCCAGCAGTCTGGTGTTGCCTCTGCTCTTTCTACAAAGAGCAGGAAAGTGGGTTTGTTGTAATATCACAAAAAAATAATAATAGATTTGCATCATTAAAATCACTTCAGGTGCAAGAAATTATAAATGTTCAAAATAATTGATACAATCTGGGGGGTCCAGGTCGTCCACCAATCCTGCAGTTGTTGGATAGGTCCACTGCTCCTCTGGTTACATGTCAAAGTGTCCTTGAGCAAGACACTGAACCCCCACATAGTTGAGTGTTGCCGTTTGCGATTCTGAGTGTGAATGAGAATTATTGTAAAAAAACTTTGAGTACTAATAGGTAGAAATATAACTCCAGACCATTTACCATTTACAATAAAAGCAAGATCAGATGCATGTTATGATCATACCAACATGATAAAAATATGATATTTTTTGACTGGTAAGATCACAAAACAAGCTTAAAGAAACTGACACTTCTGTCGTGTTTATTTGTAATGAATTTCAGCAAAGATGCTGCACATATGCAAATGTATGTCCATTATTGTTGGACATTTGTCCCTGCAGCATAGAACAATCAGCAGAGACAAATTACATGTGGTTTATATCTAGTTTGGTCTTTAAAATGTTATTATTGGATATGGGATTTTTCTGCTGTAATTCTTCTTTTTGGATTAATCTGACTTCTAATTCTGTTTTTCTTTAAACATTTTGACATGTGGAACAGCATATCCTTGTATGTTGCATTGAAATTGTAAATTTATCCTCATGTAAAAAAAAAATACTTCAGATAATTACTTATGTCACTTTCTTCTGGAGTTGTAGATTGGACGTTTTTTTCCATAAAGCCTACATTACAGCATGATGAAAGTCTTAATAAGTTTCAACAGGTTACAACTGCTTCTTTAAACCAATTAAATTTTACTTGCACACAAAATAATGATAACATGTAATTTGAGTCCAGTCAGCTTTAAGAATAAACCAAACTTGTTTACTCTAACACGTGATCATACACAGATGTGGATTAAATTGTTGAAATTAAATTTAATTAAATTGTTTGTACAGTTCCACAGAAAAAGAAGAACCTACAATGTTCTCTGAAATAACAAAAAAAGGTCATTTAAGATTGTTAAGAAGATTCAAGAAATTTCAAATTACACAACATATTGACACATGAGGAAACCCACAGAATGTTGGAGAGAGGTGGAGGTTCGGCCTCTTGGAGGTAACTGGGTGTAGAAAAATACTGCAAACTTTTAAAGAAAGCTGGGATTTTACATGATTCTGCAGATTATCGCACGTTTCTGGTAATTTGAAGCAACTTTTGCGTCCATGTAAAATGATCCTGAGTAGATATGGGCAAACATTTGCATTGAAATTAATAAGTTTCCAGTTTGAATGAATGGCTGAGCAGGAATCTACTTACAGGATAAACTTTGCATGAGTTGCTACAAGTGGATGTGACTCACCTACTATCGCACACGGATTAACAGAGAGATATATAGGAAAAAATGAGTTTTTGCATATCGTTCAGCTAATGAAGATCACTAGATATTCTGCTGTTATTTGAGGAAGGCAAATTCCATTTCAGAATTTCCATGTATCAGAGCAGGAAAGCTGCACCTGTAGGAAAACAAGGTTTTCTACAGCAGCTGCTCGTGATGCAGCGGGTTCAAAGAAACTCCTTCACAGTCCAGTGATGGGATTTCAAATACCAGCAACGTTTAAAAAAGAATTACTGAATGTGATCTCTGCAGCATTTCGTTTGAGCTGCAAGTTGATTGTTCCATGCTGAATAAGGACAAGGACTGGATTAAATTAACAAAATTCTAATTTGATTATACTGGTAATGATCACAGTAAAATGTCTGCTTTAGGTCAAATTTCAACAGGTTTCAGCAGATCAAATAAAATGAGATGGGTTCAAACAGGGATTGTTAGTGTAGCACACCGTGTTTCACCAAACCACAGTCACATATAAATCTAGGTGGCTGCACAGAAGTTAATAACCGTGATGGTGCAGAAATTCAGTTAATAACTGAATTTGATTTGTATACGTCCATACATGCAAACCACATGCAGATCAATATATTGTTTAAAAAACCATTTCAAAATGTGTTATTAGCTGGACAGAGTATTTAAGGTTTCTATATTTGAGGTAATTTAGCTGGACTCGTGTGTGTGTGTGTGTGTGTGTGTGTGTGTGTATGCACGATCACAAAATGACACTATATTCAAGTCTGTCGCTGACACAGTGCTTAATTAAATTTAAATAACTTTTGAAGGAAGCAGGAAGGGGCGTCAATAAACCACACACACAGACAAACAAACTACAAAAATAGTATATATGGAGCAAATACTGAGGCACAGACAGAGGGAAGCATCGCCAGTTATTGATGATGTAGGTGTTAATGTGTTTTATTTCATATTAAATCTACAGCTGTCTGCAAATAGAAAACAAAGCGCTGATAAACTCTTTAAAGGATGACTCCTGATTTTACAGGATAAGGTCAGTTTAGAAAAATGTCAGTTTTAGAAAAATATGTCTTTCTCTTCAGTTTGAGCTGAGCTGGACATGTACTGGGCCATGAGGTTGGGTTCACTAAGACATCTGCATCCATTTCCTGTGTTTCAAATCACTGGTACCGTTTGTCAACTTTGTATGTTGGCATTGGGTTTGATTTCTATGACAGAGTCTGTTAATTAAAGGGGTCTCAGGCAAAAAAGTAAACACAATCAAGAAAATCTGTATATTTGCCCCAAAATGCAGAAAAAATACAAATAATAAAAAAAAACAATATTACAAAATCTAAATAATAAAAAATAAATAAATCTTACAATACAAGCTAACAAATACCCCAGGTCATAAATAAAACATAAAATATATTCACATAAATAACAACAATAAAATAGTATAAACCATTAAAACACATTTGTATATATTTCAACTTTTATATATAACCCAAACAAACTTCACTGACGTGTCCTGGCCAAGACAGGCAGCAACACAATGAACGAGTTCTCGACACTGTAAAACAAACATTTAAACATTAAGTTCACTCCTATCAGGATTTAATTTAATAATTAAAGAGTTTTAAATTATAAAAGTTTTGCTGAAGAGAGTTAAAAGCCTGTTGTAGTTGGAAAAGTGCCTGGTCTAGTTTTGACCCAATTTTGTAGGACAGTAGAACAGTATCATCAGCGTAAAAATGACATTTTGTGTTTGGCACACAATGTAAATAATAAGAACCAAAGTGGGCCTAGAGCTGATCCTTGGGGCACACCCCTAAAAAGCTGAGGATCACAGGACTTAGTGACTACAGACCCATTGCCCTGACTTCTGTGGTCATGCAGTCTTTTGACCGCCTCGTCTTAGGACATCACAGACTCTCATCTGGACCCCCTGCAGTTCACCCATAGAGCCAACAGATCTGTGGACGATGCTGTAAAAACGGCCCTCCACTTCATCATCGGGACTCCTCTGGATCCTGTGTCAGGACACTGTTTGTGGACCTCTGCTTTGCCTTCAACACAATTGTCCCAGCTCTGCTCAGAGACAAGCTCTCCCAGCTAAATGTGCCTGACTCCATGTGCAGGTGGATTATGGACTTCCTGACAGACGGACAGACAGACAGCAGTTTGAGAGGCTGGGGAAGCATGTCTCCATGTCTGACCATTAGCACTGGATCCCCCCAAGGCTGCATCATAAAAAATGAAATAAACACATAAATAACCACAACAAAATACTATAAATCGTTAAAACACATTGGTATATAAATATGTTTTCAGTCCAGTTTCAATAAAATCATTGACAGCTTTAAGAGCTGTAGATGTTGTGCTATGCTTTTTCTCAAAGCAGATTGTACATCTGATAAAACATTATAAAACAAGTAAAATTCTAGTATCTTGGCCAAAACAGATAGTTTAGAGATGGGTCTATAATTATTTACCATGGAAAGATTTTCCCCATTGAGCAGCTGACTCCCAAATATTAGGCATCATATTTATAGTGGAATAAAGATTACAAATGTGTGTTTTGTGCCCTTGTGTTTTTTGTGTTTTCCATCTGCTCCTTAGAGCAGATTAATGATGAACTCTCAGCGAGTTTTTAATGTTCAACCAATGCAGTCATAAAAACAAAAACAAAAAAAAAACCAAGGGAAAGGGAAAATGATTAGCACGTCAGAACAAACAGATGTGTAATGGATTCATACAACTCATCCATCAATATTGTCATGTTTCTTCACACAAAGCAAATGTTTTCACCTAATGTCATTTGTCAGAGTGACTCTGTTTTCCTTATGCAAATAACATTTATTTGTATGCCTGATGTAAGGGGCTGCAATAAACTGCAAATACAGTTTATGTGGAGCAAATACTCATTTACAGCAGGAGAGGAGCACAGAGGAGGATGAGGCACAAATATTGATAAGGTTGGTGTTTGTGTTTGTGTCGTGTTGTGTGTACTTATACATTGTGAATATAGGCTTGTGTAGAGTTGCACATGCACATAGTTGCAATAATGACATATTTGTGTACAACCTGTTTTTTTATCATTTTGCTTTATGTCTTATGTTTCTATGTAAAAGTTAAACCAAATTAGGTTTGTACGTGCTCTGTGCACATGGACCAGTTGCTTTGTTGCAACAATCTTCTATCGTTCTGGTAATTAAATTGATATTTTAAAAAGTGCAATAAATGTCGTTCATATGTTTTCCTTCATCGTGTCTTTTTTCTCCAGACATGTCAGTGAAGTCCTCCTCTGCTGATTCCCTCCTTCCGCTTTTCAACTCGTCCGACTTCAATTTGCTGCGTTGCCTCAATTCCTGGATCTTTCCCTCATTCGTCGTCACCAACACCGTCCTCCTCGTCCCTCTCTGCATCGCTGTCCTCCACCACGGTCTCCAACGATGGCGGCAACAGGTGCCAATGACTCACTCCGACAGCTTCACCTACCATTTAGTCGTCATGCAGCTGACTTGTGTTATTGGCTTCATCAGCTGTTATTGTGGCGTCTACAGAAATGATTTAAACATATTTTCCATGGGGTTTTATCCGATTGCCTTCACCTGGTACGGAGAAACTTTTTTAACCTTCTAACTTGTGTGGAGCGCTACTTGGCCGTCATCCATCCCATCATCTACCTGAGCCTGAGAAAACAGAGAGGGACCAGGATCAGAAACGTCATCATTGGCTGCACTTGGCTGTTCAGCTTTGTGGGGACATGTCTGCAGAATACAGAGTTGAGATCTCTGCAAAAGTTTCTTTCTCTCTTTTAATTTTCTCAGTAATCATCATCTTCTTCTGCAGCCTTTTTGTTCTCTATGGTCTGATTAGTCCAATTCCTGGAGAACAGGGCAAGAACAAGAATTGGGTCGACCAGTCAAAGCTCAGGGCTTTCTACACCATCATGGCCATACTGGGAGTGCTGCTGCTGAGGTGGATTTGGAATCTGGTTTGGTTTTTGCAGCTTATGTTGGAACAAAGGATAAATCAATGTGTGTTGATCACGTTTGATGGTTGGGTTAATCTCCCCAGCAGTCTGGTGTTGCCTCTGCTCTTTCTACAAAGAGCAGGAAAGTGGGTTTGTTGTAATATCACGAAATAACAATATCAGATTTGAATCATTAAAATCACTTCAGGTGCAAGAAATTTTAAATGTTCAGTATAATTGATAAAAGCAAGATCATATGTATACTATGATCCCATCAACATGATATTTTAGAGATATGATAACCAATCAAGCTTAAAGACACTTGTTAATTTGTAAGGAATAACAGCAAATTCTCTGCACATATGCAAATGTATGTTGAATTTAATCTATGTGAATTTATAGTAGACATACATGTCCACTAGGGGGCAGTGTTGGAATTACAAATACACAATTTGAAAGTTTAGTACAAGAAAAAACAGCAGTGTTTTTCTTTTGAAACACTTTTTCCTTCACATTTCAACCTCACATCCTGACCGTCTAACGTTTACAAATCAGCTGGCTCGACACACAACTCTGCCTTCGATTTGTGAGTTGTGCATGTTGGGTCCTTGTGAATCACCGTGTGGGTCTGATGAGATGTGTCAACCTAAAATGGCCTTTATTTGTTTTTATCTTGTCCAATATTATTATTCAAAAGAGAAAACTGCACCTACTAAGTACATTTGGTGCCTAAACCTGTTACCATGATTTATGTACCAGGGCAAACTTTAAGGATTGTAGTGCAGTGTTGGGGTAGAGGGTCGATATTTAAACACAATAGAGAAGAAGTGTGCAGTTCATGTTCATGTGTGACAGTAGTTTCATGTGAGCAAAGTACAAACACTCAAAACATTTAAAATGATTAACCTGACTTCTACCGTTCCAGCTGACAGGAGCTGAATAAGGTCTTCCTGATTGGTTGACGTTGACTATTTAATGGCTTGATAACGTTCCAGGTGGGTCCACATCCTTGGGTCGACCAGTTGCACTTTAAAGTCATTCTTCTTTCCTTTTTCTCTCACCGGTTAGTTTTGTGACCCTTTCTTCCTGTGCTGGACAGGCCTTGTTCACTTTGTTTAGAAGTGCCGTAACTGAAAAGCTTTAAAACCAGTTCAGAGCTGTAGAAATGTGATAATCCTTCGTCGTTACAAGCATCACTCAGTTATTTTAATTCTTGATCATATACAAACGGTTTAATGAAGTTTAATATTTGCTAGCTTAAAGTAAAGTTTTAATACAAATAATTGACATGTTACTTTAGTGGGAAACAACTTTTTTTCTGTGTATGCATTTATCAATACTATCATCATGTGTCAGTTCTCAAGACACTAATTAACATTTATATACTTGGTTTTATTAAAGACTCACATTTTCCATTTAAATGTTGTCGTTTACTTGGTTTTTCGTTTGTCTATCACTGTCATTCTTATGCAAATATGGATTTGAATGTAATTTGGCTGAGGCGGCAAAGAGCTGCAATAAATGGCAAATACAGAAGATGTGGAGAAAAACTCAGGTGCAGAAGTTCATCTCAGTGGGACGACGCAGGCAGAGGAAGCTTAGCAAAAGTGATAAGGTTGGTGTTTGTATTCATTTTTATTATCTTTTAAAATACATAATAAAGATGGACCCGTTGTGCCTGTGGAGGAGGGCTCCTAAAACTTGAGTTATGTCTTACCATAAATGCCAACAACATGAACTATAAAGTGGGGGCATTGGGGGCCACCAGTCAAGCAGAGATCATCTGCACACATTTTTATTGAATTTGAGTAATAGCTTGGTAATATTTTGACCTTTTTAATTTGTAATACTAAATGACTTTGTTTCCACAACGACGCTATGTGTTATATTTTTGAGGTACATAAAGAACATGCGTGACACATTTGATCTTTTTTACGTCTCTTTCTCCTGCAGACATGTCAGAAACTCCTCGTCTTGTGATTCCCCTCTTCCTCCTCCGCTTACCACCGTCAACTCGTCTCTCTTCTTTTGGCTGAATTGCCTGTTAGTCCCGTCAAACAGTTTAATTTATTCCACCTTCACTGTCACCAACACCATCCTCGTCCTCCCTCTGTCCGTCTTCATCCTCTGCTACGGTCTCCAGCGATGGTGGCAACAGCGATCAACCTCCACAGCACCAACGACTCACTCCGACAGCTTCACCTACCACTTAATCGTCATGGAGCTGATCTGTGTTAGCGGGTACATCAGCTGTTGTTGCGGCGTCTACAGAAATGATTTACGGGTATTCAAGGCGGGATACTATTGCACCACCTTCACCTGGTACGGAGCCACTTTCTTTCACCTGCTGACCTGTGTGGAGCACTACTTGGCCGTCATTCATCCCATCACCTACCTGAGCTTGAGAAAACAGAGAGGAATCAGGATCAGAAACCTCATCACTGGCTGCATTTGGCTTTTTTCCATTGGAGGAACATTTCTTGAGCAAAACGACAAGATCGCTTTAATTGTCGGTTTCTGTCTCTTATTTTCCTCCTTAATCATGACCTCGTTCTGCAGCCTCTCTGTTCTCTGTGCTCTCTTCCATTCAGGCCCAGGAAACAAGGGTCGGGAGAGGGTGGACCAGTCAAAGCTGAGGGCTTTCTACACCATCGTGGCCATACTGGGAGTGCTGTTGTTGAGGCTGACTTGGAATCTATATTGGATTTTGGGCTTGCTGTTTCTTGAAAACATCAATGGTTGTTACTGGATCACGTGCGATGGTTGGGTTAATCTCTCCAGCAGTCTGGTGTTGCCTCTGCTATTTCTACAAAGAACATTAGGGAGTTGTAAAAACAACGCTAAATGAGAATAAGCATAAGTAAAGTATTTTTGGATTTAGCTTTATAAAACTGAAGCAATGTATCTCCAAAAAATCAAAAACTATATTCCTTCCTTGTCCCTTTACCAAGGGACAACCCAGTCAGTAAACGGCCTTTAGCAGTTCTACTGCATGTAGCAGTCAACTTTGAGGACTAAAGAACATTAAAATTGTGAGACATCTGATTGTTTTCCGTTTCCAACAATTAGTCAGTGCTGTGACTTTTATAAATAGTTCTCTACACCTGTTACCTTTCAATTTTATTGTTGTCTAAATACACCAGCTGAATTACTTATCTGTTATTACATCTAGAATTTTTCTGTTGATGGAACATTTCTACTACCTCAATGTGCAATAAATATTACGTTGATAAATCTTTTCTCCATTTCAAAATACAGGAATGATAAGGTTTGCACCCAGCTGTGAGCGTAGATTTGTGTCTCATCACATTCATAAAACTGTTAAATATGAAAGCTTAGCAAAACTATAAAAACGGTGTAATGGGATCTAAATAACAATTTATAGCACTTGTAGTACAGATTTTACATCAAGCTTTAGAATCTGCAGCATTTTCCAGCCTGAATTACACTGAATAGTTGTAATTGGCTGGTAATTTGCAACAATCTCCCCTTTTTGTTGACAAATGTTTGTATGTTGTTGTGTAAAAAATAATAAGTATAGATACAGGCACTCATTTACACTGTTCGCATTTACAGTGACGAATGAGAAGTTGCCTGAGCGACTGAACAACATTTTGCTTTGCCAGAATTTGGCATAATATGAGTTTGTGCAAACTGTGAACCGATAAATACAGATTATGTGTAGGGACAGGACTTTTTGCAGTGACTAATTAATTTCATTTCATTGTATTAGGGGGAAAAAATTATATACTGTAAAAAAAAATTTTCAGTCAAGATTAGGAAACTATTGTTTACTGAAATTGCTGTAAGATGTGTTTAAATTGGGAAAAAGGCAGGTCAGCTACAAAAATCATCCCAGATCATTATCACTGTGATAATTATAAACTTGCTTAATTTGAATTTGGTCACTGCAGGCCGTAATGTGCTTATTTAGACAAAACCACAACTATGGACAAATGGACAAATGGCCAGATCCTAACCTAAACACGTCATGTGTTTACGTGAATATGTATTAAGTCTTCATTGATTTGCCAGTCAATCAGCCATTTTCACATTGTTTGTTTATGCAAATGAAATAAATTTGAATTTGAATGTGTCTTGGTGGCACCAGTGGGTTGCAAAATATGACAAGTAGATCACAAGTTGAGCACGTACTCAAACGCAGGAGTCTACGGTGGGCAGACGAAACCTGAGAAGGTTTGTGTTCTTTTTTAAAATGCTTTTATCATCTTTTCAGATCTGCTGTTGATGACTGAAATGCACAGAGTGTGTATCTTCTCCAACTCGCACTGCATTTTATGCCTGTTGTCACGTCTTGTTTTGTTCCCAGACATGTCAGTAAACTCCTTCGTGTTCTCCAATGATTCCCAGTTTGACCTCCAACTGTCCTCCGTAAACTCCTCCCTCGTTTTTGAGCTGTCCTGCTTCATGGCTCCACCTGGTAATTTGGTCTTTGCGCTGTTCACCATCACAAACCTCCTCCTCCTCCTCCCTCTCTGCATCCTCATCCTCTACCACGGTCTCCAACGATGGCGGCAGCGGCGCTCCTCCCCCACGGCATCGACGACGACTCACTCTGACAGCTTCACCTACCATTTAGTTGCCATGGAGCTGATTAATGTCTTTGGCAGCGTCCTTGGTTGTTTTGCTATCTACAAAGATGATATACAAATGTTATTGGTATCTTACTATGTATCCGCCATCACCTGGTATGGAGAGACTTTCTTTCACCTCATGACCTGTGTCGAGCACTATCTAGCCGTTGTCCATCCCGTTACCTACCTGAGCCTGAAAAAACAGAGATGGATCAGAATCAGGAACATCGTTGTTTGCTGTATTTGGCTGCTTAGTTTTGCAGGGACAGGTTTGACGATTTCAGTAAGCCAGTATTTAATTGTGGATTTGTGCCTCTTGATAATATCTGTAATCATCATCTCCTTCTGCAGCCTGTCTGTTCTCTGGGCTCTGATTCATCCGGGCCCAGGGCAACAGGGCCGGGATTGTGGGAGAGCTGACCAATCCAAGCAGAGAGCTTTCTACACCATCGTGGCCATATTGGGAGTTCTCCTATTGAGGTGTATTTTCAATCTGTTTTGGACTGTGGCGGATTTGTTAAATGGATGGATTATGGAATGTCTGTCGAACATAAGTGGACTCTGGGTAAATCTCCCCAGCAGTCTGGTGTTGCCTTTGCTGTTTCTGCAAAGAGCTGGAACGTTAGCCTGCTGTAAGTGATATGAGAAATCACTCCAGTCACAAAAAAAGTAGAAAATAGCTATAACACTAGATTAAAGATAATAGATTTTTATTCTTTTGTTTTCATTTTTGCTATCTGAAGTCAGTAGAACACCAAAAGATATTGACACGCAATTCTCAGAAATTTGTATCTTACTGATTTGTTAGCAGGCAGTTACGTAAACATCCCGTCCATTTTGAATGTCGTCACCCATTTATCGGCCTTTTGTTTTATCACTCTCACAAATATTCTTTGTGAGTGGCACAAAACGCATCAAAACGTGCCACTCTGTCCGGTTACCGATGCACAGAGCGATCAGTGACGTACATTAGAAACCCTGACGCTTCAATATTTGATGGCTAAAGCAATAATGCATTGGTGGGTGGGACATCAACACAGAAATATCTCACACTCGGGTTTGACTGTGGGTGTCGTATGTTGCGTTTTAATGATGAGTGATGAGTAATGAAGACTGGACTGTACCTGAGGCTTAAGTTTGAAATCACAAAGGATGTAAAAAAGTGGCACAGTTTGAAGCCTTGGGAAGTGCCGATATCTGATGCTGTGGGATGAGAACATGTTGCATAATTAGGCGATTTGTGTATCAGCTGTAGTAATAATGACAGAAGCAAATGTCACCAGAGGAAATTGAGGAGCGACAAAATCTGAATGGGAGGGACGTTGAGATGGACAAGTGGGGACGATCAATAGTCAACTGAGCCAATTAAAAGGTGGAGTAGCTCTGAAAATCATCCTGTGGCTGAGGGGCAGTAAATAAAGTGATGTAGATTTAAATTTGATTTCACTGTATCATAGAAATGTTTGATTTAGATTAAAAAATGGCTATGAATATTATATTATGTTCTATTAGAGTTCCTGAAATGTTAAAACAGTTTAGAGCATGAAGAAATAAGGCCTATTTTCACTTAGCCCATCTCACTATGCTAACTTGTTCCACACAAAACCGGAAAAAAATTATTCATTCATAATATAAAAGAATATTAGTAACAACAATGTTTGTGTGTTGTTTTTAAAGCACCAACACTCATAGGGCACAATGGATTTGAATTCACTCAGTCATCTGTTGATCATAATTGACATATAAAACCACAGTTGGATTTGTATGAAATTTAAAATGGTTTTGGGAACACGAGTGAAGATAAATGCTGGATATTAAAAGCACTAATGCTACTGAAACACTCAAAGCAGCTGTGTATGTGTGCAACCTTCACAGGTTTTGTGTATTTCTGAATGTAAAAGAGTTGATTTTACATGCTTTTCATTGTGGCATATTTTCTGTTTACAAAAATACAATAATTTAATCCCAAACAGACTTTCACTTTGGTTGGTAACTGACCTTAGCTTCATCTTAGCTTGGATAAACATTTGAATAAATCTTTGCAAAGAACATGGACAGTGGGTTTTGATCTCTATCACGTTGACTAAATAATCTTTAGTAAAGGATCTATTCATATTAAGTGGAGGAATGATTTCAGCATGATTGTTTGGTTTCGAGGCGAAAACTGTCAGTCCAAATATTTAAACACTGTGCAGTACATGAAACAGCTGGACTATTCATAGATCATGAAGATGGACGTGGAGGACAGACGTTTTTCCGGAAATTTACATTTACATAGGCATTTTGTGTGTTTTGTGTGTGTGTGTGTGTGTGAAAGTGACGGTGTATTTTACTAAATGGCCGTCAAAAATCACAATAAAACAAGACAACCAGTTAATGACTCTGATACACAATGTCATTTGTAATGTACCATTTTAATTCCCTCAATTCATAATCCCACTGGTCCAATAAACTGACAACGGATTGATATGTGCAGGAAACATATTAGAATTATGAGGTTATATTACATAATAAGTAATATCGCTGATGCAGAGACGGTCTATCCTTAGTTGGTGAGTATTTATATCACATCATTGTACATTAATA
Source organism: Channa striata (assembly GCA_033026295.1). Taxonomy (NCBI): domain Eukaryota; kingdom Metazoa; phylum Chordata; class Actinopteri; order Anabantiformes; family Channidae; genus Channa; species Channa striata. The sequence continues at coordinate 40,972,931 of CM065168.1, forward strand.
TGCACATTTAGTCACTTTAATTAGTTTCCCATTCGACAGTCTATGCCATCTGTCATTCCATCATTGTCACCTTGTTTTTTTTAATGCAAATTGAACATTTGAATTCAATTTTAGCTTGGCAGCAGAAGCAAAGTTGCAGTATATACACCGTATGAGAGAGTCAATCCTCAGACACCGGAGCCCACGGACAGAAGACAGAGAGAAAGCAAACCCAGAAAGAACTACTCACAAGGTTGGTCAATTCTTCGTAAATGCGTCATCTTAATAATTCCACAAGACGCATAAACTTGCAGACTTTTAGTAGAGGCTCCGAAACTACATTTACAGCCGAATGCCGTGTCTTCTTTTTGATTCCAGACATGTCAGTGAACTCTTTCAAGTACTCCAATGACTCTCATCCTCATATCCAACTTTTTGAGTTTTCCTGCCTCATCTACAGGCCAGGTTATCTAATTTTCACTGCGTACACCGTCATCAACATCCTCCTGATCGTCCCTCTCTCCATCCTCATCCTCTACCATGGTCTAAAACAATGGCGGCATCAGGTTTCCTGCTCCACAGCATCGATGACGACTCACTCTGACAGCTTCACCTACCACTTGGTCACCATGGAGCTAATGAACGTCTTTGGCTGCGTCCTTGGTTGCTGCAGTATCTACAAGGTTGATTTCCAGATGTTGCGGGTGTGGTTCTATATTTTCTGCTTTAACTGGTGTGGAGAGACGTTCTTTCAGCTTCTGACCTGTGTTGAGCACTACCTGGCTGTTGTTTATCCCATCACGTATCTGAGCTTGAAGAAAGAGAGAGGGATCAGGATCAGGAACATCAGCATTGCCTGCGTTTGGCTGCTTTGCATTGGAAGAACAATTCTCACAATTATAGGAAACATCTTCATAATAGTGGATTTATGCCTCTTGATTATCTCTATAATCATCATCTCCTTTTGTTGCCTTTCGGTTCTCTGCGCTCTAATTCGTCCAGGCCCAGGGGAACAGAGTGGGGACCAGGGGAGGGTTGACCAATCAAAGAAGAGGGCTTTCTACACCATCATGGTCATACTGGGACTGCTGTGGTTGAAGTTTGTTTGGAATGCGATTGGCGGTGTCCAGTCTCTAATGTACGGGCTCATTAATGGATGTGTGGTGATCCTGTGCATAGCCTGGATAAATCTCCCCAGCAGTCTGGTGTTACTGCTGCTGTTTCTACAGAGAGCAGGAACACTGGCTGCTTTTATGAACTACACAAAAACATCAAAGGGTTCAATGTCCATAAAATAAATACCTTTAATTGCATAAAAATCATATGCTACATTAGGAATCAGCTATACATATAAGTTCAAAGGTGCTAGAAAATGCTGCTATCATTTATATTTTTTGCCATTTGAGGGCTGTATATTTCCAAAACAAACCAACACAATAGGCCGTACTTCTACTGTCCTGTGCTACTTGTTTTCAACTCCTTGTATTAGGAAGCTAGTTAGGAAGATACGCTTAAACCCCAATTTATAATGACAGACTAGAATATACATGTTTTGTTTCCAAAATATAGATATCATATCATAAACCCCCTCTCTGTTTCACTCCAGTTTGGTGTAGTCTAATTTACCTGTGATTTAAAGACCTTGGAAGCTCCCATTTCCTGTTTGACAACCTGGACCTGAACCCTGTTGGTGATGGAGTTGAAAACTCACAAATATTTGAAAGCTATTAAGCTGACAACTTTTTTTTCCTTTTAGAAAATGTGTAAAAGTTATGTGATCATGTCTTCAACCTGTAAATGATGTCAGTGTGTAAACTAAAGTGTCTAAAAGACATTTACTTGGAAATAGCTTAGCATGCTAAAATCCACATGCTAACACTATTTAGCTACAGAGTTTATTGTGTATGTATGTAAGAGTAGTTTTGTCCACACAGCTGGACATCGGTAACTCTATTTTTGCAGATGCATGAAAGAAAATAATAGAATTGATGGTACTGTGTGTTATGACCCTGACAAATAAAACATTTAAATTGTTACATTAGACAGCAGTTATGTTATTTTAAATATGAGGCTAAAATCATCACTGTCATCATGAAAAAATAAAAAATTTCATTACAATGCTTGTTCATTGTGTTTTTATATAGTTTGCTGCATTAGAAAATTTTAGCAGTTGCAACTAGGTAGATTGTCTCTCCAGGACAATGATGTCCCAAACTGTTTATTATTATATGTTCAATACTATTTTATTTTGTGTATTTGGCAAGTCTTACAATTAACACATACACAATTAATAATATTAGCATATATGTAGATATATAGATGATATAAAGGGATTTGATTAAATAATAGGGATTAGAAACTGTGTGATGTTTCTGTTTATGATGTTCATGTTCTATAATTATGTGCTCATAGCTTGTGCAGTACAAGACTTTTTATTTTTATGCATTTACATGTAATAGTATACTGTTAGATTTTACATTTGATCTTCTCGTTTATCACCAATTTGACAGGATTCAAATGAGCTGTAACTAAAACTAGCTCCTATTCAAATCAAAGTCTGTCCTGCAGTACCACCTGCTCCGTCAGTCTGTGTAGGAGTGAGGACATTTGGTCAGGTTTTTAATTCTTCAGTAGAAGTTTTTGAAAGGCAATGACTATTAAAAGCCATTTTTAATTCCAATAGTCATAATCAAATAATAATAAACAGATGGGGATAGGTAAAAATCCATTCTTTGCAGGGATGTTAGTGTTATGGAGACGTTTGATCAAACCATGATTTTCACCTAAACATAACCAGGTGGTTTTGCCTGAACCTGGTACAATTTGCATTATTTCAGCCCTCAGGGCCATTTTTGGGCCTAGGTACAGAATAACTGAGAGACAAGTGAAAAACTAATTCTGGTGCAGATCGAAGTCCTAACCAAAGCTCTCTACAGTGCTATCAGTTTTTAAACCCGTGCCTAGGTCACAAACGCAGGAAAGAAAAATAATTAATCCAACTTAGAGGACCGGTCCCGGGATCTTTCTTCCCAGATTGCCTATTGGTTTTTTTTTTTTTTTTTTTGTTGTTGTTCCGACACCACAGCTGAAAATAAAATGATAGCCTACAAATTCATTCTATACATGAATATCAGATTTTATATGTTACATATTGTGAGTTCTTGAACATTGTTTTTTTTTGTCCTCACTGCTATTTTGTATCTGATACTTCCTGTTGAGGCAGAGTGTGGCTGTGATTGGTTTACACATAAAGGACACATACAGCACAGAAACCAAACCCGAAGCCTGGCTCGGATCTTTGTCAGATCATATCAGGAAACATTTGAACCACAGAGGAGGATCACACACAAGTGCAACTAACGAGGTGGGTCAACAACTTTCTACAATTTAGTTTTGAAAAGAAAATATTTTATGTAAAAATAATTTTCTAAAGTAAGTAAGTTTGTGTGTTGTTTTTTTAATTCAGTCATGTCACGCTGTACAAAGATTTGTATTAATGTTTTTTCACAAAACAAAGTCATCTTCAATTCTTTATTAAAGAATAGTGGCATTTTCATATTGGCTATACAAATATCTAGCTTTCTGTAAGCATTTTATTCATGTTAAATGATATTTATAGAATTTATTCCTTGGGTTTTCTGTTCAGGTGCACTTGTCAATAGCCTTAGAATTCTTTTTAGATATTCTGGCTGATCATGAGTGGCAAGATTACACAGTTTGATGAGATAAAATCAGTCTGAATTAAAGAGCAGAAGAGCAATTTGTGTAATTTATCAGTTTTTAGAGTATCAAGATTCCCAACTATGTTCTTCAACATGCACAGAGCTTATAGTTGTCTGTTTTGTTATTTATTAAATGAAAAATCTGTATTTTGTTCAGCATATGCAGTTGAAATTTCTATGACTCCCTCAATGCAGAATGGGAGTGTTGAAAATGCAAACTACTCTATGGGCAGTTAACCAGTGTATACACTCAATGAGTGTAGCAGGAAATTGTCTTAATGGTATCAAATCAGAGTTTTACTTTTAAAAATTTCAAATGTTGAATTTACTTTAGTAAATGTTTCCTGTTTTTATATAAAAAGAAATGAGAGAATAGGATAGGTAACTGCAAAATTCTATTCATAGCTGAGAAGGAAAGGATATGTATGGAAAAATCGTTATTTACTTGTGGTGTCCATAAAGCATGTGACTTGTCATTTAGACACACAGTGCCCCATACTGACAACCTGAAAGCAGAAATTTTGAAATGTTTTTAAATTAATGTAAAAAGAAAATCGCAAATATCAGGCCCTTTGCAACAACACTTACAATTTGTCTCAGGAGAACCTGGTTTCTTTTTATCGTTGCTGAGATATTTCTTCACCTTGCCTGGAGTCCACCACTTGACCAAGACCTGGTCCCCTGGCCTGACTGAACAATGGGTGGAGAAGGGCCTTAGTAAGAGAGGTGACAAAGACATGGGTTATGACAATGGTTACTGATATTTGTGGGAGGTAATGTTCTCAGGTCAGAAGTCAGGTATGTTGGAGAGGGAAGCCAAGCCAGTGTTTGCGGATGTCTTCAGTGTCAATAAGTGCTAACAGATTTAAGAAGTAGTCTAAATCCTTAGTCCAGAATAATATCTACAATCTACAATCCGAAAGTCCAACATCAAAATCCAACATTCAAAATGCAATTTCCCAATCCAATCCAATATAAACATTGACCTTACAGGGAATAGGAATCCAAAGCTATGTACTGTGGACAGACAGGTAAGTGGTCAGATAAGGAGTAGCAGAACAGGTTGGTCAGACAGGTCCGTACCAGTGAATCTGTCCAGCTGGAAAGTCCTTGAGCATCAGCTACAGAAGACAGTCTGGCAGATTAGACCGTGGTAGAAAAAGGCAGTAAAACACGAGCAATGAATAAAACTGATTGGCCAGAGATTAGGCTGGAGGCAAGACAGAACTCTTCCAGGAAGTAGGAATTAAGGAGCACGTGAAGAGTGAGATAGTAATGTCAGAAATCAGGCTGGGATGTGACAAACACACTGGACTCCTCCTCCAGTCTTCAGTGGGACATGACGTTCCTATGTTCATCCTATGTTGTGATATGATCTGACCTCTTTGTCTCTACTTTATTCTCCTCTTCAGGCCATAGCTATGTCACTGAACTCGTCTTGGTCCGCCAATGCCTCTGTTTCACCCGGCCTGTCCTCGTCCAACTTCTCTTTAAACAATGAAATTTGGATGAGCTTCTTCTCATTTGCCCCTAAGACCATGTACATCATCTTCAGTGTAACCAGAGTCGTCCTCCTCTTCCCTCTGTGCAGCCTTGTCGTCTACGTGGCTCACCAACGATGGCGGCAGCAACGCTTCCGTGGAACAATGAGCCATTTGGACATTTTCACCTACCACATGGTTGTCTCAGAGGTTATTAATCTTAATGGATCATTCATTAGTTTTTATGCCATCCACAAAGCTGACCAAACACTCATCACATTAGTGCTGATTATTTTTATCTCAACTATACCTCTGCAACTCTTCTGCCACTGCCTAACCTGCATTGAGCGCTACGTAGCAGTTGTTCATCCTGTGACTTACTTGAGTCTGAAAAGGAGTGTCGGGGTCAAAATCAGAAATATCGTTCTAGCATGCTCTTGGCTGCTGAGTTTTGGATGGTTGGGTTTGGTATTTCTGCCCAATGTTTTTCTTTTCATCTTCCTATTGTTTTTTATTTTGTTTTTCTCCTTGATTGTTGTCTCTTTTTGCAGCCTTTCAGTTCTCCGTGCATTGAAAAGTCCAGGGCCAGGGGATAGGCACAGTGTTAATCAGTCAAAGCGGAGGGCGTTCTGCACCACCACGGCTATAATGGCAGTGCTCATGTTGTGGGTTGTCGGGTTTCTAGTTTGTTTAACCCTGAATGTATATGTAGCGCAAATAAGTCATAGGTGGATTGCGCTGATGTCAGGATTCATGTTCTCCCTGCCTACCAGTCTGGTATTACCACTGCTTTTTCTCCACAGGGCAGGAAAACTACTATGTTGTTTGAACAAGGCTAAACAAGAGGAGAGTTTAGACTAGATGAACATACGCTACCAGTCCAAAGTTTGGACACACCGTCTCATTTCTGCGTGACTTCTGCACAACGGAACTGATGGTCCCAACCCCGTCAAGGCAAGAAATTGAGCAAATGAACCCTGACAAGGTCCACCTGGGAAGTGAAAACCATTTCAGTTGACTAGCTCATGCAGCTCATCGGGAGAATGCCAAGAGTGTGCAAAGCAGTAATCAGTGAATAGGGTAGCCACCCTTTGAAGAATCTAAAATATAAAACAGGCTTTGAGTTAATCCACACTTTTTTCTTCACTACATAATTCCATATGTGTTCATTCATAGTTTTGATGCCTTCAGAGAGAATCTACAATGTAAATAGCCATGAATATAAAGGAAAACCATAAAGTGAAAAAGTGTGTCCAAACTTTTGACTAGTAGTGTAGGTTTAAGTAAAATAAAATGTAATAATAAAATGTAATAAAAAATGTTGATCAAGATTTAGATTACATTCAGTTACAAATTGTTTTGAGGTAACATATACACTATGTTGTTGGAAAAATTGCACATTGTTGGCCATAGAAATTCCATGCATTGAAATATGTGTGGTTATGAATCCTTATCAGATGCCGTTGATGTGCCTTTCGACACAAGTTAATGCTGAGTCATGACTTGAATTTTGATGACAGCTGTTTAGTTACCTTTTTTTGCTGTGTAATTAGTTTTTTTGCTCTGATCAAAGTCTGAATGTATTATATTTGAATCTGATCTAATACACGTTATCATGAAATCGGGATTTTTACACCCTGAAGTAACAGTTGTGTCTGCATCAGAAGCTATTTTACTAAACTAATGGTAATTGCTATGACGGTGGGGGGTGTCATTAGCTTGGTGTGAAATAGTAGTTAGTTGTTTTTGTTATGTGTGGACATAATATATTCTGTTATTGAAATGTCAATGGCAGTTGGCAAACGGCAAATAATGAATATGATTTGATTTGTCTTGACTTAGTTGCAATTACCTGAATTCTTTACAAAATCTAAATCTGATTTTAAAAAAGGTTTAGTAAATTATGAAACAATTGTTGAAACCCAGATGATTGATTCCATTTTGAAATAAATGTAAAATTGGCGTTTGAGAATAAAACATTTGTTGCGACTATTTATTAGCAATAACTGTGCAGCTGAGATGAACTGTGACTGTTTTACTAAGCTGCAGTCACAGTTGTCATTAAAACAACACAAACATGAATATGCAAATACTTACAGAGTGCACACTTAAAGACTTTCTCTGATTTGGATAAATGCCAGACTTTGTCAACATCATTTGAATTTCGTTCATTATAATATGCTGTGATAAAATAAACTGGACTATTCTCATGGCCTGCATTTTGTTTCTTTGCTTTTGAGGGACGGAGTCGTATGTAGAGAATCTCTCCTTTATTGGGGATTTGTATTTCTTGATAATCTCTTTCTGCAGCTCTTCTGGTGTCTGCGTTCTGGTTAATCTGGAGAGCTGAAACAATGGAATGTTGGAAGAACAACATGAAATGACAATAAGGATAATTAGATTTACATGAATTCAGAACATATAAGTTTGCTGATTCAAAAAGACAGTAGGTAGTGTCACTCAATCCATTTTAGGCTATTTGGGTTGACACACTGTTGAAAAAAGTTATGTTTATTGCATTTTAAAGAGCATATGTTAAAAATGAGTTTATTTCAGTTTCTTTAGCTGGACAGACATATGAGGTAAACCATATTAATGTTGTTGTTGCCGTCTTTGACCTGTCCAGGGTGTACCCAGCCTTTCACCCAATGCCAGCTGGGACAGCCACCTATGGATTGACATTGTTGTTAACTTGAATTTTTATTACGTAATATCACTGTATTTTAATATTTTTTATTTTGCATTTTTTATTCAACTGCTGGGGATTCATTTGTCTGATTTGTTTGTCTGTCACTGTCAAATTGTTATTTTATGCAAATAACACATGTTTACATTTAACTTGCTGGTGGCAGCACGGGGCTGCATGCGCTTTATGAATACAGTATTTGTGGACCAAATGCTCAAGAGTTCAGCGTGGGAAGTCGGAAAGGGAGCAGACCCGAAAACATATACTGATAAGGTTGGTTTCCTTTATCACTCTTTCCTTTTTACTTCATCTTCTTGAGTCCAGTGCAGTTGTGGACCAAAAGGTTCAGAAAACAAACTGTCTCTCTTTGCTTTGCTACAACTATTTAAAATGGGGACTCTACTCAAACTCTAGTGATCGGGTTGAGGGCAGTTTTCGATAGAAGAAAGACATTTATGAAATGGGGACATGGACTTAATTAAACCATTGTTTTAAGTTCAATTAGTCATCATATTTTATTTGAATCCAAAATAAAATCAGAGAAATAGCCCTCAAATTCTACTATGTTTTTCCAGTACAGTTAATTGTGATAAATTAGTAATTGTTCATTACTTAAAAATGTTAACCAAAATGTGCCACTTTTGTCCACCTACACATAATAACTGAAAATGATAAACTCAAATTAACTTCCAACCTAACTTGCAAATCGTTGTAATGTACACAATTGTATTTGACTGAAGTTTTTGTTTTTTCTGTTCCAGAAATGGCAGTAAACTCTTCTGTGTCCTCGAGTGACTACCTAAGTTGGCTACAGTGCTCCTTCACCAGCCCAGACGTTCCACTGTTCACCTCTTTCACCATCACCAACATCCTCCTCTTCCTCCCTCTCTACGTCCTCATCCTCCACCGTGGTCTACAACGATGGCGCTCCTCCTCAAAACTAACAGCAACAAGTCCCTCTGACAGCTTCACCTACCACCTGGTCGTCATGGAGATCCTTAATGTCTGTGGATGCATCTTCTTTTGTTGTGGTGTCTATTGGACCAATTTCTCATTGATAAAGACGTGGTATTTTCTGTACTGCTGCGACTGGTATGGAAAGACATTCTTTCACCTCCTGACTTGTGTGGAGCACTTTATGGCTGTTGTTCATCCCATCACCTACCTGAGTATTAGAAAGCAGAGAGGGATCAGGATCAGAAACATCTTAATTGGCTTCATTTGGCTGTTTTCTTTTGGATTTACAATTTTGATTATGTTTGAAGTCAATTCTTATTTTTCAGACGTCTGGCTCTTGATTATGTCTATAATCATCATGTCCTTCTGTTGCTTATCCGTTCTCTGTGTTCTGATTCGTCCAGGCCCGGGGGAGCAGGGCAGGGTTAGGGTCGACCAATCAAAGCTCAGGGCGTTCTACACCATCTTGGTGATACTGGGAGTGCTGACGTTGAGACTAGTTTCAAACCTGCTTTGGCTTCTGCAGACTCTGCTCACTGACACTGATTCATGTACGTGGATAACCTTTGAAATGTGGGTTAATATCCCCAGCAGTCTGGTTTTACCTCTGTTGTTTCTACACAGAGCAGGACTGTTAGCGGTTTGTCACAACGGCAACAAATAAGGACAAGGTTTGGCAAGAATGATAGGACTTTAGATACAAAAAAGTGTAAATATTTAGTTTAACAGATTAAATTATATAGATTATTGTAAGATTCCAACACTGCTCCATTTATTTATTGTTAACATTCTGGGAGCAGTATAACAGAGGCATGCTGCATAATCCAGGTTGGGAAGGAGTGTACAGTTAACACTAAAATTAATTATGTGACATTTACTTTAGGAAAGCGAAAAACAAAAACAAATTTTTTAATCTAAACAAAATTATTTCCACAAGGTTTCTGAAAGACACTGTGATTTTCAGTTAACAACATAGTGGTTTTCTTCCTTTCTTCCTTCCTGGCAATTACACTCAGGTAATATATGCTTGACTGGGAGAGGACTTATTTAGGTGATGTTATTGCCCAGTTTTCAGTTACAGTCTGTTGTTTGTTGGGGCAATATTAGTATCATTTGTTATAGCTTAATATTATGCAAGTGAGATGTATATTAATTATCTTTCAAAATTTTGTGATAATTATTTGATCAAAGCTGTGCTTGAGGGTAAAGTAGTTGGGGCTAGTCTACATTAATAAGACTGAGAGCCGTGTATCGTTTTTGTCTAGTGGCTGAAGACTGAAGTCTCACTGTGTGGCGGCATCTCTGCAGCTTGTCCATCTGTCAAATGTACTTCCGTAAACTTGTAACGTAGTCAACAATAAAAACCACAGCTCTGAAAATCGGTTCATTTATTCACAGTTCTACTTAATTTTGATACAAGCAGCTTCTGGTAAACAGTTCAGCAGTCCATCAGACAACACTTTCCTCATTTCAAAGCTCTGTAGGCTTTAGGAGTAGTGATGTGTCGTTCGTGAACGATTCGTTCAATGTGAACTAATCTTTCACATGACTTGGGAGTAATGAGCCCTCTCAGCGAACGATTCGTTCATTTTCCTAAAGTACCTTATCTCTCCACATGGCAGCAGCAGGAAATGATTCGCTCACGACTCACTCAACTGTGCGTCTGTCCTCGGTCCTTGATCTTTTGACACATGAGAGACATTGCCGCTCAGGCTCTGTCACCTGAAAGGTCGGCACCACGACAAGCCATCGTATGTTTGGTAAAGATCCCGTGCAGACTGGCATCCCCATACTTTAATGGTTTAATCATCAACAATCCCCCATAAAGACCAACAATAAACTTTTACAGCGGTTGCGTGTGTGTTTTCTGACTGCTGTAAAATGCTACAGGAAAATGACACAGACAAACAAGCTACTCAGTTTCAGTTTGACAGGGTTCAAATACCTGTCACTTAAACTAGTATCTATTAAATTCATATTGTCTTGTTGAACAGAACAGCTGCTCTGTGAACATCTGAGTGAAATCTTTTTTTAGATTTTTCAGAACCTCAGGTTTCAGAATGAATGAGGACATCAAAACAGGAGATCAGAAAGTCAGGACATTTCCAATCAGTTTTTCCTCCTTTGAAGATATTTTGGAGCCAAGGTTGGATTTAAATAGACATAAAAATAGGCTAAGGATTACAGTGAGATTGTAGTTGTGGTTAATGTCCAGTCCCTCACAAGGATGACACAATTGGTTGCTGCCACCAAGTTACTGTTTTCACAAATAAAACTATGGAAACTGTTTAGCTAGCAGCTTCTGCCCTCATTGTAAGATGGATTAAAATAATTTCAAACCAGTCTATGGGGGGAAATAAACAGTTATTGGAATCTTTTAGACAGTTATATAAAGTGGAAAGCCTTGGCTAGACAAATTACAGAACAGAAAGGCAGCAAAAAGTGATGATGGAGGAGGAAATAAAGAAGTAGAAATTATTTAAAACATTTTTTTATAATCATCAAATTTTGTCCTCCAAAGCCAAGCAGCCAGATGCAGCCAGCAGTGATGTTTCTGATCCTGATCTGTCAGTTTACTCGAACTCAGACAGGTGTTGGGATGAACGACAAAGTTCAGGACAGGTCAAAAGGTGAAGCAAAAAGCTGGAACCACAACACTGTCATTAGGCATGGTAAGAACTGATGATGCGCTCCGAGACATTGATTAGCTTCAAGGCCACATGACCTGTATTGTTGCTGATTCTGTGGAGCAGGAACGTTGCACAGGTGGACGAGGCTCGGGATGTTTGTGATGGTGGAAGTGGTGAAGATAAAGGAACTTAATTTAACCTCGAGGCAAAGCATCCAGTGAGGGAGTTTGTGGTCGATGAGTTGATTATGGAAGTCACTCAAGAAGTTCACTGACATGTCTGGGTGATAAAAAGACATCACAGTCAAGGAAAATGTGTGATTTCCAAATGTGGCACATTTATCTGTTGTAGAAGAGGCGTCTCTCTTCCTTTATCAATCTTTTTGTCTCATTTCTTTCCCATACAATATAGACTTTATTCCGTTTTTGTCTTCAGGACTATACAAATATAAACTGACTTTTCTTTTTCTTTCAAGTATGTCTGTGCTTGTGCCTGAATACCATATTTAGAATATGACCAAATCTTCATGGGTTTATTTGAAATTACTCTCACAGAAAATGTGTGCATGCTCAAGCAGCCAATAATAATCAGAAAAATAAAAAAAAATAGAACACAAACCTTATTAAGAATGTATGTTTCCAGATCACCTCTCTCCTCATGTGTGTGCCCATGCTTGAGGATTTCCTCTGCATATACCGAACTGCACTTGCTTTATATTGCAGCCCCTCACTCCCATAGACAAGTTAATATTCAAATGTGTTTTATTTGCATAGAAAAGCAATTTAACAAAGGCAGACAGATAGGCAAATGAAGAAGCAATTGATTTGTAAACAATTACCCACGAGACACCAAAGGAAAATACCAATATTTAAATGAACTATGTAAAACGTGAATAGAAAATCATGTGCAGACTCAGTGAACACACGTGAAGCCTGCACGTTATAGAAACCATCTCTGCTTCACTAACAAAAGTCCCTTTTTATCTCCGACCTATCGCCAGTCGTCGCTTCTCAGCTCCATGCCCGTCTAACACACTATAATCTCTACCATTCTACTGAAACAGCTTTACTCCTGGCAGCTACCTTTAAGTCTGGTTTAAATCTTATCTATCTGGCCACACTTAGTTCTTCAAATGAAAATCATTCACATCGCACCCACTTCCAGTCACCACAGGTGTGCCCCATGGTTCTGTCCTGGGGCTCCTGCTACTTGTCATTAACATACTCTCTCAGTCACATTTTTCATAAACATTATATTCACTTTCACTGTTACGTGGATGAAACCCACCTGTACATCTCCACCAAACCAACTTCCACCCTCCCTCCTTCTTCCCTTGATATAAAATCCTGGCTTTCATGTAATTTTATCAAATTAAACAATGATAAAACAGAATTGTTACTAAATCCACTTTAACTAAATCCACAGCTTAAACATTTCTATTGACAATTCCTCTATCTCACCCTCCCCCTCAGGTTAAGTCATCTTGGGTGTCATCCATTCATTACAAAATACTGTTACTTAATTATAAGGCCATTTGTGCCGACCTCCTCCATATCACCATACCTGCCCGTAACCACAGATCTTCTTTATCTATTTGCCTTACTGTTCCTTCTGTTCTCCTTACTACCATGTCTTTGGACTATGGGAGGAAACCAGAGTACCCAGGGGAAACCCATGAAAGCATGGGGAGACCATGCAAAGCTTTTACCTGTTGTGTAGGTAACTGTCTGCAGTTACAATTATGCTTGAAGCCTGGGGTGGATCAGGCTGTGATCAGTGGTAATCAGTGGTTTAAATCTTGTAGAAATTGTTTAAGGAAGAGTTATTTGTGTAAAAAAGAGCTTCCTCTGTCATTTAGAAATAGTTTGACAGCATTATGCTTTTTAAAATTCTCTTTTACTACAGACCCGGGATTATGGAAAAAAAAAAAAAAAAACAAAACAGAGCTTTAGGGTGGATTATGGTGATGAAATGTTTTAGGACCTGTCACTGTAGTGTAGGGTTGTCTTTTCAGATGGCGATTCCTTTGCCAGTCAATTTGTCATTGTCAGATTGTGTTTTTATGAAAATAAAACATTTGAATTGGAATTTAACTCAGTGGTGAACATGAGGCCCTACAACATAAACTGTAGCGAGTGGAGTCGTGTGGAGCAAATACTCGGAAGTGGGAGTCGACGTTGTGGAGACAGAGATAAACGAACTTGGACGCAAATACTGATAAGTTGGTTGTTTTTATTACTTTTTAATGTCATCATCATCTCTTTTAATTCACAGTGTGGATTATTTTTGTGAAGTATTTGACAGAAAACTTTTGTTATAAATTGGGGACATTGACATTGCAGGAACTGGGAGCTTAAAAGGCAAAAAAGCCTATTAAAATACTTGTTTGTTGAGTTGTATCATGATAGAAGTAGGATACTTCATCTTTACTTGAAAAACTACAGAATACACATGCAAATATCGTGAATATATAAATGTTTTACTGTTAGTTTGCAAGTGCAAAACTAAATCACAGAGTTTCTCTTTTTTAAAATAATAGAATTAACCGCTAGAAACTGGCTGATCACTCTTAAATATTTATAATTGTTATAAAGAGTTTGGACTTAAAGCTGCATTGCCTAATTTTATGATATATTACTGCACATAAGTTTAATATTGACTTTCTTTAATTGCTGTTCCAGATTTTGTCTTGGCTTGCAGATTGACTGTTTTTCTTTAATAGACGACTACTTTTTATGTTGATTGACCCTAACATATCAAAATAATATATGATATTTTCATAGTGTCTTTCTTCATAGTGTTTTTTCATTTTTTTCACAGTGTCTTTTTTCTTTCCAGGAATGCCTGTTAACTTTTCTGCCTCATCCAATGACTCGCTGCTTCCTTCCACCTCTCTCCCTTTGGGGCTGAATTGCCTCGTCTTGAGTCCAGGCTTGTCAATTTTCATCACGTACGCCATCACCAACCTCCTCCTCCTCCTCCCTCTCTGCATCCTTGTCCTCTGCAACGGTTTCCAACGGTGGCGGCAACAACATTTTTCCTCAGTAACAGCAACAACGACCAGTCACTCCAAGAGCTTCACCTACCACGTGGTTGTCATGGAGCTGATTCATGTCAGTGGGAGTATCTTCTGTTGTTATGGTATCTATAGGAACCATTTAGAAAAAATAATGGTGTGGTTTTTGATTTTCTCCTTCACCTGGTATGGAGAGACTTTCTTTCACCTCCTGACCTGTTTAGAACACTACCTGGCCGTGGTTCATCCTATCACCTACCTGAGCCTGAAAAAACAGAGAGGGATCAGAAATGTTGCTATCGGCTGCATTTGGCTGCTTAGCATTGGTGGGGCGAAACTGATAGACAGTTTAATAATTTTTATAACTGTGAATTTCTGCCTTTTAATTTCCTCAGTCATCTTCACCTCCTTCTGCAGCCTTTCTGTTCTCTGTGTTCTGATTCATCCGGGCCCTGGTGAACAGGGCAGGGACCGGGCGAGGGTGGACCAATCAAAGCAGAGAGCGTTCTACACCATCCTGGCCATGCTGAGCGTGTTGCTGCTCAGGTGTGCGTGGGCTTTAGTTTGGGCTGGGCTGTTTGTGTTCAAATCAAATTTTAGTAAATGCACATGGATCAGCGGCGAAATCTGGTTCAATCTCCCCGGCAGTCTGGTGCTGCCTTTGCTGTTTTTACAGAGAAAAGCGTGTTGTAAGAAAATCAAATGATTTGCATGAGTATTATCACGTAAGGAAAGTTTATAAATCTTCACAGTAATTTATGAAATGTAAATTACAATTTAAGATTATAGTATGATAGCAAACATGCTCCCTTAGTTTTGCCGTTTTGGGCCAGTTTAACCCCGAATGTGTAAAGATACAGTTCAGATGTGTTTGTCAAATCCTTTAAAACATTTCTGTGATGGTATGGGGGTGCATAGCATGGCTGAAAGATGAAGACAAAATTAATGTAATACACAGCCACTGCAGCACCCTCTGTCAAATATCCATATCATTGAATCAGTGAATAAGTGTAACAAGGTGACTGCTAATAAGGTCTATGACGTCCAACATGGACATGTGTTGATCATACAACATATGTTCAGTTTTCCATGTGATCACTTGCTCTAATTGTTTACATAACAATTATCATTATTATTAATATTATTTTGCATATCAACTTGTCAGTGTCACTTTTTATGCAAATAAAACGCGCTGTGGTGGACAGGCGGTAGAGAACCCCTGTAGGCCACTTTGGTGATCCATGCGTGACTGTATGTTTCTTTAAAGACCTCAGGTTCACTCAGGGGATCTTCAGGGGAATCAGGCTGTTGGGTAACAACTGGTGGTGATCCACCTGATACCTACATCATACATGTATTATTATTATTATTATTATTATTATTGAACCATGCTGTGGACCTGCATATTAAATGTAATGTGTTAGTCCATAACATGAGGAACGGACGACTTCTTAGTCTTAATTTCAAACCATTATTTCTTTTCAGTCGGACATTCTTTTTTTGATTATCTATTTTTCTTCTCCTCTGGTAAAGGCCCAGTAAAGCTGGTGGGAACATACTGTATGTCTTTACATTAATTACCCTAGTAGAGTTTTTTCTGATGCTGCAGTGGTTGTTCATCCCCTTGGCTCTGCCCAAAGCCCACCTTTAATCCTTAATTACTGTCTCTATGTAGCCTCTAATTAAAGCCGGGGTTTGATGCAGCATAGGTCCAATTTGATTATACTGCAAATTATTGGAGGCAACATTAGATTTGGATCACAACATTAAAGGTTTTGAGCTTGGTTTAAATAGTAGAAAGATATGATTTGAATGGTCACATTGACATTTTTCTAAGAAAATTATTAGAAAGAGTTCTCATTTAGCTTCTGTGACAACTGTCTTTGATTTACCGTGTGTGTACTGCAAGTGCACAGTATTAAGTTAGACACTGCGCCTCTCTCCAAACTAAATTACCAATAATCGTGTGATTGTCAGTGTGAAGCGCCATATCTGAGTGAGCTGCAGTCCCAGGTGTCATTAAAACAACACAACCAGACTTACACAAACACTCAGAGAGCGCACAGCTACAGGCTCCCTCTGATTCAAATACACACCAGACTTTGTCAACATTTAATTTGAATTCTGCCAAGTTTATGGACCAATAAAATGAACTACAGAAAAACCTGATGAAAAACGAATAATCTCTTGTTTAACATGGCAGATGTGAATGTTTTAAACCGTCCTGCAATAATAACATGATGATTCAACTAACAAAATTATGATATTCGGGGCAATAATGCTGTGTGCGTGTGTATGATGTGTCTGTACAGTATATGTTTTTTATCAATTCAATTCAATTCAACTTTATTTATATAGCGCCAATTTACAACAAAGTCATCTCAAGGCACTTTACATAATGAAGTCAAGACTATACAAACATTTAGAGAAAACCCAACAAATCCCCCTTGAGCAGCTATAGGCAACAGTGGAGAGGAAATAATCACTTTAACGGAAGAAACCTCCAGCAGAACCAGGCTCAGGGTGGCGGACATCTGCCTTGACCGGTTGGGCTGAGTGGGAAACACTGGGCAGGTTGGTTACAGGACCAGTAGCTGCACACTGGAAGCCGAGTACACCTGAAGACATGGACAGAGAGAGGGAGACATGGGCTGAGAGGAGGAAAGTGTCTCAGTCCATCAGCGGTTGGTCCCCCAGCAGTCTGAGCCTATAGCAGCAGGACTAGAACTAACTAGAAGCTTTATGCTTATATATGAGTGTTTCTACTTATTTTGCACAGGCTGCATTTTATTACACTGTAAATTATACATATTATTTTCCACTTAGTGTCTTGTAATGTAATTCTAATTAATGATGACTAATAATGGTTCATTTATCATTGTGTCACTGTTGTTTCATGCAAATAAAGCATATTTGAATTCACCTGGGTCGAGCTCGTACAGTGTTTCTGGAACATATTTTCAGACACCACAGAGGGGAGACGCAGGGAGAAAAACCTGGACAACTAATAGTGATAAGGTTGGTGTTTTTATTACTTTCAAGTTGTTTTCAGGAACAATTGATGTCAACATTTGATTCCATTTCTGTATATTGTTGTCTTTTTTTCATCCAGACATGTCAGCGAACTCTTCTGCTTATCACCCTCATCTTCAACCTTCCTCTATCGATTTGTCCCCCCTTTCCAAAATGATCTGTTATATGATCAAGCCAGGTTGGGTGATTTTCACCGCTTTGACCATCACAAGCATCCTCCTCCTCCTTCCTCTCTGGATGCTCATTCTTCCCCATGGTCTCCAGCGATGGCGGCAGAAGTGCTCCTCATCCTCAGCAGCCGTGACAAGTCCCTCTGACATGTTTACTTTTCATATAATCACAATACAGTTGATTGGTGCTATTGGAAATATCATCTCTTGCTGCAGTATCCAAAGGAAGGATTTCCAAATGTTTATGGTGGGGATGTACCTTTTCTCTTTTACCTGGTACGGAGAGACATGCTTCCACCTTTTAACGTGCTTAGAACACTATTTAGCGGTGGTTCATCCCATCATCTACTTGAGACTGAGAAAAGAGAGAGGGGTCAGGATCAGAAAAATCACTATTGGCTGCGTTTGGCTGTTTTGCATTGTATCGACGTGCCTGAGTGCAATAGTAAATTTCTCCCTAATTTTGGGTTTCTGTCTTCTTGTTATCTCCATAATCATCAGCTTCTTCAGCGGCCTTTCTGTTCTGTCCATTCTGATTCGTTCAGGCCCGGGGAGACAGGGATCTAACAGGGGCAGTTTTGACCGAGCAAAGCTGAAGGCTTTCTGCATCATCGTGACCATACTGGTAGTGCTGTTTTTGAGGTGGGCTTGGAATATTATTTGGGCTGTGCTATATATGTTGAACACAAATATTAACCAATGTGCATGGATAGTATCTCAAAACTGGATTAATCTCCCCAGCAGTCTTATGTTACCTCTTTTGTTCTTACAGAGAACAAAGACTTTAGCATGTTGCAACAACAAAGGAAAATAAGATTTAAATAAATGAAAATATTTAGAATTATTAAGACAAATTGTACAGTTAGGGTGTAATTTCTACATTTGCTCTACTGCACTTTTTCCCCATATTTTTGTGGACAATTTTGTAAATCTGTAGTTTATAAGGGCTGCCACAGTCTGAATGCATCTGTTTTACATTTGCTTTAACCAGACTATAATTTTCTGTAAACCCAAACTGGTTTTTTTAAACGTCTTACGGTTATAACAATTTTTGACAGTGACAGTCATCCAGTTGGTGGCTTCATGATACTGGCCTGCCACAGTCTGAATGACAAGGATGTGATGGTGTTTTGACATTAGTATGTAGTTACTTTAACCCAGACTATAATTTGTCTCTAAACCTAACAAAGTAGTTTTGTGTCTAAACTTTTTACATTACACATATTTATTAATACAACCATGACAGTCTTTTTCTTTGATCCCCACCAGCTTATGAGTCTACATCAGCACATGATAGTGGAACTAATGATCTGATTACAATGAGTTGGCCTGATAAATCTTGGGGGCATAGCCCATCAGCTGTAAATTTATGTTGAATTTAAGTCTTTTGGCCATTTAGAGTCAATTAACCTAACATTCCTGTCTTTAAAATGCAATCCCCAATGCAGTTTTTTTCAGTAATTCTTGTGGCGTCAATTCCTGGCACTCCTGGAGGGTCCAGTAATAATGCCAAATATTGGATGGCTAACACACAATAACATGTTAACAGAAAATATTAACGTATGTCAATTGTTTGTCTTAAGGCACTTGCGAAACTTACCAAAACTGCAGTGAAGAATGATTAATATAATCTAAACTTACCGAAAATCACAGCATGCAGTTCATGTCTTTGTTTTTTTTGGACATATTTACAACTTTGTTGACATATAAGTTACGTTTGTTAACTGTTTATTGCAATGGATTTATAAAATAAAATGTATATATATATATGTGTATGTGAAAAATGTGTTTTATACAATATTGATAAGTTACTGTATCTGGACACAAGTGATAATAAACACTGTATGCAAATAATGTTACTGATGCAAATAAGGTGTGTATGATGCACAATTCTCACACGTTTTGTGTATTTTTGAATCTATGAATGGTGTTTATATGTCAACTTCATGTTTTATTGACATTACAGCTTGTTGCGTTTTCTTATTTCTCATTAAATGGTGATTAATTTGACCATGTGACTCACCGTCACACAGTTTATATAAGCAAAACATATTTTAATTTTACTTGGCGGAGGTAGCAAGAGGCTGCAATGGATAGTGAGATCAGTATTTGTGGAGCAAATAGTCCGGCACAAGAGTCCGAAGCGTGAAGACGCAAAGGGAGCAAGCTTGGAAACAAATAGTGAGAAGGTTGGTGTTCTTCTTGGTTTTGACATTATCATCAGCTTTTTCAGCTTTTTAATTTAACTGGATGACCAAAAAGAAAAAAATACATTAAAATACATTTTTCCCACACAGAAAATGCAATAAACAAGGGAATATCCGTTTGCTTATCATAGTTAGTATAACTATCCGAGCCTTTTTGAAATAGGTCCCCACATTAAATGCTGGTGGCAGTACAACGTCACTGGAGTACTCCCAAAATATTGCAATAATGTTGATTTATCTTCAAAATCAGAATCAGAAATTTGTTTATTTCTAAGTTTTCACGTACAGTACAATAAACTTTCTTTGGTGAGTTAGTGAACATAATAATATAAAAAACAGATTTGAGAAAAAAACGAAGACATAGTTAAAAACAATTAGTTTAGCATTAAATGAAATCTTAGTAAAGTCCTTTCACTTAGTTCTTGAGGGAAATTCTGTAACAGTATTTTCTCTTATATTGCTTTTTAAATCCAAACAGGTACCTGCTGCACCGGGAAACGATAATAACAACAGTAAAGAAGTGTGATCCAGGACCAAAACACTGGACTAAGATACTTTATAGATATTGAGCAGATACAGTAGGACTTGTAGATATGTTTATCATATGTTACAGGTTTGTGTGTTTGATTAAACTATTTCACATTATTTACACTATATGCAAAGATTTAAAATAACTTTCTACAAATTACCTTAACTGCAGTGTTTGTCGTGCACTAGCTGTTTAGCCGTCCAAAGTAAAAATGAGCTAACGTAAACATGAGCTAACGCGAGCCATTCTTATTAACACATAAACTGCGTTTTGATTTTACAGAAAACTAAACAGGACATTTGAATACAACAGCTACTTTACAAGCTCTGCAATAGTCAGATGTATTTGTATACTCTGCATAGACATTTCTAGTTTGCAGCACACACACAGAGTGAACAATAACGATCACTAACTAACGGTGTTTCTGTTTCTAATACAGACATGACACAAATCTCTTCCGCCTTCTCCAGCGATTCCCTCCTTCTTTCCGTCGTCAACGCCTCTTCTACCCTTGCGCTGGATTGCCTCACCACCGAGCCAGTTTCCTCAGTCTTCGCCACTTTCACCATCACCAACGTCCTCCTCCTCCTCCCTCTCTGCCTCATGGTCCTCTACAACGGTCTCCAACGATGGCAACAGCAGCGCTCTTCCTCCAAACCAACGGCGACGAGTCACTCCGACAGCTTCACCTACCACTTGGTCGCCATTCAGCTATTCAATGTCTTTGGGAGCATCTTCTGTTTTGTAGGCACCTACCAAAGTAGTTTATCGCTGTTACTGGTGTGGTTCTATCTTTTCTCCTTCACCTGGTACGCAGAAACCTTCTTTCACCTTCTGACCTGTGTGGAGCGCTATTTGGCCGTTGTTCATCCCATCACTTACTTTCAGCCTGAGACAGGAGAGAGGGATCCGGATGAGAAACATCTCCATCGGCTGCATTTGGCTGCTTTGTTTTGGGGGCATAAGTATAATGAGTAACAAAAATGTCTTCGTAATTGTGGATTTGTGCCTCTTGATCACCTCTGTAGCAATTGTCTCCTTCTGCAGCCTTTGTGTTCTCCGCGTTCTGATTCGTCCCGGCCCAGGAGAACAGGGCAGGGACCGAGTCAAGGTTGACCAATCAAAGCAGAGGGCTTTCTGCACCATTCTGGCCATCCTGGGCGTCTTGTTGTTAAGATGCTCATGGAATCTGGTTTGGACTGTGATGGATGTGTTGAATATAGGGATTAATCAATGTCTGGGCATCATGTGTGAAGTGTGGTTTAATTTCCCCAGCAGTCTGGTGCTGCCTCTGCTGTTCCTACAGAGAACCGGAGCTTTGGTGTGCTGTAAAAACAGAATTAAGTGAGAACTAGTCGACTTCAGTTACAAGAAATAATTACTCAGAACAATAAAAAATAATGACTGTGCAATCATAGTCAAATTAAAATTTATTTTAAGCCAAATGAGGAGAATATACAAAAACAAACGAAACAAAAAGCAGAGATACACAACTTTGTACAATTCATTTCCCAACTGATTTGTTTGTCATTTGTTGTTTGGATCAGGAGTCAGAGTTGGACCTTTCAGAAACAACCAACTGAAATATGTAATAAGGATCCACAGTGGAGAGAAATACTTCAAAACATTTGGATACAGTATGTGACAACATGTTTTAAATAAGTTGCATTTTAGTGTGTCATATAACTTAAGCTACACAAATGTACACGCTGTGTACTCCTCTGGACACTTTAACCCAGACTGGAAAGCTGGACCCGGGTGGTTCCTGCTAGAATAATCCCTAATTTAAACACATTTTGCAATAATACGATCAAATTCCAGGTATGGTTAAATATTGTAGTGACCCGGCCGGTGGACCAGAGGCTGGGCCGCTAAGGACTATGGGAAATGTAGATAGTTGCTGTGTCTAGTGTGTTTTAGTGTATTTGTGTTAGTGATTGTGGCTGTGGGGAATGTGTTGATTGTGTGGGGAGTGTCGGATGTCTTTGTGAGGTGTTTATGTGTACTAGGGTTGGCCGGCACCGTGGGGGAGGGTGTTGTGTGCGAGAGTGACCCTCACGGTGACCGGCTCAAGTTGTTGTTGGCTTTTCTGCCTATGATCAATAAAAGCTGGTTATTCCTGTGGAATAGCCAATCAAAAGACAGAACTGCTCTCCTTGCTTCCGTGTTTCTTTGCAAGATCACTTGTAGTCGTGCGGTGTATGGGGCACAAGTGATCTCACAGCCAGGTTAGAAACTCCAGCTCCCTCTAAAAACCCACCATAGCTGGCACTACAATATATTACAATCATACTTTTAAACATACTGTTGTTTCAAGCAATAATAAAAAAAGAACAGCAAAAAACAGACAGCGATGGGCTGCAACATACTGGGCCTGGAATCTGTTGGAGTTTAAGCCTGATGGCCGGTAAAGTTCCCCCCGCTCACGGTTGCCGTGACTCGGTGTCACGGCCACGGAGGAAACGCCGCCGTGGCCGGGGTCGGTGAAGCTGAAGACCTGCCTGACGCGGGCCTGTCCAGTTCGGCCTGGTAAACGCCGGGTCTCTGGTGAACAGAACTTCTGTCCTTCAGGATTTTCTCCAGCTCACGGTGTTTGAATGCGGGTGAGTCCATCGCTCTTTCGGAACTTTCACTCCCGGATTGTGGTTATTTGAACTGCCCGTATATAAACGGAGGCAGCCGGTTCTGTCGAACCCCTATTCGAGCTCTGAACTGGGTCGCTCCCACCATGTGCTGTGTGCAGTGATTCATCGTCCGCACAAATTTAATGAATTTTCTGAATTGTTGGCTGAAATCATGCCTTAGTATGATCGAGTTCTTATTGTTTTTTGGCCACTAAATTTAAAATAAATGGTGTGCCCAAAACCTTGTAAAATCTGAGATTTGGCTTTACTACTTTATTGCATTTTATTCCTTTTAGTTCCTTATATTTAACCCTAAAAATATTTTGGTAATTTTATTGGGATTGTGCTTTTATTATGTTTTATTCTTTTATTTTGATTGTTGAGCACTTTGGTCAGTCTTTGCTGTTTTTAAAGAGCTTTATAAATAAAGTTGATTTGACTTGAACTTGATTTAATTTTGCATGAATGAAATCATTTCTGAAAAGAAAAAGACACGTCCACTCCAGATTAAATGAATTTCTCTTTATTAACAATCTTTATGTACCAAAGGTCTATAAGGTTGCTGTTATCAAACCCCTACTCAAACTTTCAGGTAATTCTGTCACTGAATTACAGACATTTCCCAGCCTTTTCTGACTGTGGTTCCTGAGGATACTGACCTTATTCTGCCTGCTCTGCCTAAACCCTTGATACTGTGATTTGGATCTGTCACATTTTCTGAGACTGACTATCTGAGAACCTGGACTCCAGACTCTGCCTCTATCTGCCTTCTGACTACCTGACTAATATACTGTTCTGTGAGACTGGGCACACCTTCCAGGCTCAGCCTATGGTTCTTCGGAGGGAAGTAACCCAGAAATCCTCAGGCCCCTTATCTCCTCAGTAGATCTGATCAACAGTACCACCTAGTGAGCCAAATGATTCCCTGCAGGCTCCTTCTCACAACCATCCAATTATCAGCTTTTCTGTATTAAACCTCTTTATACCCTGAGCGATTTGTCAGGTGAATCCTTACGGTTTTAGGGTTAGAGAGTTTCTGTTGGTGCAGAGCTTTTTCCACCAATTCTACAGTTGTTGGTTTGATCCCCTGCTCCTCTGGTCACATGTCAAGGTGTCCTTGAGCAGGACACTGAACCCCCACTTAGTTGCTCCTGGTGAGTGTTTGCCAGCTGCATAGCAGGTTGTAAAGGCTGCGCAGAGAGGTGGTTTATAATGAGCACCAGGAGGGGAGAGTGTATTTCCCTGTTTTAAGGTTTTCATTAAGAGACCAGGGACATAAAATTTATTTGAATAAGAGTGAGTCACAAATCCCGGACCAGACTTTACAGTTACCTGTACTAGAATGAAGTGAACAGAGTCGGCTTGTGCGGGAAAAATCTGGCCTAGATTTCTGCTATGGAACTGAATGAATAGCAGTGTCTAAATAAGTATGTACTTAAGAAAAATTAGATACATTTTTGACCAGCTCAGTGATCCCGTGATGTTAGAACAAGCCATACAAATATTATAAAAACTGATGAAAACAGACCTCTTTAGCATCTTCCTATGGACTTATATTAAAAACAAAAACCTGTTCTTTCTTGCACTTGCTTCTCATAAAAATTCAACACTTTTTCTCATAGCACTTTGCTTTGTAGAAATAAGGAGGGGTTGGATATTGGTCTGTAATTGGGTAAAACACCTGGATCAAAGGTTTTCTGAGTAGCTGTTTCATTACAGCTTATACACCTTTGGTCCATATCCTGTTTCTAAAGATTGATTGATGATGTCTAATACAAACGTGTCTTATAAGGGTAAAGCGTCCTTGAGCAGTCTAATTGGAATAGGGTCTAGGAAACATGTTGCTAATTCTAGGGGCCTGCCTAGAGCATTGGGTTGCAATACACTGATAATAATTTGCGTTTTTAAAATTTCTTTACAAATATATAATGTTCAAATTAACCAAATCACATTATTTTGATAGTTAAATCTGGTGGTGTGGAGGCTGAAGAGGACTAAGGCAGAGCAGAGGACAAAGGATTGGAAGTTGAAAAAGGAAAAATAGTTTTCAGAGAGGAGCTGAGACAGACTCTGGGTGGTCTGGTCAGGTGCTTCCAGATGACTGGACAACTACAGCTAATGTGATCAGGGAGACAGGTAGGAGAGTACTTGGTGTTTCATCAGGTACGAGGAAAGGGGACAAGGAGACATGGTGGAGCAAGGAAGTACAGAAGTGTATGCAGACTGAAGAGAGTAAACAGAGAGATCCAGCATCAGGTGAAGGTAGAGGAGGCGGAGGCCAAACAAAGAGCATACGCAGCAGGGTAGTGTGGTTAAAGACAGGTATGTAAATGTATGACAGTGTGGTGGGAAGATGGAAGGAGAACTTTGAAGAGTTGATGAATGAGGTGAGGAGCAGGAAGTAATCCCTCCTACAATGAAGCTGTGGGAAAGAGTAGTGGAAGTTAGGCTAAGGTCAGAGGTGAGCATTTGTGAGCAGCAATATGGTTCCATGCCTAGAAAGTGAACAACGGATGCAGTGTTTGCTTTGAGGATGCTGATGGATTAGAACAGAGAAGGTCACAGGGAGCTGGACTGTGTCTTTGTAGGTTTAGAGAAAGCGTCTGCCAGGGTGCAGAGAGAGGAGCTGTGGTTTTTAAAGAGGATGTCTGGAGTGGCAGAGACGAATGTTAGAGTGGAGCAGGAGATGTGTGAGTGGAGGTGGGTCTGCATCAAAGGTTGGTTCCGAGCCCCAATGCAATTTTGGCTCCAAACAACATTAAGAAACCCTGGAGCTGTTATCAGTAGATACAAACCCATAAAAAAACACACTTACCGTGATATTATAGTGATAAACCAGGGGAAATGCGTTTGCTGTGGGAGGGAGCAGAAATACAATACTGTCCATAAGTTTTCAAATGCGTATTCTTCTTCCATTTGCACACTTACTGCTGTTATTATGAATTGGTCGTCCATTTACCAGCCAATTAATCGTTGTCATGTCATGGTTTTTATGCAAATACAATACATTTGAATGTAACCTGGCTGAGACAGAGTTGGGCTGTAATAAAAAAACAAGTACAGGACACGTGAAGCCAATTCTCAGCTACAGAGTCATCGGAGAGGAGAAGAAGAGAGAACAAGGCAGGAAACAAACACAGATGAGGTTGGTGCTTTTACTTTTCAATATCAGCGTCTTCTTAAATCCACAATGCTGTGAACGACTGAAAAACACTGAAAACGCACTTCATTTTACTGTCTGGACATTTGTGGGGTGGATATTGTGTTATGTAAATGTGACTTACCCACCAGAAACTTTAAATACGACCGAAAAACGTGTTTTGTTGTCTGTGTTGGCAAACTGTTGGGTATTTATTTATTCAGTAGTTTGTTTGCAGTATTATTAAAACCATAAATTAAGAAAACAACTTATCTTCTAAAAAATATAGACATATGTGCAATATGTTCTATTTTGATGTTGCCCTTTGCATTATCAAGCCTTTTTCTCTTCCAGACATGTCAACAAACTCTTCCGCATTCTCCAATGACTCCTCCCTTCACAATGAGTTGTATTGCCTGATTTACCAACCAAGCTCCTCGGTCTTCAGCACTTTCACCATCACCAACATCGTCGTCCTCCTTCCTCTCTCCGTCCTCGTCCTATACCGTGGCCTTCAGCGCTGGCGGCATCATCAGTCGTCTGCCACAGCGGCAGGAACGAAGACTCATTCCAACAGCTTCACCTACCACTTGGTCACAATGGAGCTAATTAATGTCTTTGGAAGCATCCTGTGTTGTTATGGTATCTACGGAAAGCACCTCCAAATGTTATTGATGTGGTTCTATTTTTTCTCCATTGTCTGGTACGGAGAGACATACTTTCACATTCTGACCTGTGTGGAGCACTACCTGGCTGTTGTTTATCCCATCACCTACCTGAGTCTGAGAAAAGAGAGAGGGATCAGGATCAGGAACATCATCAATGGCTTCATTTGGGTGCTTTGCATTGGAGGGACAATTCTGGTGATTTTAGGAATCAGCACTTTTGTTCTGGATGCCATTCTTTTGTCTTCCTCTGTAGTCATCATCTCCTTCTGCAGCTTATCAGTTCTCTGCGTTCTGAATCGTCCAGGCCCGGTGGAGCGAAGCAAAGACAGACTGAAGGTTGACCAATCAAAGCAGAGGGCATTCTACACCATAGTAGTCATACTGGGAGCACTTCTGCTGAGGTGTTTTTGGTCTCTGGTTTGGTCCATGCAGTCTGTTTTCAATGGAGCGATTAATAAATGTTTGTGGATCATATGTGATGTCTGGATTAATCTCCCTGGTAGTCTGGTGTTACCTCTGTTGTACCTACAGAGGACAGGAACTTAACATCTTATATCAACCTTAAGTAGGAACCAAGGCCTCAGGATCAGCATTTGGTAGGGAAGCAAACAGTGGGACGACAACTTCTGCACTGACACCCCATTATCATTCCCAAGGCCTCAAGAAGTCTTGCTTTGTCCAGTCCCATCTTTGTTACATTCTGACGCTTAGGGTACCTGGTTGGATTGGTGATCTACAAGAAAACCCTGCAGTTTAAATACTTGACGCCTAAAACAATGACTTGAGCTGACATACTGAGTATATATAGCAAAAAAGCCGGTATTCCCAGGGCATCAAATAGAGGCTATTGGAGTTTCCAATGGTAACTCCAAAGAGTATCTGTGGCGTCAACATGATACGCAAAAGGATGAAAAAAAACAGCACATTTTAACGCCTTAGGAAGCATCAATATCTGATGCTGTGGGATGAGAACGTGTTGGCACTGATATCATCTTTAATCACTGAGAGTCACTGCAGAAGGAGTAACAAGAAAATGGTGAATCCATAGTACTGAGCGGCACACACCCTGCTAATTGGCGTTACCAATTCTGGAAGACGGGTGGTGTAACTAGAGGGCCCAAAAATGTGGAAGCGTGAGAAAGTCTGAGTAATTTCAAAGGCTGGTATGCTAAAGATTGAGGATTTTGTTTTAGCACATGCACCCCTAATCAACCTTGATAATAAAATAATGGCCGCTGACCTCCAATCATCTTTCCAGTTTGAATAATATACAGTATGAATGGTACTAATACTATTCATCTTTTAATGATTTATCTGGTTTTTTACACTGCTAGTAGTTTTTCTTCATATGGTCATCTCAATCACTACTAACATCCAAACTAGTTCAACTTGGGGAAAAAAAACTTTGTATTATATAAAACTTTGTATTATATAGTTACATAGATAGACATGGATAGAATAAATATGCCCATATAGTTCTAATGATATAATAATATAATTTGTATTAGTTCCCCTTAAAAAGTCTTTACACCCTGTAACCTTTTTAAATAAATATTTGCAATTAATTGACGATGGTGGTTTGACTTGTTTTATTTTACAGCATGACTTCATATCCATCTCGGAATTTATGGTTTAAATTAAAAAAACGTTTTTTGCTGGATACATGTTGTTTATTTTTGCTGGATACATGTTGTATCCAGCAAAAGACAGAATCGCTACAAAGGCACACATTCAAAATTGAGTTAATTATATTTTCCTGATAGTAAATTACGCTATAATGTTTTTATGTTTGTGTTCAAAAGTTTAAAAATGCAAACAAAAGCAGGGTGAAACTTATAAACATAAATGTGATAGAATATGAGACTGTATTCTCAGCCTACATTTGGAGGAACGTCTATAAAATCATGCACACAAAGCCGTACAGGAAATCAACAAACATTAGCCTGGTGAAATAATCATCAAATCAAATTGTGGTAAAATAAAAAGCTTTACATCCCTGAAATTCAAACTTAATCACATAAAGATTTGTTCAAATAGGTTTACAGATTATCCTTGTATGAAAATAACTCAGGACACACAGAGACAGACGATCTGGTCTTGTTGATACTGATTTGAATATGCACCATTTTTAGGTTTCAGCTCATTTCCGTCTTGTCAAAGTTCCTCCTTAGTAAAGAGAGAGGATGATAAATGACTTTCCCAACCACTATGTTGGTTTAGACACACATCACTTCATATCAGGTGGCTTCACTAAAAGAAAACAAATGATCTCTCTTATAAAATCTTGTTCTTGCAAAAACAAGAAAAAATCTGTAGTGTTATGTCATGTCACTTAAAAAAAATATATGTATATTTTATAATAATGTAAAAACATTTTGTTTAGATGTATTTAAAAACCCTAATATACATTCCTTAGAATAACATAATTTAATGTTATTTAGTTTTCACTGTACTGTGTGAGACTAACCGAGTATAAATTTAAAAACTTGGATTAATAAGAACAGTTAATCCAAATGAAAAAGTGAATAATCCAGTAAATGTACAGATGGTCATACAGACATTTTGCAGTGCAACACTTACTCTTCATGTAAAAGTTAATAATTTACAGCTGTGGTTGCATTTTTCATATCATGCATCATAATTTCTTTTCTTGACCCTGTTTATTGAAATTTAGCTTGTTGTCATACCAATGAATGGTGTGATATCATGCCAAAGCACTGTTGCTATTTAATAATCAATATTAACAAGAAGCCTAAGAAGGAGATATTACTGCACAACCCGACTTGCTGCAATCCGAGTTATCAGCAGGGGGTAGTGCAGTGATAGTTGGAAAAAATGCAGGTCAGGGCGTTCACTTTATAGTCTACAACATATAATGAGCGTATAATGAGCCCGTGTAATTTCATTAGCTGAGCTTACGTCATCTCCATCTTTACTCGGATCCATTTCCTGATTCAGTGTTGTACTTGAAACACGGTAGTTTTCGTGCTCGGTGTAGAAACAGCAGTGGTAATACGTAGCTGCTGGGAACGGTGGATGAGATCCCCGACATCAGCGCCACACACCGGGCACTGTAGCTCAGCGTTCCTGCCATGTCCACCAACAGGCACAGCAGCTCCCCGCCGAGCTTCAACAGCAGGGCCCCTGTTATGATGGTAAGGGTGATGAACGCCCTCTTCTTCAGCTGGTCCACCCTTGGCTTGTTCCCAACCCCTTCCCCTGGACCTGGACGAACCAGAACAAAGAGAACAGAGAGGCTGCAGAAGGACGTGAGAAGGACAGAGAAGATCAAGAGGACTGTAAGTGAGACTGAGAAAACATTCGCGCTGTACAGAGCTGCTATTCCGACCCATCCAAAGGACACAAGCCAAACACACACAATGCTGATATTTCGGATTCCGCTCGCCTTTCTCAAACGCAGGTACCGGATTGGATGGACTACAGCCAGGTAGCGGTCCACACTGGTGAGGCTGTGAAATAATGTCTGTCCAGGTGTGATGATGCTAAAAACAAAAATCCCTAACATCTTCATCTGTGGTGTGTTAGTGTAGATGCCCGAACAGTAGAAGCAGCTTCCAAACATGCTGACCAGCTCCATGGCAACAATGTTGTACGTGAAGATATCTGAGCTGCTGGTTGTCATAGCAGAGGACGAGCGCTGTTTGCACCATCTCTGCAAACCCAGGTGGAAGATTAAAATGGAGAGCGGGAGGAAGAAGATGTAGGAGGCGGACAGGGCTGTCAAGATGTACGAGCTCACTGTGAGCTCGAAGCAGGCGAAGGAGGAGAAGTTAGAGGAGGATGAGAATGAGCTGTTTGCTGACATGGCTGCTTCAATGAAAGTCTGAAAATGTGGGAGGCAAAAAGACAAGATTAGTTAAATACACAACTCTGTAGATTCAGCCTATAAATTAGATTCACATAAATATGCTGGTTTTGCATTTGCAAATTAATTCGACCTAAAATTTATATTTTTTTACAGCATAAGTTGCTCTGACTTAATTTAAATTAAAATGCTGAGTTGGATGAATCAATTTTTTGTGACTTTATTCAACTCATTATATTAAATTAATTAAATAATATTGACTGATAAGTTACACAGAGCGCCACTGCATCGTTTAAGAGTTAAAGTTTGGATATATATAAATTAATTAAATCATTGTGAAAACTTAACACACATGTTAAATCAGGTCTTGGTTGTTTCATTTCACAATCATGAAAACAATGTAACCCAGGAGTTGACCTCTACCTTTATATATTTATATTTAATACATATATATATTACAAAAGAAAGAATTTCATTTTCTTTCTGCAAAATTATGTTCTCAACTTATAACTTGTTTAATAAACTAACAATCAAAATCATCCTAAGACAAAAGTTCCCACAACATGCAATAATTCGTTAGGACAATATTTAGTTGTGTTAGAATATTGAATTACATTCCTTACCTTGATGTAAAATTGAAATAAAATAAACAATAAGCATGTCAGGTTATTGGTTAGAAAGAACATACATTTATTGAAAATGAACTTACTTTCCAGCAGCTTTTGGCTCTACACCACCTTCCCCTTGTTTGTCTAAAGTAACATGATTAGTATTCGAGGTTTCAGCTCCAAATACATACAACTGTGTGTGTTTTTGCATTGTCGTCTGCATTTGTGTATGTTAATGAAGGAAAGCAGCAGTTAATGGCGGCCTTTTTGCATTTTGCAAAACACGTAAGGATAATTATACTACTATCTAAGTTTATGCAAAATGTCTTTCTAGGTAAATATTCATGGAAACCTGACCACAGCTTGAGCTGCACAACATGTAGAGGAATTAATTTCTCGCTCTTACAGGATTGATTTTTAACATGATCAGTGTTACATATTTTAAGAAATGTGTCAATTTAGCATTTCTGAGTGTTTAGGGCAAAAATAGAGTAAAATTTGTGGCCATTATGACTCTTGTAAGCGATATTAAGATTCTACAGTTTCTCACCTGCCTACATGTGAATTGCAGGCGCTATAGAAACATTGTGTTTAGATTGTCACAAAAAAGCTGAAAAAAGCTGAACTGAAACTTACATTTCCATCCTTTATGATTTGATTGCTTATCCATTCAGGGGTCTCTGGGTGCTGAAGCCAATTCCAGGCGTCATTAGTGTATTGGCAGTAATTTGTATGTGTATCCTATATACTAGATCTGAATTTGGGCACCAATCTTTATTACAGATTTGTGGATCTCATTCTCTGGATATAAATCCTTGTTTGCATCTATTTCATCTGCATCACATGACATTTGACCTCTGATTGTTCAGTGTAAACAACATGGAGCTAAAAGATTCTAGTGGGACCTTTAGGGAACACCACTTGTTAGGTTCAGGGTCTGACACTAAGAATGGCTGAGCACATTCCGGAGGAGAGTTGATGAACAAACATTAATCATACAAAAATGGGTTATGCTTTATGTATATACTGTACATTACAGATGCTGGTGTAAAGTGGCAGTTAAATAACAGATGTAACTAACCAAGTCTCCTGCTGGCCAACCTGAATATAAAGGACTGAGGGGAAATCAGGTGTGTGGTGGTTTCACTTACAAATACAATTTATAGTTTTAAGTTCAGAGAAATTTTATGTTTTTTGTTAAGTGTTAATACATGTGTTACGTCATGTGCTTTAAGTCACTTTTCTGAACTTCAAGACCACAAACTTTATTACCAGATGCTGCAGGACTGGTTACTGATATCTTTATTATTTTTGTAACAAAACAAAACTACATATTGCTTAAAAAAACAAAAAACTATATTGATTTCTCACTTGTTTATTGCCATAGAGTAACAGATTTTTTAAAAACATGATTTTCATCACACAAAGGGAACAAGTCAGAAATATCAAACCACAAACTAAAGCCACCACAGTCATTAATCTGGGTTCTAATTAATGTGCGTTATGATGCAGTTATCTTAACCATTGTTCACTCTACAAGATTCAAATCAGCTGTAATTAATTTTATTCACATCCAATGATGTCATTAAAACTACAGACACATAAATGTAAAACAGCTTTGCACACACTAATCTTGAAATGCACAACTCTTAAATAAGCAAGGAAACAACCTAAACCAACAAATCATCTTTTGAATTTCACATGTAATTAAAAAACAATATAGGCAAGTCCTTTCCCCACCCTGCATGTGCAACATCTACCACATCTACCAGTCATGCGTTGGTGAAAACCTTAATCAGGCCTGGATATGGACTACCGAACGAGAGACGTTCTATAGAGACAAAGCCAAAAATGAAAACATAATCAACAAATAATGAACTATTTAGCCATATTGAGATCTACTTTGCTCTGCATCCATGGTCATCGTTTTTCTTACACCATGGTATGTTTCCTGCTCTGTGCAAAAACAGCAGAGGCAGCACCAGGCTGCTGGGCAGACAGAACCAGATTCCTGACACCAGAATCCCGCACCGGACGTCCTCCCTCAGTGCCGAGGAGTAAATCACTGTAACAAACAGATGTCCCCCAAACCTCAGCAGCAGAACTCCCATAATGGTCGTGATGGTGTGAAATGCCCTCATCTTTAACTTGTCGACTTTATCTCTGTCCCTGCCCTGTTCCCCTGGCCCTGGACGAATCAGAGCACGGAGGACAGAAAAGCTGCAGAAAGAGACGACAACTATGGAGAGAGACAAGAAGAAAAAAGACTGGATGGTACTGAAGTTAGCTGCCAGAATTTGCTGAACAAAGAATCCAAGAAAAAGCAGCCAAACACACCCAATGGTGACGTTTCTTATTCTAACCCCGCCCCTGCTCCTCAGACGCATATAGGGGATTGGATGGACAACTGCCATGTAGCGGTCCACAGACGTGAGGATGTGAAGGAAAATGTCTCCACTTGAGGTGACATAGAAGAAGTTTAAACCCATCATCATCATCCGAGGCACATTGATCCAGACACCACAGCAGTACAAACCACAACCAAAGATGCCGATCATCTCCACGGCAACCATGTGGTAGGTAAAAACATCGGAGTGGCTGGCTGTTGCCGTTGAAGCTGGGGGCCGTTTCCTCCACCGCTGAAGACCCAGGCAGAGGACGAGGACGGACAGAGGGAGGAGGAGCAGGATGTTGGTGACAGAAAAGGAGGTGAAGATGATAAAGGTGGATTTGTAGTTAAAGCAAACAGGCGTGTCCGGTCTGCGAGAGGAGTTAGTGCAGGAGAGGTTACAAGGAAGAAGGGAAGCACCGGAAGAGGGCGAGGAGTTGACAGACATCCTGGAGCTGATCATGCAGGAGACAAGAGAAGAGCTGGAAAAGAAAAGAGCAAACCTGTGTGAAGAAATAAAACGTCTTCAGTGTTACGAGTAAAAATCAGACCATTCATTGGAATTTCCACTAAATATCGACACAGGCTGTGTTCATCAGTGCCAGACTGTCTTATGATTGTTATATTACATACATTTGACATATATTTCATTGGTGCTTTGGGTCCTGTTTGAGTAAACATCACAATCAAAACGATGTGTGGACTTATGGAAACTGTTGGACAAAAGAAAACATTAGGTTTTTTCTTTCTAAAAAAGACGAGTATGAGACGAAAATGTGAGAATGTCCTAAAAACAAACGTATGCAGCAAACTTTCAGAAACTGATATGGTTACACGTTATAGTAATAGAGTGAACAAGAATACATTTTTAAACAAAGAAACATGCTACATTCATATTACTTAGAGACAGTTTTCCTTTGCAAATCAGACAGGTTTTCCTTTTGTGTGCAGCTGAAGGTGGATACCTATTGGATGAAAGCTGCTCCCAGCTACTGTTGTTTATCGTGTACATACCAGGCAATATCAAAATGAATACAAATTCTCTGCAAAGTTGCTCTGAACTCACAGATTATTGCACATGCCATACCAAATAACATCTGAATATCCCTTACTTATAGAAAAATGTATAGTATAACTGAATTTCGAGTTATTCCCCTAAGTTTGCACATTGTTCCTCTGCACCTACAAATATGTACTGGGACATAATGTCCAGGTGCTATGAAAATATAAAAAGTGTGGTATAAATTCAGGATAGTGTACTTACGCTTTAAAATAATTTACATCTATCTCCCGTGTCTTTGAACCGGACTGCACAGATATGTGGTATCGACTCCAACTACTTATTGTATTTATGCTTTTGTGTACTGTTTGCGTGCGTATTGGATTTGCATGTATAAGGATGGAATCTGATGTTTTGCATGTCTCAGAATCATTAAAGGTATCTTATTTATGCAATGATACTTTATACTTTCAGGAAGAGCATGAAAATGTTCTGTTCAAGTTTTAAATAACAAAGCACAGCCGAGGTTGATGACGATATCTGGTTAAAATTATCAATCAATCTATTGGAGAAACTGAACTTTTGACCCTAAAGATCTAAACATCTAAATCACTAGGATCAGGGACACTGACGCCCCAACCCAACAAATATTTGTGAAAATACTTCAGTCTGGACCAAAGAGGTGAACAGATATCCGTTTTTCTCATAAATCTAGTGTTTGTGAAATGTAAATTAGTGAGAGTTTTCATCTACTACTGCAAATATTTGTTGTTGTTTCATTTAATAAACAATAGATGGTGCTAATTTACCACCACAGAAGTAAAGGACACGACCAGATGATGTTGTCATCAACAAGGGGTGAGTTTTTTTTTTTTACTTTAAAATTTACATAAATGCAACACTCTTAAAATATTAGGCAATTATATTATTGAGAATTCTGCAAAATGTGCTGTTGAGGTTCTGTGCATGGAGGACTCTATACTGTTTATGGGTTTGCCTATGTATAAATCAGAACAATGCATTGACTTATATTACAGTTTGCAAATTTTACATATAATTATTAATTATATATGACATTATAAATTGTTATCTTTTTCATGTACTTTACTTATGCAAATAATGGTTATTTGAATTCCCGTTTAACTTGGCAGAGGAGGACAGATGCTGCAGGACACAGTGAGCACAGTACAGACCTGAGTGAGGAGCAGACGGAGCAGCTGAGGTTGGTGGTTTTTTAATTTTTAATCTACATCACATTACAACAACACTGTCAATGACTGAAATGTGCAGAATGACATTTTTACCTTACTGTTTGGACACTTGTGTATTACACATACAAATGTTATATTTGACATAAAGTTTACTTATCATACTTATCATACCACTCCACCCACATGTGTTTTCTGTTTTTAAAAAGGCAAATTTTACTTTTCTCTAAACTGTGTGTTTGTTTGTGCGGGTTATTTTATCATTCAGTAATTGTTTTGCAATAGTACTATGTGTTCCCATAAAAAAATCTGCAATGAATCTGCAAATGTTGTTCATGAGACTTATGAGAATGAAACATATTTCACTCACAAAAGTGAGTTGGAGTGTATCAGTACAATCAACCCATTTCATATTTTACGATAATTTAGTTGAGTGCCACTTTATTTCTCCACCAGTCCTCTACCAAGACTGTAGATGACTGAAACACATAGACAACATCCTTAGCATCCTTATTTAACTCTGTTTAAGACAAGTTCCTCAATGTTATGGAAAAATTACTCATCGTAGACCTCCTAACAGGGAAAACTGGGATTATGGAGTATTTTATGGGTATGTAACTGATTCTTTATTTCTTCCAGAGATGTCAGGGAATTCTTCTGATGTGTTTTCTGAGGTGTCTCTCTCCTCCACCAACTCCACCTTCATGTTTCAGTCACATTGCCTCATGGTTGATTCAGTCTCCTCAGCCTTCACTGCGTACACCATCACCAACATCCTCCTCCTCCTCCCGCTCTGCATCCTCGTCCTCTACCAAGGTCTCCAACGATGCTCCTCCTCCAAAGCGTCGGCGACAACTCACTCCGACAGCTTCACCTACCACTTGGTCACCATGGAAATCGTTTTTGTCTTGGGGTGCATCATCTGTTGTTGTGGTTCTTACGTTATTAATTTTCAAATAATTATAGTGGGCACATATTTCCTCTACTTTACGTGGTTTGGTGAGACATTCTTTCAGCCTCTGACCTGTGTGGAACATTACTTGGCAGTTGTTCATCCCATCACCTACCTGAGTCTGAGAAAAGAGAAATGGATCAAGATAAGAAACATCATCACTAGCTGTGGATGGCTGTTTTGCTTTGCAGGGACAACTTTGGTTACTATAGAACACGTCTCTTCCATAGTCAGGCTCTTCGTCCTAATTTCCTCCTTGATTATCGTCTCGTTCTGCAGCCTTTCTATTCTCTGCGTTCTGATTCGTCCGGGCCCGGGGAGACAGGACAGGGACGGGGTGAGGGTCGACCAGTCGAAGCTGAGGGCTTTCTACACCATCGTGGTCATACTGGGAGTGCTGCTGCTGAGGTCTGCTTGGAACCTCCTTCTGACCTTGTTGTACGTGGTGAATGTTGAGAATGCCGGATGTGTGGTGTCGCTGTGTGAACTGTGGATGAGAATCCCCAGCACTCTGGTGTTACCTCTGCTCTTTCTACACAGATCAGGTGGTAAGAACATCAAATGAGAATATCACTTCAGATGTCCGTAAACAAAACTATTCAAAACAGCTGAAAAAGTCATACCATTCGATTACATGATGACTAATTACATGTTACCGTGATGGGTTTTATGCCACATGGGGGCAGTAAATTTCCAAAACATGTGGACATGTCATACTCCCATCTTAGTATTTTTATATTGAAGCTATTTACAGCATCATTACCCCAATAAATGGGACGATCAGTTTATATCGTGGCTCTGTAGGGACTTTAATGTCAAAATGTACTTTTACTCTACAATTAGGTGAATTCTTGTTGTTGGTGGTTGCAGTAATTTCGACAGGAGCACATGTTGGTCACATTGTGCCATTTTTGCATCTTTTGGCATTTCATATTCATGCTGCAGGTGACCTTTGGTGTTACTATTGGATGCTCCAGGAGCGCTAAAGTTTTTATAAACCCAAAAACTGCATTAGGCTTAGGCACAGAAACCTCCGGGTGAGGTTCAGTTACAAAATGCATTACATATAAGTCTACGGTGACACCTGCTTTGTTTCTATGTGCACCATGTTGGGTTATGATTATTGTTAAAACTCACAACATCTTGCACTACAGTTGAACCCCAGCCTCCCATAGAAAAGTCGTCTGCGTCTTGTTCTGTCTGTTGTTCCATCCACCACCCCGGGCCGTTCACTATATGGAGTATATCACTGATTCAGTTATCAAATACTGAACCATCAAGGCTTCCGTTGAACTACACTCGATCACTGACGCAAACGAGATCCCTGGTTAGAAGCTTTACAACTTTATGCTATTAAGAAAAATGACACATTTCCCAGTGCTGTCACAGTTCAGATCAGCTTGGCAAATGTTCACGGTTCTTAAGTGTTGAGTGAAATCCACTCCAGTTTCAATTTATCCCTCAGGTCCTCAGGATCAGCACTGGACTGTGAAGAAATGATGGGCTAGTGGTCAAACCATGATGCAAATTGGCCTCAGAGTGTCATGATTAGGTTCCTCACTTCCCACTTCCTTCCCCGGCACTTTTATTTTGTCACCCGCTCTTCTCCACATCCTGTCCTGCTCTACAATTACTCTGGCAACTTCACCACCCTTGATTGACCTCAGTTGGTTTCACCTGTTCCCCCTGTCTCTTTATACCTGGACTTCACCACAGCTTGCTGCCAGATCGTCTCGCTTCATGACTGCTCTCCAGTTCCCATGGAAGCTCTCTAACCACGCTGGATTATTTCATGTTGGACTATTTTGTGTTTACCTGCCTACACAGCCACCACTCGTCTTCAAGCTGTCCTCTGCCACCATGCATCTACAAGTCATCCTCCTGGTAACCTGCCTGCACACCCACAACTCATCTTCAAGCCGTCTATAGTTAAACCACCCGCTGAACTGTTACTCGCCGGCCATTCGATCTAGTACCTGGTCTGTCTGTCTGCTCATCCTCGCCGCCCGTAACCCTCTCCTCACTACCGGTCTGGGCATTCCTCACCTCCCTATTCACTGTATTTATTCTGTTCCTTTTTCAATAAACATTCACAAAGTTCCTCCTGTGTCCTGTACTCCTGGGTCCAAGGAAAAACATATTTCTGACACAGAACTGCTGAAAAAAGAGGGGCTATAAAACAGTTATTTTCTTCCTGAGACTTGCAAACTGGAGGCAGTGACTCCTCTTGGTGTTGGAATTTGATTGATTCGATGTAGTAACATTTGGAAAGTCTAAGAGCAGCGAGGTTATTCCATTTTATCCTACTCATGTGTACGTGTGGAGCAGATGAGACCCTTGTTATGTCATCTCCACGCCATCACGTCCATCATGGGATTGGTCTTTCTGTAAATTCTGGTTTTCATTACGCTGACAGCTTTGGCAGAGGAGGCCAATATGCATCAGTGTGTGCTAATATCAGATTTTTGCTCTCTCTACTCAGCAGGTTAGGTTTGTTTCACAGTGGACAAAGTAAAATTATTTTGGTTTTGTAAATAAAATGTACAAATGTATGTTTAAACTAAGAAAAGAGAGATCACTGAAATCTGAAATGTGTCACATAGACAATTGATAGAGAAAATGCAAAATTCAGTTATACAACAACTTTGTGATTTTTGCTTTATACAGTATGTATGTTACATTGTTTCTCCAAAAGTGAAGTTGCGTATTTAAAAAAAAAAAATGCTAGACAAAATTGTTGCATCATAATAAATTGTTTTACTACAGCTGCAGGTGTGATTAAACCAACACAATCATGCTCACATGAATGTTTTTAATACACAAAAAAATAGCTCTGTTTGATTTGTATAAATAGACTTTGTTTGTCAGCTATGATTTGAATTCTGTCAATTTTTCATTACAATGGACAAATAAAACAAGTGTTGGACTAATAAATTACTGATCAAGGTGAAGAATTATGACTTTTACAAAGGATCTGTTTAAAATGTTTTTTTTACTAACTTTACTGCAGACCTGTGGTAGTTTATGATGCATAAATAATGCAATGCTATATTTGGTATTACAAAAAAACATAAATGCGGATTTTTAGAGAAACTAATTATTGGTAAGTCTGTATGATGTGAAGCCTTCACTGGTTCTGTATGAGTCCGTACGGTCAAAGTCTACGTGAGTTTAAATCCCAAATATTTAAGTTGTATGATAAATTGCTCAATGTACATATTCCATATATAAAAGACAGCACAGTGTTAGTTCTGCCGCCTCGCAGTTTAAAGGTCTCCGCTTCAAATCCACGTGCCGGCTGCGGCCTGCTTGCCTGGGATTCCTCTTGTCACTCCAGTTTCCTCCCAAACACACGCCTGTGAGCAAACTGCTGACTCTAAACTACTGTAGGAGTGAATGTGTCTGTCTGTGCTGTGAGATACTGGAGACCTGTCCGAGCATCTTCCTCCATGACAGGAGACACGGGCTTCAGCCCCCTGGGACCCTAAACAGGATAAGCAGTTACAGTTAATGGATAGACAGAAATATTGAAAATGTCTGACTAATTTTGTCAGATTGTTTTTTTTTTTTATGCAAATTAAACTTATTTAAATTTCAATTGAACTTGGCAGATGCAGCGATGGGGCTGCAACACAGTCAGTACAGCAGAGAATGTGTGGAGCACATACTGAGAGAAGAGAGCTGGAAAACAAATACTGCTGAGGTTGGTGTCTTTTTGATTTTTTTATATTTTCATCATCTTACTTTATCTCAGCAATATAGTAGAGACTAAAATGCACAGAATACAATTTTTAAAATTTTTGTCTTACTGCTAGGATACCTGTGTATTTGATATTTTAACTTTTTACTCATCACACTTAGTACTAGTCCACTTGCATGTGTGTTGTGTAAATATAGTTTTATAATATTTAAGGTGATTTTCTTTATTTCATTAATTTTGCCAGATAGGTTTGTGTGTGCATGTTACAAACTAATTAAACCATTTAGGAGCTTTTGTAATATTAAAAATTATTTTATCCAATTCATGAATGTAGTCCCAAATTTTACTTTATTCAGATCTTAACTCATTTGTTTGAGCAACGTCACAACAGAACTTCCCTCCAAAAGTATTGGAACAGTGAGTCTGATTCCTTTATTTTTGGTTTGACATCAACATAAGACAAGAGATCAACGTTTCAGCTTTTATTTCCAGGTATTTACATCTGAATCTGATACACAACTTGGAAGATATCTATATGTTTGAACATTTTCATGTGACCAATAGCACTGGAACAGACTTAAACTCAAAATAGGTTAAAGTGAAACAACATATTTTATTGCAATAACTGCATCAAGTCAAACTTTTGCATTTTTCTTTTGTGACATTTTTCCAGGCTTTTCCCACAGCCTGTTTCATATAGAGCATTCTATACACAAACTTCCTGAAACAAAACTATTAAACTTTTATTAGGAAAACATGGGATAAAAAGAAAAGAGCCGAGGATACAACATGTCTTTTTCTCTTGCAGAGATGTCCGGTGAGTTCTTCTGCATCCTCCACCGATTCCTTTCCTCTCCCCTCCACCAACTCCACCTTGACCTTTCTGTCCCACTGCCTCATGGACAAGCCGTTCTCT
Source organism: Channa striata (assembly GCA_033026295.1). NCBI lineage: Eukaryota > Metazoa > Chordata > Actinopteri > Anabantiformes > Channidae > Channa > Channa striata. Next base: position 41,014,371 of record CM065168.1, read on the forward strand.
TCAGCCTTCACCGCGTACACCATCACCAACATCCTCCTCCTCCTCCCGCTCTGCATCCTCGTCCTCTGCCAGGTCTCCAACGATGCTCCTCCTCCAAAGCGCATCAGCGACAACTCACTCCGACAGTTTCACCTACAATTTAGTCACTATGGAGATTGTCTCTGTCGTCGGATGCCTCATCTGTTGTTGTGGCATCTACAGGTATCATTATCATATAACTCACATGGGCACCTATTTCCTCTGCTTCACCTGGTTTGGTGAGACATTCTTTCAGCCTCTGACCTGTGTGGAACATTACTTGGCGGTTGTTCATCCCATCTCCTACCTGAGTCTGAGAAAAGAGAAGTGGATCAAGATAAGAAACCTCGTCACTGGCTGCGTCTGGCTACTTTGCTTTGCTGGAACATTTTTGGTTACAGTAAAAAGCACGTCTGAAATACTGCGGATTTGCATTTTAGTTCCCTGTTTAATCATTATCACCTTCTGCAGCCTTTCTGTTCTCTGCGTTCTGACTCGTCCGGGCCCGGGGAGACAGGACAGGGACGGGGTGAGGGTCGACCAGTCGAAGCTGAGGGCTTTCTACACCATCGTGGTCATACTGGGAGTGCTGCTGCTGAGGTCTGCTTGGAACCTCCTTCTGGCCGCGTTGTACATGGTGAATGTTGAGAATGCCGGATGTGTGGTGTCCATATATGAGATCTGGTTGAGAATCCCCAGCACCCTGGTGTTACCTCTGCTCTTTCTACAGAGATCAGGCACATTAGCAGGTGGTAAAAACATCAAATGAGAATTAAATACAGTAATGTGCAAAAATGGGTTTTGGATAAAAACAATACTGATTATAAGGGGTTTTAATGAGGAACAACGACGTATAACTTTTGCCACTGTTGCCCAGGAACCAGCATCAGCATTGGGCAATGAACATGGTGTGTGTTAATATCTGAAACATTGCTCTCTTTAGTCAACAGATTTATCTCTTTAGTCAACAGATTTGGATTGTGTCAAACTAAAATGAAAAAATAAAACTGTTAGAGACGATGGACAGCTCAACTGATTTTTTTTCTATAATTAACAAAAATATATTTGCATCATAACAAATGGTTTTATTAAATTGCAGCTGCAGGTGTGATTAAAATAATAATCACAAAGCGTGTGTGATTTGGATACATATCATTTGAATCCTGTCGGCTTTTTGTCATAAGGGATCAATATTTCATCTTACAGCTGCACTCATTAATTTCTGAACAAACTGCACAGGGAATCTATTTTAAAATGTGTTTTAACTTACTTTTCTGGACACAAGAAATTAACTAACGCATAAATAGCAATGAAGAAAAATTATAAATGCTGTATTTTAGAGAACCTGTTTTCTGTGTACACTGATTTTATCATATAAGGCAAGTTTTTACGTTCTCTTTGTCACACTTGTCACAGAGTTTATTTAGGCAAATAAAACCTATTGGAATTCCAGTTAAACTTGGCAGAGTCAGTGATGGGCTGCAGTGAACAGTGAGAACAGAACATGTTGAGCACATACTGAGACGTTCAGAAACAGACACTGCCAAGGTACGTGTTCTTTTTGCTCTTTAATATCTTCATCATCTGACATCCACAACACTGCAGATGACTGAAATGCACAGAATACAATGTTTACGCTAATCTTAGGACACTTGTGCAGGTGGGAACAAACGTTTGTATCCTAAAAAAAAAAATGATTTTTTTTTCATCAACATAATATTTAATGGACCTTGATCCAAACGTTATTGAATTTATCAATAAATGATGCTAACATTTACATCAATGTAATTTTTCATATTTGACTGTAGTTTTCCTTTGTACATTGTTTAATTTTTTTCAGTTTATGGTGAGATTTGCATCCTCCTCCAGCAAATACCTAGCATAAAACAAACACCCAAATTCCATAGGCAATTTTTAGAAATATTGCTCACACACAAGTTGTAATAATTTGCAAAGTGAAAAAAAAAACAGTTCAATGTGTCGGTAAAGTAAATAGGGCGTTTAGGGACAAACTGTTTTTAACAATTCCCAGAGATCAGAGATCTGAAATCAACTATGAACTGCCTCTTCTTCCCATAATATCTGTCAAATTTGAATCTAGTTTATCTTTTTAATCCGTGCACACAGCTGCACTGGCCGACAAAATGTCTCCTCATTATGAAATATGCAAAGCATTAATGACTCAAAAGTAAGAAGCAATGGTGAATCTGACCCTTTGAAGGAAAAGATTTAAAGGACTAAAGTCACTTTTTTGAAATGGGAGCGAAAGTTCTGTGATTGGCCTTTGGTTCCAGGTAACAAAATGGCAGCTGGTTTCACAACTTTTGTCAAAGTAATAAACTGTAGAACACACACACACTGAACCCACGTCCCCGGGTTGGACGGCTTCTTGCTTTGTTGACCCATCCAACAACCCCAGTCACCTCCTGGCGAACTTTTCCTTGGATAGATGACAGCAATTTTCCTCTGCTTTGCCCAAATGACCTACGACGTTTTATTTTACAGGACCAGTCTGCAAATTTGCATTACACAAGGTTTGTGTCTTTTCAATTTATGTACTTGTTTAATTACTTAGATCCAGAAGAAAAAGAAAAAACAATATCAGCAGAGGACGGACACATCTTCTAAGAAAGACAGATGTGCAACAGATGTAATTTGTACATTTTCCTATCTCACAGTCTTTTCGTTTTTCTTCTGGAGATGCCAGTGAATTCTTCCACACCCTCCGGTGACCCCCGTCTTTTTCCCTTTGAGTTGTATTGCTACATGGTCGAGCCGTTCTCCTCGGTCTTTACTACTTACGCCATCATCAAAAACCTCATCCTCATCCCTCTTTGCCTCCTCGTCCTCTACCACGGTCTCCAACGATGGCATCAACGGCGCTCGTCCTCCACGGCATCAACAGCGACTCACTCAGACAGCTTCTCCTGCCACTTAGCCACCATGGAGCTGATGAGTGTCTCCGGGAGCCTTCTCTGCTGTTGTGGTGTCTATAGTAATCGCTTCCAAATGGTAAAGGTGGGGGATAATCTCCTCTCCTTCACCTGGCACGGAGAAACCCTCTACCAGCCTTTGACCTGTGTGGAGCACTACCTGGCTGCGGTTCATCCCATCATCTACCTGAGCCTGAGAAACCAGAGAGGGACCAGGATCAGGAACATCATCACTGGCTGCATCTGGTTGCTTTGTTTCGGGATGACCAGCCTGATCAATATGGAACAGACGTCCATTATATTGATGTTCTGCCTCTTGATTCCATCCTTGATCGTTGTCTGCTTTTGCAGCCTTTCCGTTCTCTGCGTTCTGGTTCGTCCGGGCCCTGGGGAACGGGGCAGAGAACGGGAGCGGCTCAACCAATCAAAGCTGAGGGCGTTCTGCGCCATCCTGGCCATACTGGGAGTGCAGCTGTTGCGGGTTGCCTGGAATCTGGCTTTGGCAGCGTTCTATCTGTTGAGTTTCGGTGCCGACGAATGTGCGGTGACCGTGTGTGAACTCTGGATGAGGATCCCCAGCAGTCTGGTGTTGCCTCTAATGTTTCTACAGAGGGCAGGAGTGTTGGCGTGCTCTAAAAAGATCACGTAAAAAACGGATTCAAATTAATTCACTCCACATACAAGAAAATAGAAACCTACCATTAGTTTTACTGAGTAGTAGCAATATTTATATAGCAATGTTGCTTTTTAAATTGTTTTTGGCCATTCAGGAGTAGTTATTGCTGTTGTACAATATTCATATTTCTGTCTCATTAATCTATTTTGGAAAAGTTGTTGCCAATTATTTGCCTGTTTTGACAAAGTATGTTGAACACTGAAGGTTATTGACACATTAAATGGCCCGTGTGAATGGTTTTCACACAAATATTGATTTGCATGTTGCAAATTCTGTGACTAATAGAGATGATGTGGCTCACCACTTATGAACACCTCACAGACATATTGAGTTATGTGGCCCTGGCTACAGATATGAGAAGGTGTGTTCTCACATTAGGGTTGGTTGTTGATACGGTGAACTCCTTACTCTGCTATAGGCCCATGCACTTTTTAGAAGTTTAACTCAGTTTAACTAATGCTGAATTTTATTTTTATATTATTCTAGTAATCCTAAATTAGTTTTATTCTAGGATTATTCCTTATTTATTTTAATAATTTAAATATTGATTTAAATATTTTTCTAATGCCTTTATTGCCATCAATATGTTGAACAAAGGAATATAATATGTTTCACATCTTATTATATTGTTTGTAGGAGCAATAAGTTTCACATGCAAATAAAAAACAAAAAATAGATTTAGGTTATTGGTTCAGGAATGTCATTTTCTGTAACTGTACCTGACAAAAGAGGTCTGTGCGTTATAAGACCTCTGAATTTATGAATTTATAAACTTATGAATGTTGTAAAATGCATTGATTGATCCATAGTCTGTGCATTGAATTTTATGGATAATATCTGTTAAACATTGTTTTATTTTCCATTTGGTGTCATATTGTAACAGTTGAGTTATGAATTTATGGATTTATAAAGTCACAATGTTGAAAATGGCAATACTGGTAAGGTTGGGGTTATTACATTTTTTTTTTTTTAATGACATTAAATATATATTTAAATTTTAGTTTTTAATGATACCAGTGATTGTGAAAGGTTAAACAACAGTCAGAATAAAGTCACACTTTGTGACAAGTAGAATTTTACTGAGTAAGGTTGTTAAACTTTTTATTATGACATTCTTTTTTAAAACTCTACAATAGTGAAGTGACTAAATGACAGGATGTTGAAAATGATGGATAAAAAAATGTTAAATTCAACTGCTTATTTTTTAATGATGAATTTACAGTTTGAATGTATGTTAAACAAAATAGAATATCTTTTAATTTTAGACTTATAAAGTGCATCTTTAATCACATAAATGTTGCTCCCACAATCACAAGTACTATTAATTTTCCATAATCATAATTAGAACGTTACTTTATACTTATTTTACTTGTCCTTTAGACATAATTGTACTTTTTCGACATGTTTTAATCAACAACTACAACAAATACGGAAATTAATCTACTTTTAATTCAGATTTTCTAATTTTGCATTCAGTTGTTCCATCCTCTTCTCTTTTAGACATGTTGCTAATCCCATCCTCCCCATCCAACGACTCCCTTCAATCACCCTCTCTCCCTTTTGGTCTTGGTTGCTTCTTCAACCAGCCGAGATCCTCAGTCTTCATCGCTTACACTGCAGTTAACCTCGTCCTCCTTGTCCCGTTGTTGGGCTTGGTCCTCAGGCGTGGTCTCCAACAATGGCGGCAACAGCGTTGCTCCTCCGCGGCATCAGTAAATAACTCTGACATCTTCACCTACCACATGGTCTCCATGGAGACAGTCAATGTGTTTGGAACCATTGCCGGCTGTTGGAGCATCCACAGGAATTATCCCCCGATCTTAATAGCATGGTACTATGTTTTCTGCATGAGCTGGTATGGGGAGACGTTCTTTTACCTTCTCACCTGTTTGGAGCACTATTTGGCTGTCGTCCATCCTATGACCTACCTGAGCTTGAGAAGCGAGAGGGGGAGCAGGATCAGGAACATCACTGTTGGCTGCGTTTGGCTGTTTTGTGTCGGGGCAACGGGTCTGGAGGCTGCAAGAATCAGAGCCTTGATCCTGGATGCTTGCCTAACGTGCTCGTCTGTGGTCCTCATCTCCTTCTGCAGCCTTCTGTTCTTTACGTTCTGATCCGGCCTGGCCCAGGCGAGCGGGGCAGGGACCGGGGAGGGTGGACCAGTCAAAGAAAAGGGCTTTCGGCACCATCGTCACCATACTGGGGGTGCTGTTGTTGAGATGCGCTTGGAATATGGTTTGGGGCTTGTCGTCTATGATAAATGGACAGAGCGATAAATGTTCGTGGATCATGGGCGAAGTGTGGAGTAATCTCCCCAGCAGTCTGACGTTACCTCTGCTGTTTGTGCACAGAGCAGGAATGTTGGCGTGTCGTAAGAACATCAAATGAGAATTAGCAAATCACACATTTTGTCATATTTTTGTATAGAAATATATGAAATTCAGATTTTCATCTGTCATTACACATATTTATGTATAAATCAAGTTGAAATCAGTAATTAGACATTAAGCAAAGACTGTTATCTTGGTGGAAAAAGTAAAAGAAAATTATATGCATTTTTTATAAGTGATTTTATTTGTGTCTAAACTTATTTTATCTTAATTAGTTTTACTATTTTTATTAATGATTATTTTTTTAAGTTTAGTTCTAATACTTTGTTGCCCATGTTAAAATACTTGCCTCTGTGTTTGAAATGTGAAATATAAATGACGCTGCCTGATCATAAATCTGAAGTCTCCTGCTTGTTTTATGCTCAGAGTGATTCTCATGTAAATGAGCACGTGTTCCACAGCTGTTTGTGGTGCTTTATGATCAATAGGCCATAACTGCAGCTAAACAGCGAGCACACATACACACACACACACACACACAAACAGACTCAAAAGTAAAGTAGCTTCAAATGAAATGAAAATCATTTTTTCCTTTTTGTATATTCAAAATTTCAAAACATTAAATGATGCACTTTAACTAGGCAACAGAATATATACACATAAAGATATTTAACGTGAAACTGACGTCAAACTGAATGTCAAATCTGTTACCTGGCACTGTCCTGCAGGAAAAAACATTTTTTTTCTTACCTGCTGCTGGAATTGTTTCTTCTGTTTACATAAAACAATATTCCCAGCATTACAGTGTGATCCCTTGAAGTTGCTAGATATTAATAACTGTAAGACTATAGTTTGCTTGTTGATTTGTTTTTACAAAGGTTTGACATGAACTTCATACTCCTCGGCCTAGAAAACAAAGCATTTAATATGACATCATGGGAGTGAGTGTTAGTGTAAAGCATGTGTCAGGTGTCACTAAAACAACACAGCTACACTAAATCACATTGGTTTTTTTTCTTTGACTCGGTTAATCAAAAGACTTATGACATATGATTTGAATTCTGTCATTAAGTTCAACATAGTGGACCATTAATAAATAACAGCAATTACACTTGGATTGATATACAGGTGAAAATGTTGGAGGAAAAAGTTAATAAATAATTGTTTTTAACCAAGTTACTTCAGCTGGACACGAGTTGTATCAAATAATAATTGTGTGATATTTGTTTAATTTTCAGTTTTATTATAATAGTTGACTGTTGTTTTTAAAAATGCCAGTCTATCGCTGTCACATTGTGTTTTATGCAAATCTTAATTTAACTTGGCAGCACCGGTGAGAGGCTCCAACATTCTGCCTGTATAGTACATGTGAAGCAAACGCTCAGTGGGCAGCGACGAGACAAAGAAATACTGACGAGGTTGGTGTTATTACTTTTTAATATCACAATTTTTCTCTTTTTATTGGAATAGCAAGGATGAAGGGCTGAGAAACAAATTTCATCTTTTATTTGACGGAATTTACATTTAGATAAGTGACACAGAATAGAGCAACATATATTATGTATTAGATGACCAGAATTCAGTATAAGCAACAAAATTGGAACATATCATTATATAGCAACATAAAGTTTAAAAAGAGGGCAGCAAACTGGTGGAGGTCACAAGTTTGTATGGAAGTAACTCACCCTCAAATCCTCAACAGCACACAAACCTAAAGAGTGAGCAGACACAGATTTGTAAACGTAAAATCATATTTGACTAAGAGGAATCTTGTGGGTTAGCCTTTGAAATGGTGCAAAACATAATCGTAATAACTGCCCAATGTCCATTTGGCAGTAATCAATAAGATACGTTCATGTATGAACATGATGCTCTTTTTAATTCAGCTCTGTTCTAGTAATTTTATTATTTATTATTTTAACATTTGCTACATCTTCTTCTCTTGCAGATATGATAATAAACCCCTCAAATGATTCCCTTTTTTCTTTCACTCTCCCTTTCGGGCTGGATTGCTTCTTCATCCAGTCAAGCTCCACGGTTTTCACCGTTTACACCATGACCAACCTTTTCCTGCTTGTCCCTCTCTGCAACCTTTGTCCTCTACCACGGCCTACGACGACGACGACAGCACCCGTCTTCCTCCACAGCTGCCACAACAAGTCACTCTGATGTCTTCACCTACCACATGATCACCATAGAGATAATTAATGTCTTTGGAACCATCCTTGGGTGTATCAGTATCTACGTTAAGTATTCTCCATTGTTAATGGTTTGGTATTGTCTTTTCGCCATGAGTTGGTACGGGGAGACATTTTTTCATCTTCTTACCTGCGTGGAACACTACCTGGCTGTGGTTCATCCCATCATCTACCTAAGCCTGAGAAAACACAGAGGGGTCAGGATCCGAAATATCACCATTGGCTGCATTTGGCTGATTTGCTGTTGTGGAACAAGTCTGAGCATCACAAGAATCAGAACCTCAATATTAGATACCAGCCTTATGATTTCCTCTGTTATCATTATATCCATCTGCAGCCTTTCCGTTCTCTGTGTTCTGATTCGTCCAGGCCCGGGGGAGCAGGGCAGGGACCAGGGACGGTTGACCAATCCAAGCAGAGGGCTTTCAACACCATCGTGGCCATTTTGGGGGTGCTGTTGTTGAGGTGTGCAGCAAATCTTGTTTGGAGTTTTCATCTATGTTAAACGTAGAGACGCATGAATGTGGATGGATCTTTGTAGAAGTCTGGAGTAATCTTCCCAGCAGTCTGACATTACCTCTGCTGTTTCTACACAGAGCAGGAAGGTTGGCGGTTTGCAAGAACATCAAAAAGTAGGAGGTTTGCATTAAAGATATAGTATCAACTTAGATACAAGTAAACATAGATATTCAACTAAAAATTTAATATTTTTCGAGTACAAGACTATAGGATGGTTACAAACGTGGCCTTGTAAATCCATAAAACGCTGATAGATTCTGTCACATTCAAAATCTACTTTGTACACACAAACCTCACTATTACCAATGTTATATATGATTATCTAAATGTGTTTCTGTATGAAAATTTATTTTATTTGCATTGTATCATGAATTTGTTGTTATTACCTTTTCCTAAAACATTAGAACTAAGAAGATTTTTTTCCTTTCAATTTTAATTTGTGATTAAAATCTTTTCCATTTGCCAAAATCACGTCAGAGCACAGTTAACGGCTTGTGTAATGTATTTGTGTCAGATTTTGTGAATTCACGTTTGAATAATGTCATCTGTTCATTATAATTATAAAGTTTAATATATTATTGAAAAATGTTGATCGAAAGAATAAATGCATGAAATCAGAGAACTCACTGATGCAGTGAAGGTTTATAATATGAGCAGTCTTTACAGTTTTTTGTATGTTTTGTTTTGTCATTAAATGAACATGACTTTTTCCATTTACTGCAGGAATTTCAATTTGATCTCTTGATGTAATTGTTTACTTACCAGTCTTACCAGTTATTAATTTATCAGAACCCCAATCAGTCAGCCGATGTCAAATAGCTTTTTATGCAAATAAAACATATTTAAATTCAAATAGCTTGGACTGGATTAAACAGCGAGTACAGTGTCTACACATCAAATACTGGCATACAGGACAGACGCAGACAGAGAAATCTCTGAAACAATTACTGATAAGGTCGGTAATCTTTTTAATATCATCATCTTCTTTATTCTAAAACACTATGGGTTACTGAATTGCAGAGAAAAAAAACTTGTTCTTACAGTTTGAATGTATATATACCTTGTGCTACATTTACTAATATATGGTAAAATTCGGTTTACTCATCGTGATTGAAAACATTCAGTCTTCATAAATGTTCTGTGACTGTGGAGGAAAAATCTAAAGGTTTAAATTAGGCCCAAGACTTGCTATATTTTGCTTGAAAAGATAGTTTAATGAAGTGGAAGCAAAATAAATTGTTTGATAATTGCAATAGATTTAGATATTGTCTTTGTTTTTATATGACCTGAACATCCAGCTATTTTTTAAAGCTCTAACAAATCCTTCAGTTTGTGTGTAAGTGCCACAACACATCACCCTTTGGTTTCACAATGGATTTTTAAAAATAATTTTATGGTTCATTACTTTAAACATTTACGCTTAAAGAAACGTACACATGTGTTGAATTTTTCACCATTTGGGACCAACATGGCATGTACAATACCATTCTTACCTCACTTAATCCTAGTATCAGTGTGGAGACATCAAGAAGCCAAAAGAAGAAAAATGGAAAACTGAATTCAACTGGTTATTCTTAGAGGGAACCACTATAACTATTTTGACATTTTTATTGAATAAAGAAAAAACAGCTGTAGCTACAATCATGCACCCACTGTTTCCGCCAGCAAAACTGCAGTCATACTGAGGCTGCTTCAAACAGTGCATGCTATAACATTTTTATTAAATAACGTGATTAGTACGGTTTAGAAAATCATCTTTCTGCCACAGCATCAATAGCACCTAATGGTTTGAAATATTGTGGTGTGATTTGGTCAAAGTGGGGAAATTAAATGTTGGCCGTGATCGACTGTAATGAAAACATGTAAACCAGCAGGTGGTGTTAATCGTGGGGTTGCTCGGTGTAATCCAGGAGCGTTCGGCAGCGTCCTTGGCTAAAGGATGATACTCGATAATAAACACAGCCGGATCTCAATGTAGAACATACGTTAGCGTTTATACTTTGAACCTCAGTTTTACACTTATACGACAGTATTTACCTACAAAAAAATGGGCAAAAGTTGTAGGATTTCCATTTATTAACTAGTTTTGTCTTTTTCCCTTTCAGATGTCCTCCATTAATTCCTCCCTCCCTTTGGGGCTGGATTGCCTCAGTTTTGAGCCGTTCTCTTCTCTCTTTACCATTTTTACCGTCGCCATCACCCTCGTCCTTGTACCTCTGTCCATCTTTGTCCTCTACCACGGCCTCCAACGAAGGCGTCAGCATCGGTCCTCCTCCATGGCATCGACTTCAAGTCACTCGGACACCTTCACCTACCACTTGGTCTCCATGGAGATTATTTGTGTTATTGGCTGTATTATCTCCTGCTGTGGTGTCCTAGGGAAGAACTTCCAGCTGCAATTTGTGGGGACCCATCTCTTCTCCTTCACCTGGTATGGAGAGACGTTCATTCACCTGCTGACCTGTGTCGAGCACTACTTGGCCGTTGTTCATCCCATCACCTACCTGAACCTAAGAAAACGAAGAGGGATCAGGGTCAGAAACATCATTGTTGGCTTCATCTGGCTGCTTTGCTGTGGAGGGACAAGTCTGATAACACTGGATGACGTCACAGTCGTTTTGATGCTCGGCTTCTTAATTTTCTCCCTAATCATCATCTCGTTCTGCAGCCTTTCTGTTCTCTGCGTTCTGATTCGTCCTGGCCCAGAGAAACAAGGCAAGGATCGGGCCACGGTTGACCAATCAAAGCAGAGGGCCTTCTACGCCATTTTGGCCATACTAGGGGTTCTGTTGTTGAGGTGCGGTTGGAATGTGGTTTGGGCTGTGCTGTACATGTCGAACTCAGAGATTAATAAATGCATGGTGCTCATGCTGGAAGTCTGGATTAATCTCCCTAGCACCCTGGTGTTACCTCTGCTGTTTCTACAGAGGGCGGGAGTGTTGGCGTGTTTTAAGAATGTCAAATGAGAAAAACGTGATGTAGATGCACAAACATTTCCACTATTCCATCACATTAATAGATTCCAAACCCGATAACCCTGTGGCTACCCCGTCTCTGGGCGTTGATCTTGGGATACAGTGGTCATATGAAAGTAGAATGTCAATCTACTTTTAGCTGAGAATTGCCATGTCGAGTTGAGAATGACCTGGCTATGAGGCAATTGGAAGCCATTTTATCTTTACGTTGCTGTAATAGCTCAATCACGTTCTTAAAGTTTAAATTTGATCTGTGTTTATCTTTTTAGTTTCATATTTACAGACAAAAACATGACCTACTTATAAAAGACTTGGACTTTAATTTAAATCTTCACACCATGTATATAAGCACATTTTCGGTGTCTCGGTGTGTCTAGTAACTAAGTGTGTTCTTTAAATAACTCAAATATTTGTCAGGATCGATTTCCTGTTATTTTAGTTGGAATAAATTTCCATCATTATACAGCAGCGTGTTTAATGATTTTTGGTTTGCTGATGTATTTGCAGTGTAGCTATCATAGTTCGACAGACTTTGTGGCTGTTATTAGATTTTTCACACTGAACACTGGAAACTCCACATGCTGTATTCAATAACTATATGTTCATCAAAAAATGAAGAATAAAAATAAGCTGTGTGTAAAATGCCTTGATCGAGTGTCCATAAAACATTTCTGTCTTGTTCCCAGAAATGGTTATTAACATGCAAAATAAGACTGCGATGTTGTTTGTGGGAGAAATGCCTACAGTAAAATAGCCTGATTACAGTGTCAGTGGCAACAGTAGGTATTCTGATAAAATGAAGAGCAGCTGTCTTTGCAAAATGCATTTATTTATCTGGGTACAAGCACACATGGGCAGTAAAAAGGCTGATAAGGGAGTGAAGATGGTTGTGAAAATGGAAAATGGAAATGTCCCATTAAGCACAAGAGTTTGGTGGAGACAAAGTGAAAAATGGCAGCAGCACTGGGACCATGAAGCAAAGCGTGAACATTTATACCCAGTTAAAAACAAGGTGCATGGAAAGAAATAAAGGAAGGAAAGAGAGGAAAAGAAAAATGTTTTAATGATGGTTAAGAATTAAACCTATTCAATCTAAAGATTACTGTATATGAAAGAATTAGAAGCAGAGCATTTTATGATAAGGTGCAGTAAGTCAACAACCGAGAGGGAACAAAGGTCAAGTGATCTTAAAATTCCATAGTTGGGAGGAACACATTTTTAAAAATGTGTTTCTTCATTTATCCTTCATATTTACATATATATTTACGCAGATTTTGATAAAGTGTGTGTTTCCAAAGAGAAAACTGAAAAAGACAGAATCACGCCTAAAAGGTCTATCCTGGAAATAGTTTTATTCATTCATGTAAAGTTCTGCAGCAGCAAACCGTACAGGTGTCATTAAAACAACAAAGACATGCCAACAAAAGCTCATGATGAATCCATTTCATTTGGATACGCACTAGATTTTGTCCACGTATTTGAATCCTGTCAACTCTTTCTCATAAATCAACACAGTGAAGAAGAGTTGGATCAGACATGGAAATTCATAAAGTGGGATGGAAACAATATTTCACTTATTTCAGTTTAGCTAAACACACGTGGTCCTGTAGAACAGCAATTAGACGTACGGAGAAAAGAAAAAGGTTTTAAATGAAGCTCTGCAGGTTCCGTGTGTGACTGGGTGAATATGAACATACACACGTTTCTCTCTACAAACTCAAAAAGCAATGCATGCCCTGAATTATGATACAGTACGTCTATCAGATCTTTCTCATTCGTCCTCCTGTTGTTTACTCATCAGGTGGCTGCTTGTTTCTATCAGTCTCTCTGTTATCAAATGGATTTTTCATGCAAATCAAACATTTAAACGAGAACGAGAATCTAACAGGTTTAGTATTTTTCACTTTCATTTTTCAGGTGTTGTCTCTGCTGTTTCTACAGAGAACAGGAACATTAGCATGTTGTAGGACCAACATCAGAATGATGTTGGGTATTTGGAATTCGATTATATTGCAACAAGAATTCAAACATTTTAGGTACATGACAACATCATTGATCAGGATATCTAAAACATTATGTGTACTTTTTATTTTAAAACAAATCTTAAAAAGTAATAGAAAAAACATTCATTACCTATATTGCCACTAGGGGACAGTATAACTGCAAAAAATAAATGACACACAATCTCTATTTTTCAGTTTTATTAATTTATTATGCCATTATAGTAAAGATTTCCGTCTTTTGAAACCTCATCACAATACTCTCAACATATTTATTTGCCCATATGCCTTTTTACCATGCTCATAATTATGTTTCAGTCAGGGACACCTGCCCCTACGCCAGAAAATTTACATAATTTGTCAATGTAATAATGAGGTGAACTGTGTCATGGAAAACTTGAAATCCTCTGCTCCCAAACACGGACACCTCAAGTGTAATAAATAAAGAATTTCAAACATCCAGCACGTCTTTAAGGGTTTTATTATCTTGCAACAGAGAAGTTTCACGCCTCGGTCTGGTGCAGTTCCAAACACTGACACATCACACAAATGTTTTATTTGTTTAATATTGCGTGTCTCTAGGTCACTACAGTTTGGGCCACAGCCTCCTGTTAGATAGTAGAAAACCTTGGAGCAACTATGCCGCCATGAAAACATGCATATGAGATAAAGGTTGTTATGTTTCAACATTCTTCATAAGTGCATTGAATATTATTCGACCTTACAACTAAGCAAAACATAATCATTAAAATTTAAACACTGTTGGATTTTTCCATCACACCTGTAGCTAATAAAGTATTTATGAGAACAGCAGAAATAACAGTTGCTGACACGTACAAAGAGCAGAAATGCTTGTGTGGGAAGGAGGTCAGAGTGGAAGGCACGACAAACCGAAGCACTTAGGAACAGAAGATGAAGACCACGATTATGGTCTCAGCCTTATTGGTGGGAGAATATTTGAAACAGCTAAACGTTGTGTTTATCATTTAACCCGTGTTTATAATTTTTGGAAATAAAGTTAATGAGAGAAAAATCATATAGTAAATGTACGATAAAATGAAAGACTGCTGAAAGAAGCCAAATGGGTAGAATTTTATAATGTTAGAGATTAGACGACATCTTATATTACGTGAATAAGTGAGGAATTCTGCTGGATTTACAAAGAGAGGTTCCTTTTTTTGGCTTGTCTTGTTTCCATGGACCTTATTTAAAAACCTTTTTTTTCATCTTTTTCTTTGAGCATTAAGTCTTTTTTCTAGTAGACATTATTGTTGTAATTGATTGTAATATGACTGATGGTAATTTCTGGATGCTACAGCTGTTAGCGGTTTGAGATAAGTGAAGTCTGGAGCAGGTGAGCTCTCATTGGTCATTTCATCTTTGGCATTCTATTATTTTGTCATGTTTATGTGTTTACATTTTGTTTGGCTGTATAATCATGTGATAATGTAGTTGGATCCGCTCTTAACTCAGTCGCTAATAGAGTTTGTGAATTCTTGTTGCTGAAGAGTGATTGCATGTCCTTCTATGATGACATGTGTGGATTAGCATATAAATGTTTGATCACCACAAGAGCTCACAGTTCAGATACACAGGAGACAGACGTCCAAACAGCTGAAGAGCTGCAGTTCAGCTGAAAGGTTCAGGAACGTTCACGAGAGCATGAAACTGATGAGGCAGCACAGTGTTTCAGTTGATGGGGAAACTGCTACGCGACAGGCCTGGACTCAGCAGGACCAAATAACTTGGGTTTCAGTGTTTCAGTGACACGACGTTGAAAATATCCAACAATCCTGAAATTGAAGATGTTCATCACTGTCTCTAATATACAAACTCTATAAACTTGTTCACTTTTTTGCCTTTTAAATTTGCTTTTTAACTGTCTTTTTATTAACTGCTGCATATGCAGAATAGAACCACGTCCTTGTACAAAGTCCAAATATGTTGGAAACTGGCGCAATTGGACTCATTCAACAAACAATCAAAATCTTTTTTAAAATAAAGTCAACGCATGAACTGCACATCCAAACAAATTTAAGAATAATTAATAATTAGATTTTTATTCTATCATTCCAAACTATTACATGCATGATGGTACAGGAATAGAAGTAATCGATATAGAACTTGTTAACTCACAAATTTTCTGTTTTCGATTTTAGAGACATTCAACTGACATTTGCAGTAACGTTGACATTTTCGTTGACATTTTGTCCTGACTCACTGTTGCTCTTACAGTTTGGCAGTTTCCCTGCTCGGTGCAGAAACAGCAGCGGTGTTGCCAGAGAGTTGGGCAAAGAGCACCAGTGGCCTAAAAAAATTGCCACACACCGATCGCTTCTGCTTATCTGTGGTGAGGTGAATATTGCCGTGCAAACCAGAATTCCCCCAAACCTGAACAACAGAGTTGCGACCAAAGCCAAGATGGTGTGGAAGGCTCGCTGCTTTAATGGGTCAACCCTCTCCTTGTCGCCAGTCCCTTCCCCTGGCCTTCGACCCATGAAAACTCGGATTAAAGGGAGGCTGCAGACAGAGACAACAACTAAGGAGAAAACCTGCTGAGCAAAATACACTATGAGAAGGGCGTCAATGGATTTCAGAGCTATCATACTGATCCTTGCACAACTCAGCAACCAAATACACCAAATGATGATATTTCTGGCTCTGGCCCAGGGGCCATTTCTCATGTGCAGGTATGTGATGGGGTGAACCACTGCAAAGTAGCACTCAATACAGGTGATGTTGAGGAAGAACATCTGTCCACACAAGGCGGTGAAGAAAACGTTGGTCGCCACCAGGACCATGATCAGGAGACCAGTGTAGACACCGACGCAGTAGAAGACGGAGGCCACCACGTGTATTACCTCCATGAAAACCATGTGGTAGGTGATGTAGTCAGAGGGATTCGCTGAAGCGAAGCCATGATGCCGCCTTCGCTCGTGACCTATGTGGAGGATGAAGGCGTAGAGAGGAAGGAGAAAGAGGATGTTGGTGCTGGTGAAGGCCGTGAAGGTCCAGTTTCCAACACTGGACTCCAAGCAGTTGTAAAACAGCTCAGGGGGAAAAAAGAGGACGTCGATGTGGGAGGAGGAGTTGATAGACATGTTTGAGGCCTAAGGTGGAGCAGAGTGAAAGAAAGGGAGGTGAAAAAAATAAAGGGGCAAGAAAAACCGAGGAAAGATTAGGACAGTTTTTGTCATATAGGCCTGAGAAGAATCCAGTCACCTACGGAAACATGCAACAGAATTCGTAAATCATCCATAAAATATTTTTCAGTGACTCTATTTCAGACCTTTTACATCTTCACACACACCAGGAAGATTTGCAGCCATGTTTTTTTAACCACGCTGATCATATTTACACAGTTACCCTGGATCAGTGCTTGAACTGGTGACGTTCCAGTGACAAACCTGTTTCTCAAACTTCAGGCCGCCACTGTTCCGTGTACCCACGGCTGTTCTTATTTGCTCTGGTCCAAATCAATGGACCACGTCCTAAACTTCAAGGGCACCAAAACCAAACAAAGACTTGTCACGCTAATTACTTTTTAATAGGTTTAAGTGGCTAAAGGGATCTGTAACGTAAAAGTAAACATTAGGCCGGTGAACGTGAAAATCAGCTACGACTAGCTTTTACATGGGTGATAAACCACAGATGTGAAGTAGATAAACTTATAAAAACACTGTAAAAAACTCTGTAAAAATACAGCTCAGCTTAACTTGAGCTGTTTTGGCTCAGACTCATGTCAGGTCACATCACAAACATGTCGCTCCGAAGACGGAGATCAAAGGTTCTGAACCAAACCCGGGTTCACTTCTTCATGTCCTGGTTCTATTTTCATACTATTTTGCTTTGTGTGATTAAGTGATTTAATTTTTTAGTTCTTTTTTCTTCTTTAGTGCTGTGAAGCTCAATGTGAGTTTAGAAGGCTGCTATATAAATAAATGTTGCTTTTCTTTTAGGAAACAATTCCACTAAAACTGATCTGATCCCACATTAAACTCTAACCAGAGTTTTGGTGCCAGATGTCTCATCTTCTATAACTGAAAGTTATAAAATGTGGCGAAACAAAACTAACATACATGAAAGCTGATTATGACCATGCATGATAACATTTAGTATTTATGTTCCCAGCTAAACTACTGTAAAACTAACCATTATTTATTGTATAGACAAAATGTTTGAGTGTATTTTTGATTATCACATAAGCTGAAATATAACTTATACATACAAACATGGGTTACACACAGAGCCTGGAGGGTGGCACAAAAAAATATCAGGAACATTATTTACACTATATAACTGCCGTTTGTGCTCATAAAGCACAAAATAAGATCATAACATGTAACTGAGTAATTTTCTAAACATGGATAAAGCTGAAATAATTAGTCCAACAAAATAAAAGCAATTGTCAACTACTATGTCAATAGTGAAATTATAATTTTCAATTAAGTGAAATTATTAGAAACTAAAAAGAATTATATTTTTGAAGACACCCACCTTTCAGTGTTGTTATGTGTGACCTTCCTCCTGCTGTGTTTCTGAGTAAGAGACTCTGACTCAAATATACATTGTTGAACATATGTGTTTATGGGGAACAGACGCAGAACTGTGGGGGTTTTGCATGTCACAAAATCTGGCCAGACTTCTTGATACGGTCCATTTCTGTAGGCAAATGTTTTCGTCACTGTCTCTGGTCAGATCCAGCAGCTCGCTCAACAACACTTGAGCAGGAGGAAGATTTGATCATATTAAACTGTGCATTTATTTAATCAAAACAACTTTCTCTAGTGTAAGCCAGGTAATATGTCTACATATTGTGAATATGTGGATTTTCCTTTTCTGATGATGGAATAATGTTTCACTATAAAGCAATAATTAAATAATTAAATACGTCTTGCAAGATAATTAGTATCTGAGCTGATGTTTCTGCCAGTTTCTAGTTTTATAATATTATAATGCAAATATAACTCATCATTTTATCTGTCTATCATGAACCATTGACAGAATTCAAATGACATTTATGTAAGCACTGACTGCTCTGTATTCAAATAACATAAAGTAATTTAGCCCAGAGCGGCTCCCCTTTGTTATTTTACTCAAATATGAGTCATGATGCAGAAAACACATATAGTCGGTGTCACTCCTTCGTTTTTGTTTTGTCACGCAAATAACTACATTGACAGCAGAGTAAATATGTTTAGATTATGCATTAACTTGAATATACATTTCTTTCTGGTATGTGTTTTGTATTTATCTTTATTGTAGATGATAAATCTACTGATCAACATGACGGACAGACGCTTTAACGTGCAGTACTTGATGTGGACACTTGCTGTCAGGATTTGTCTCCGCTCACTTCAGAGCATTTTGTTTTCTGATCTGCTTCAGAGTGAAATGAAAATTCCTTCTAACTCAACTTCATTATAGTTCAGAATGTATAAAAATCTAACTGAAGGTTATGCTTTTAAGGTAAATGGAATATTTCATACCTGTGAGGGCCAGTTTTGATTTGCGTCTTGAGTGCTCTGACATTATAAATAGAATAATAATTTGCTGAATGAAGAATATGAAGTAAGTGTTTTTACACAGCAGATATTTGTCTGACTTTTATTCTTGTCAGGAAGCTGTTCCATAATTTTGCAGCAAAATCCTTTGGAAAAAATTCAACATCTTATCTATTAAAAAACAGAACACTGTTTCAACGAGTGTAAATTAAAGCAGTTTTTAAAATGACCATAGTTTTCCTCCCAAAGTGGAAAATTTGGGCCCATTGGTTTAATTAGTGAGTCAAGTAGTGAATGGTTGTTTGTCTCCAGGACGGACCTCACGGTTCACCCAGACAGATGGGATCAGCACCAACACTCCTGCGACGCCTTATGGGATATGCATCGTAGGAAATGGATGGACAGGTTATGTAAATAGATTCAATAGTCAGGAAGCTCAAAAAAAAGACGATAAGTTCTCATTCCACAGAGTCAGATATTGATGTACAGGTAGGGTTAGGCACAAAAATGTCAGGGACAGTTAAAATCTAAATACTACAAAAACATAAAGTCCACTGTACCACCATGTTATCTACAATGCAGTTTATGAATGAGAAAATTGTTGTGCAGCTTCAATAAAAATATAAACTGACAATAATAAGTAAATGGTGAAGACCAAAGTCTGCAGACCATCTCAGGAACACGGTGGTGGCGGTCGGTGCCTCGGGATCAGTGGGGCTTCAATCCTCGATGGAGCTACTGTAAGAATTCAAACTAACACAATCAAACTGTAAAGGAAAGTGTCAATGTTCCGAGGCTCGACAGTAAATGAGTCACGCTGTTAAAACAACTCAAAGACACGAGTCATTGTACCAAAGAATGGTCGCAGGACGAGAACTTTATTGTTTTGAAATGGCCGAATCAAAGTGCTGATCTTAATCCAACGGCTGTTGAAGGACCCGAAGCAACTGGTTCATGCAGGAAGGCAACAAACAATCCCTGAGAAAAAGCTGCTCTGTGAGGAGCAACGGGCTAAAATCCCCTCAAGCTGATGTTCTGCGCTGATAAACGGTTACTGGAAGTGATGGCTGCAAAAAAGGGGGTCACACCAGTTACCGAAGTCAGAAACAAATTCGAGAAATCGGTGTAGTTAATATTTGGCAATTAGTTGTAGAGCTTGTGTAAGAATGTGATCCTGTTTTTTTTATCTTATTGGATGTTGTAATAAAACTGTTCACAAACCTCTGTTAATATTTTCTCAATTGTGAACCGCCCAGTTATTATTTTCATTAATCACACACACCCTCACTCAGCAATGGGCAGGGACGACCGACCCACTGGGATCAACATGTGGTTTGTGGAGAACCCATGAACCGAGTGAGCTGCAGCCAGCCCTCCAACTGTGGCTGCATCTCCTCACGAGATCTTGCGAATAATCAATTACTTTTTCAAGCAACTTTCCCAGAACTGCTTCAATCAATCTAAACGTTTTCCAGATTTTCAGAGCAAATGTTATCAGAGTGTTTTATCTGTGATTTAATTTAAATAGATCAGCGTCCCTTTTTGAGCATAAAACACACACATTCACACACACACACACACACACACACACACACAGCCACGCAAACACCCACGGGGAGAGTTTCCTGTTATACTGAGCAGCAGCCGAGGGGGAGGAGTGAGGAGGAAAAACAGAGGGAGGAGGGAAAGTGGGAGGAGAAGAGAAACGGAATGTCAGGCCCAGGCATTGTGTTCAGTTATCGCACAAGCAGACGGAGAGAGAGAGGAGGGAGGGAGGGAAGCAGTGACTGTGCTGGGAAGTCGAAGATCTCAGAGAAGGAGGTGTGACTCTGCACTCAGCCCTCGACAGGGATCCAGCTCCGTGCTTGGTGGGAACCTGCTGACCCGAGCCGTCTGTAATCATTGTCAGTTTGAAAGTGACGTTAAATAACTGAGAGTCTGGAAAAAGGAAGTGGAGGAATGATTTACCGGACACTGGGTCACTGAGAAGACTGGACGCTTTGGTGACTGATCAACTGATTTCAAGGCTGACTGGAAGACTCATTCAGTTCTTACCTCCGCACCTGATCTACTGATTCCAGTCTGAACTCAAAGGCTTTACTGCTGCGATTCCCTAATTGACCCGATCCATTGGTTGAGCCTGATTGACGGCCTGATCCTGATCAGCTGATTGGAGGATCCCTGATTGATTGGAAGCCCTCTCAGAGTTTTCCCGTTGGCCTTGGGATGAGCAGCGCTGGAGAAGTGGTGTGTGAGGGCTGGCTGCGAAAATCCCCGCCGGAGAAGAAGCTGCGGCGTTATGTGAGTATGAAAAAAGTTATTAAAACACAAAAACAAGTACGTGTGTCTTCACAATGATGCGTCTTTAAGCGATTTCCCTCTTTTTCGGCGTCTTAAGGGTTCGTGCCTTAGCACCTGACTGCTCTGAATGTTCTCCTCTGTTGTTTCTTTAATTAAGCCTGGAGATTAACTCCCGGTTTCATCACTGTTTACACACTGAGTCATTTCCGAAAGGTGCAAGATCACGCACAAAATTAAAACAGCAGCTGTCTACGGCTCTGACCGGACGCCAGGTGAATTCATGACGTACTTTTACTTTATTATCGTTTTTCTGAAGAGAGAAAACTAGTTTAGCCTAGCTACCATGCTAACAGTTGTCAAAACAGATGAAAACAAGGAATACATACACTGAATTTATATTCATTCATCAATTCCTTTATATTAGTTTTACATGATGTCACATTTTCACAGCACCGGACCCCAAATCCTTCACACACTGATTTGTATGTTTCCCAGAGAACCGATAACTTTATTTTTAAACATAAAAAAACATGAACAACATCAAAGAAATCTAGAATAAATGAACATTTCTTTTACTGACCTTCAACAAACGAATTCCTCACCACCAAATAAAGAGTGATTTCTGCATGTTCCTAATTTGTCAAATTCTATTTAAAATAAGTTTAAACTGCAAAGAATGTAATAGTATTTAGTACTAGTACTAAATCTTCAACAACTAAAAACTGTCTGACAAGCCAGACAGCTGTGGAAAATAAACTGTACAGAGGATTGAAACATATAAAAACTAAAATGAGAATGAGGCTGCACAACAGCAACTTGGCTCACTTTTCAGTAAAGAAGCAGCTTTGGCAGCTACAGCACACACACACACACACACACACACACACACGTGCTGCATATCTGGCATACCTTGGGAATGAGTTGAGCTAATCTCATCTCCCCTCCGTTGCTTTCCGTAATCTGTCTTTCATTCTTTGCAGAGAGCAGTTTGTCCTTGGTAAACCTCTTACTTCCTTTGTCTTTCCTTCATTTACTTTCTCTTCCTCTTGTCAAATGTTTACTTTACACAACGGAAACCGTGACCCACAGTCTGGATGAGCAGCTGAACTCTGTCCAGATCTGACCTGGCAACCTGACAAATTATAACAGATAGTCAAACAATTGATGCATAAAAACTAATACAAACACTTATGATTATGGATTTGGGATCACGAGGACTTGATGCACACAACTCCCATTAGCTAAGGTCAAACTAAAAGCTAGTGTTTGCATGTTTGTGTGTGTGACAGTTTTTATCCATTTACAAAACAGAAGAAAAGTTAGAGGCAAATGTGGATTAAGAAGGAAAGAAGAGGAGAGAGAAGGAGCTGCAGACGGGGAGGCCAGTAATCAGACGGTACATATTCATACAGCCCAGTATGACACACAAACACACACCAGCTGGGTGTCTGCTGTCAACACACACACTCACATGGAGCAACCTGTAATGGCTGTGTGTGTGTGTGTGTGTGTGTGTGTGTGTGTGTCCATGTGCTCACGTTTGTGTTGGGCTAAAGTTTGTGGCGTGTACCTCATCATACACTCCCTGTTCTGTCGAAAACTGAGTTATGCAATAAACTAATCACTCTCAGCTGGGCCTGGTTGGAAGAGGGGGCCTCCCTGAAGGATTAGAAGATTTGGAAGACTTGAACACACACACACACACACACACACACACACACACACACACACGTGGATTGGAGCAGAACCGAATGATGCAAATTCTGTCATCTCTACAATAATAAACATAAGACACACTCATAAGGTCAAACGCAGTTTAAGGAAAACTGGACCGGCAAACGTTACAACGGTCGTCCTGTGTCGCTGATAAACACTGGTGATACTAAGAGTCCCCTGAATTATAGGAAAGCCACGAAAAAACAAATCCAAAGCCAGACAGCTGTTGAATTTACACATCTGCATGTGTTATTCCGTTATTAGCGATTAAGCTACAAAACGGGAAAATCTGTCAAGTCAAAGTCCAGACCACTTACTAACGGTCCACAAACCAGTTCCAGCAAAACAAATTCCTCCTAAGTGGAGTGAAGAGCTCATGTCTGCAGCTCATCCTGCATTTTTGTGTTTGTGTGCTAGAGTGATAAACATCTTCACGAAATCTTTGAAATCGCTGAGTGGTTGGAGTTGTCGCGCCTCGCCCCACATCTGCAAGAGAAGGTCCCTGGTTTGAATCCAGCCCGTCTGTTTGCATGTTCTACCCGTGCTTGTGTGGGTTTCCTCCCAATGTCCAGAGACATGCTCCGAGGTGTGGATGTTTGTCTCACCCCGTGACAGCTGGGATTGGCTCCGAGCCTTGTAACTCTTGAGGGGGACAAGTGGTTTAGACGTTTAGTATTTGAGGAGGGACACACATGGTTTCCCTGTTTGAGTGGGAGTTTGAGATATGATCTATTTTTGACAAGCTAAAAAAGACCTAATGATTTTGTTCAAAAACTATTATCAAGATATTATGGAAACCAGAACCCCAAAAATATTGAATTCTGGTTTATTTCAACCTATTTTTAGAGTTTTAGTCATAGTTTTTAACAGTCAATTCAAGTTCATTGTAAGAGACCTACTTGGAAGAGAAATGAAACGCAAACCGGAAAATGATTATCCGAGAAACGTGTCAAAGTTCACAGACCGACTTCATGGTTAAATGTTAAACATTGTTAAAATGGGAGTCAGTGATTCCCAGCCTGGACTGGACGTCTGTGATTTTACATCTTTACATGGAAAATGTGTGTTTGTAAATTTAATTTACAGACGACATCAGCTTGTGAGTGGGGGTGTGAATATTTTAAGCCTAAAAATTAAATGTATTTAATTCTGATACAGTCTCCATTCTTTTACAACTCATCAGGCAGTTTTGTAGCACGTGATGTTGGATATTAGCATTTAACTTGGTGGTGACAATATCAACATCATAACTCAGTACTGGACAAATGGGATGCAAGTTTTAATAACACAGTTTTTTTAGTTTTTAAGTCGATTTGTGAAGACAGTGATACTATAACCATGTGGATACATTTAAGGGAGAGATAAGTTTACTGTTGATATGTAAATATATTTAACTTCATTGTTTCCAACGACTCTGGTCAAACTGTGTTGGCTTCAATTCTGAGAAGTCGGCATCAAACGTGCAGGGTATAAGAAGAATAACAGAAGACTCGCTGAATTGTTATTATTCGTGTCTGGTGTTAATTTTGGTTTCGGAGGAAGGATGAAGGAAGAGTTATTTTAGATGCATTGTGCCCTCATCCTGCTGGGGTCAAAGGTCGTGGCGGAAGCAAAATAAAAGGAGAAGAGAATAAAAGGTGTTCTCTGTCCCAGAGAACGACCCTGCCTTTTTTACTCATGGCTTCTGATAGCACAGCTCAGAGAAGGGAAAGTCACAGGGTGAAGTGAAATTTTACGCCATGACTGAAAGCAAAAGCTAAAACATCGTGGCCCAGATGCAGTTCCACTTCTTCAGATGCTGACTAAACATTTTACAGTTTTTCTCAATTGCTAAGATGTATTTAATTCAATTGGAACCACAGCACATATCTTCTCATGCAAATATGTTTTTCATTTGTTTTCACAAAAAAAAGAGACAAAATGACCACAAACGGTTCAAGTCAAAGAACAAGACCCACGGTTCTTTGTAGAAGTCATGGGCTCTCACAATACATGCATGTAATGTGAAATAAGTGGAGATTTATTTAGCAAAAGAAAGGATATTCAGTAGAGTATACCTAATGATAGTCGTCTGATTTTAATAATGTCCACTCACTCTAATATGCATCTAGGACTAACTTTGCTGTATGATGGATTTCTAAACAGGCTCAGTATGTGCAGACCCAAAGCCTCTGAAGTGACTGTTCATACTTATAAATGACCCTATTAAAAGATTCAGAATGACCACAAAACGATACACAACAACACAAAAATGCAAAAGACCCAAAATGATGAACAATGATGCGAAAGCCGATGCACGATTGGAAAAACAGAGAAAACTGCCAGAAAACAGATGTAAAACAGATTAACACGAACAGACTCAAAACAGCTTAAAAGAATGAGTGGGTGGGGGGCTTGGGGGGGGGGATGGTCCCTAGTCTCAGTCCCTGCTTACATAAAAAGAATAAAGTCATAACTTCTTTTATAAATCTAAACTAAAGTTATGTTACAGCTCTCAGTGTCTAGTGACTGCATCCTATGAGCGAAAACGTAGAAAGTCTTTACACACATTTTGAAATTATTGCTGTCAAGCTCATCTGAAAGAAGGAATAGAAAAATATTTTTATGAAAAATCGCTGCCGCCCTGCTGCATTTATTTGCCCAGCAGCCTGAAGACGACTGATCATCAAACAGAACGAGACGGACAGAGAATAAACACACGCTGCCATCTTTTACCAGTATTTCCTGTTCAGCTACTTCCTCTTCCTGTCCGTGTTTGGAGAGAGAGCCGAGGAAATGTGCTGCCGAGTGTCTAATTGCTGTGCACTTTGATCAAAACACAAGCCTGCGGGGTCACGTTGGTTTTGTTGAGAAACACTAATAAACAGGGATCGGAAGAGATGGATTCGGAGGCAATGGAAATTCACTGCTGCACACACTCACACACACACACACACACACACACACACACACATTTTGTGACAATAGAACAGTCTGTCCCGCTCACCGGGTCTGTGTCATTACAGATGATTATGGAGCAAAACTGAACTCCCAAATTCATTTAAACAGAAAAATTACTCGCTTACATCATCGCATAGCTGTGTATGTGTGTGTGTGTGTGTGTGTGAGAGAGAGAGAGAGAGAGTACATGCTGCTAATTAATTTAAAATGCTGCCTCATGCTCTGCTTCACACCTTTAAATAATCATGAAGTGCTTTTGCCACACACACACACACACACACACACAAACTAACTCCACACTTACAGTGGAGGCCTCACACTAATACATGCACCACAAGCACACAGTGGTGAGTCATGTGTGAAATATGAAGTGCCATTCTGTGGCTCGGTCATGGAAGATGGACCTTACCCACGATGCTCAGCGCACGGTGGCGACAACCGGACGGAAGTGTCGAACATTTAGTGTGTGTGTGGCATTTCGTTAACACTCATGTGCGCTGGAGTGTAAAGCTTCATGTGAAAGAAAAAAAGTTGAAAGTTTACCTCAACTTAACAATCTACAGTTGTTGCTTGTGGACGAGACTGAAAGATTAAACTGCTGCACAGGACAAACAACGTGATTTATGTATTATCGGAGGAGCACCTTTATAAGTTTTCATGTTTTAATCTTTCCAACTGTTTGCTATTTTGATGCAGGGAACAAAGATGGAAGTTTAATAGCAGACATGTACATGCACTTTTTATTCCAGAACCACAAGACGCATGTTGAAAATTAGTGAAATCATCCTTTCGAGTACAGAGCCTGGTCACAGACGACAGAATATGCATCAATAACGGCCACGTTTTACTAAATCATAGTGTTTATACAGTATATAGAGAGGCTTTTTGTAGAGTTCAGCCCCTTTCGATTTGCTAATTCCAGGATCGCGTCATTAAATAAACCATTTATCCGTTCTACTAAGCCTCTAAACCCCTTCAGCCGTCACAGAGCAGCAGAACGAACGAACAATCATCTTTGTTCGCCACGTTGTTGAAAGAAAACTCGTACATGCTTGAAAATAGTGTCCAATCTTGCACCTCATCAGGTCGAGTCAGCTTCTGTATTTTCCATTTGCAGACATACAGGTGGATTTATTGTCTTATTCACAGGGTGAAAACTGCTGAACTACACAAGTATGAAGCAACATAACTTGACAGAAAGCGTCGTTAATATAGACGGACTTGCTTAAGATATCACTTTTTTTAAGTTATGGTCGAGGGCGGATCCCATCATGGTCGCCCAGATGCAGCTAGTTGTGCCACATTTCCTTGTTAGCGGTTGATGGACCAAAGTGTGTATGATGTTAACCTGATGAAGACGCAACAGCAAATGTCAGGGAATCTATGGATCATCCTAAAAATCAAATGTTTGTGAAACGCTGCTTGGAAAGTGTGTGGATGAACATTATGAGAACTCACAGTTGGCACATGTCAGGGGATATAAGAGGCAGCAGGTGAACAGTTGCTTCTCACAGTCAGGATGCAGGAGAAATGGGAAGGTGTAAACACGTGAATAACACGGCGATGAACAAACTGTTGTCGCCAGGTAACGGCGGCCAGTGATTATTATAGTTTAGTGGCGTTTTAACTGTTGAATTTTTGAAGTTTTTAAACCACTCTGTCACCGTGACTTATGATAATAATAGTATTAAACGTTTACATTAGCCACGTTTATTTTGAACCTGTTGAAATGCTCTCATATTTTTCATGGTGATGCAGTTATCTGATGTTTGGTGGTGTTATTGAATTTATTTTGACCTCTCTCTTTCTCTCTGTGTCTCTCCAGGCGTGGAAGCGGCGTTGGTTTGTTCTCCGGAGTGGACGCTTGACCGGTGAACCTGATGTGTTGCAGTACTACAAGAACCAGCAGTCCCGTCGTCCAATCGGGACCATCAACCTGAACCTGTGCGAGCAGGTAAACAGACACAAACCGTCTGATGAGCCAGTTTTCTGGGACTGTAGTTATTACACTTTTTAAAGGATCAAACCTTTGATTCCTCCAGGTGGATGCCGGCCTGTCGTTCACAAAGAAGGAGCTGGAGAGCAGCTTCGTTTTCGACCTGAGGACAGAGGAGAGGATCTGGTACCTCGTCGCTGAGTCTGAAGAGGACATGAACCGCTGGGTGTCGGCCATCTGCCTCCTCTGTGGCTTCAACCCGACAGATGATGGTACGTGGCAGAGACGGACGATGGGTCAAAATATTTTCGCTCACTTTTTTTTTTCTACCACTTTGGAAATGGATGGATGTGTGTGTGTGTGTGTGGGCTGTGGTTGAGTCAGTGTGAAAACTTGTGGGTGGAGTGAAGAGAGAGAACATGGACAAAAATGTCTTCATGAGTGTGTGTGTTTGTGTGTGTGAGACTCAGACGTGTATATGGTTTAATATTTTACAAAAGAAATCAACGTATTACGTACATAAGAGCTTGTCCAACCATTTGAACTTGTTTTTTGATGATAGCTAAGACTTTAATACCTATAATGAGTCATTCTGTGTTCAGCTTCATATTTTTTCATCATTTGGAAAATTGATGCTGACTCATAATATGGACACAGAGGATTACACTGCAGTAAGGACTTACAGTCAGATGTTAAGACAGACAGACAGACAGAGTGGAAGTTTTGCTTCTAGATCCCTTCAAGACCAGCGTCACCATTATGTATAAATAATCTTTTGGCTCAATCAAAGGTACCATAGAACTGCTCCAGGTTATAACAGGAAGTGGTATTAATGTTTTGCTGCTCTGTCTGTGAACATGACAGTGGGAAAAATATTTGAGAAAAACTCAACTCAAGTGTAAAAATTTTAATCAAGTAAAATAAGTAAATGTTTTAGTCCCAGTGTTACAGAGATGATTATAAAGTTCCTCATCTTTTTGTGCTAGAGAGCAAAAAATTTTACCAAATATTTGGTGTTGTACCAAAATTATAAATATTTACAAATATTATATGTTATTATATATTATATATTTGGTTCATTTTATAAAGATTTGGTACAACAATCTGATACCCATAATGCCCTAAATTTGGAAGGCGATGTGTCACTTCTTTCTTACAGTTCCTGAGAGACCTCCAGTCTCTGGATCGACCTCCGTCACCACGATGCCCCCAACCAACGGTACTGGCAACATCACCATGGTAACAGGATCCGTACCACCACCCTATGACCCAGTGTGCGTGCGACACCTGGAGGATGTTAGCAACGCAGAGGAAGACTACATGTGGTTGTCACACTGTCAGAGTCGCATCGGGTAAAATCACACACACAAACGCAGACTCACAATCTTCAGCAGACGGACTTTTATTCTCTGTGGAAAAATGTTCGTTTTAGTATCGAGGAGCTGTCCAGTTTTAATGAGACTGACTATTAATATACGGACTAAAAGATGAATGGATTGAGTTTCTTTATCCTTTTGGCAATAAGTGTGAGAGACAGTGTCCATTTTCTCACATAATGTTGAGGAAATGCACGTCTGCTTTGTCTTTTTATTATTAACAGGTATGTTGTCGTAAAAAACTAAATAGGTTGTGACACTCCTTATTGTATCATTCAGAATTGAAACAGTGTATTTCGTACAGTTTATTTTTTCAAAAAGGTGAAATTTTCCACACGAGTTCAGACTAAAGACGACCAGCTGGAGGTAACTCGACTTACAGTAACAGTCAGAGAAACAGGTTCAGACGTGTTGAATGTCTGAACGGGAGTCAGAGGTTTATCTTTGCCTGGATCACACCCACAAGCTTTTTTTAAAGGGCTGACTTCACCTACCTTGACGGGAGATGCCAGAGCCTCCTTGTTTTCTCGGCCGAACAGATGTTAATCAGTTTGGTCTGGTTGTGATTTGTCGAGGTGTGGAGATGCAGATGGAGTCTGTGCAGTTTCACAGATTTCTCACTTTTGTTGGTGTTTTAAATTTCATTCACCGACTCTTTAAATTCTTCGTCTGCAGGCCTTCGTTGGGTTCATCCACCTCCCTTGAAACCGACTACAACGACCACCTCTACCCTCCTCCCTCGGCCACATCTTCCTCCTCCTCCTCTTCCTCCTCTCCTTCCCTCCTTAGCAACAGGGGTTCGGCCCCTTGGACAGTTGCCTCCATGACTGGCCCCCTCAGCCAGTCTCTGGATGCCAGTATGACCTCCGGCCTCCAGAAACGAGGCGGCAAACCTCGCTGTCACCCCTCGCCACATCCCAGAAAGCACTCCTTGGACTTCCACCTGCGTCCCGTGGCGATACCTCTTGCTGATGACACACACTCCAACGTGCATCCCAGTACTTATTCTCAAAGCAGCGGTTATCAGATTCCTCGTCCCGTAACCAACTTTCAGACGCGAACCCCTCGTCGCCCATCTTCAACCCCCAGTGTTGACTCTCTGACCCAGGCTGAGCTCCACGCTTCCACCCCGACTCCTCCTCCACGCCCACCGAAGCCCCTGGTGATTGCAGCCCAAGGAGAGAGCTCAGCTGTGGGCACAGAACCTGCCGCACTCCCTCGATCCACCTCAGAGCCAGAGAGGAGGGACGGACACGTGGAGGGAGGAGTAGGTCTGCCGAAGAGCAGCGCAGTCACCATGCCAGGACGCACACAGACAGGTAGAAAGAAAAAATGTGTCCTGAGATTTTCTATTTGCTTTTGTAGGTGAATTTTCTTAAAGGGTTAGAACTTGAAAGACAGTCGTATAATGTATAAATCATTTTACCCTAGATACATTAAATACAATTTACTTAAAGAATTCTGATGAGTTCTGCCTTACAATCAGAAATCTAAAAAAATTAAAATATCCTATCTATATTTTCCCCTTCTGTTGCCACCAGTACTTTGTTCCCATCAGGCTACAGCTGATTAAACAGGCCTATATTTCAGAATGTCACATAGCATAAATTCAAATTTTCTAAATAATGAAAAAGCTTTAACTTAGACTTACTACTGCACTAGTACACATTAAAATTTCACATTGCACCTTGAATGGTAGCTCACCTCTTTATTAAAATGCCGACATGATAAATTATTTAATTAGGATTCCACTGAGGATGGCCTCGTATAAAAATCCCCTGTTGACCCCTGTTAAAGTCTTCGGCTAAAACACAGATTTGGCTCTTTGATTTAAAATTATGGTGATTTATGAAAAAGAAGGAAAGAGCAAGACCCAAACCGGCACAGTTGCTTTAAAAATCATCTTTTTTGTTCGGGACATGACGGCCCAAATGGCCTAAATGCCAAACTTATGTTCATCATCCACTTACTGCTGTTCCAATTTAGGCAAGTAATTCATTCATTTATTTTTTCCAATAAGACCATTCTTGCTGTAACTATTAAATCCTATTAAATCACTATATGTTATTAGGTTGTTTAAGTTTTCAAATGATCACACCTGAAACAATCGCTGCCTGTTTGCACCATCATTTTATTGCTGTTATTTTCATTAATAAGAGGAAAACTTTGCTCAAAGACCCAGATTTGTTTTGAGCCTGGTTCTTAAAATGCACAAGGATTAAAACCTGAGAATTTGCAGCACATTTAGGATAACAGTCATTGTATTGGTACATGCTCAGGCTTGAGGAACACATACTTTCTTTCTTAGTGAATGCCCCTTTAATCAAGCTACATTCAGCTAAGGTCAAGCTCTAGTCCCACCCAGTGTGAGATTGACATTGTAAAAACCTTATTTACAGTTTTAAACTGTTAATCCTTCTTAATGTAACGCATGGGATTATGTGGCATTTTGACGCTTGACATTTTGGAGAAAATGCTAAATGCTTTTCTTGTCAACAACTTACCGTAGAGAACAGACTCAGTCTCACCTTTTATCCTTGTGTATCATTTTGTGTTTCAGTTTGTGAGTCTTTTTACGTCCCTCGGTCTCTGTCTGACAGAGCGAGCCTGTTCGAGTTCAGCGAGAGCTTCAACAGTTACTTTGTAAGTAAATGCTAACCTTTATGTATTTGTATGTCCAAAATGATTCTCATCTCTCTTGGGATTTTGTTCTTTTTCAGTTTAATAAAGGCATGGTGCCTTTGGGTAGCGTCTGCTCGGAAGATGATGATGTGGATGAAAACTATGTGCCCATGAGCGCCGCCACCACTGAGCCTCCTGTTGCGCCAAGGTTAGTCTGATAAGAGACATCATAAAATATACAATCAGATCATGTCCTTTTAATGATTTTGTTTTATAGGAACATGATTAATTACTTCTAGAACTTAATTACATACCATGCCCAGTGCAAGGTCAAGATTAGGCAATCAGTTCAATTGTGATAGGCCGAAAATAATTTTAATTTTAATACTAATGGCAGTCACAACATTGAACATTATTGAAAAATTATAAACCAACTGGATAAATTGAATCAACTTTATCGAACCAGTACTATGTACCTTCCACAGTTTATCTAACACGAAAACAATAAACCCAGAAACTCAGTAATGTCCTTGAGATTCCGAGCGAGAGCCTGTGCACTGCGGTGTTGGGAGATCTGCTCTTATATCCGAGAACCTCTGATAGCCACGTCGTACACGAACCCTTTCAAAGACCAAATAATTCCTGTTAAATTATCTGAAGGCATCTAAAGCCTAAAGGAATCCAGAGCAACTAACGCAAAACAACCGTGAAATTCCTTGTAAATGTTTCATAAACCACCTGAACACGGAGTAGAACCCTTTGGGGATCAACTAACATTTCAAATGATTCATTGTCTTGCAGGGTGCCTCCAACTCTTCCATCGGAACCCTTTGTTCACCTCCAAGATGGAAACTACGTGCCCATGACCCCAGTCACCCCATCGCTTAGCACTCACGCTACAACTGTCAGCAGTGACCTGGCTTCCCTGGGGAGACAGGTGCCTCCGCCCGCCCACATGGGTTTCCGTAATCCCCTGACTCCTGCCACTCCCCTGACCCCGCCACTTCAGAGGAATTCCACCAACAGCACCAGTGTTTCAGAGCTGGAAGCCATGCCCCCTCCAATCCACCGCAACCTGAAACCACAACGGAGAGGTGAGGACAAACATATCAGGAACTCATGGCTAATCCAAGGTCTTAAAAAAATGGGGGGTTATATTTAAATCCTACATTTACAGACTAATCATTTCAATTACAAATCCAAGTCCTTTAAAATCACAACCAAATGACACGTTTTTTATTTGCATAAGTTAAGAGAGTTTGTAGACTTATTTAAGTTTGCACAAAGTAAAATTTTCTTTGACTACTTATTTTATCATACTCAATATTAGTAAAAAAGCATTAATGAAAAAGTTTTAAGGAACCACCAAAGGTTTTGCTAGAACGTTATTAGGTTACTGTTAACCCTGGGCGGGTTTGAACCACGAACCTTTCGGTTAACAGCCGAACACACTAAGCAATTATTTATACTCACACTGTAATTGTAAGTTTTTGTTTGTTTCGACAGAATGTTCATTAAGTCTTTTAAGTTTAAATCCTAGTTCTTTAAGGTCACGACCTTTTTACCAGTGTCAGTTAGGAGAGTTTGTGAACTGTAAACTACTTTGTTTTTACATGGAGAATGGAAGTGGCCCCTTTTTGGTTGTATTTTCCCACCCACTATTTTTTTATTTACTTGATTTTTTTTCTCAGAAAATGTAAAAAAAAAAAAAAAAAAACAGGAATCGAACCAGACAAGACTGGAAAAACAACCAGAGATCACAGAGTTTTCTGTTCTCCTTTGTGATTTTGCAAATATTTCACACAGGATTTCTAGGTTATCTACCAGTATTTGAGAGTGATAACATCCCTTGGTTGCGTCTTTTCTGAATGTCCATAACGTGCTGATCAAAAGTCAGAGTATTATTGTTTATCTATTATTGTTATTCCCGGTTATTTGAAGCTGTCCACTATTTCTACTGTTTGGTTATGAATTACAATGGGATGCTGTGGTGGGGGGGTTGACTGTTAGCTCTTTAGTTTTGCTGATATTACGGTTCAAGTGGTTAAACCCACACCATCGACAGTGGTGGGTCCATAATGTCCATAATGTCCATAATGGAGTTATCATCTTTAAGTGAGGCGAGAATAGTCGTGTCATCAGAGTATTTGAAGTACTTTGTGTTTGGCGATGGGCTGAAGAACGTGGGTGAGGAGTTCGGTACAATTGATGTAGAGATTATACGGCAATTATTTTTAATTATTTAAACTCTGTGATGTTTACTGTCTTATTGCTCTCACCGTCACTGGGACTTTTGTTGGTTTTCCTTTTCACTTCCTGTTCTGGACATTTCTTTAGTAACATCTCGTCCTCGCTTCTTGTTTTATCTTTTGGTCGTTTGGGTTCACTTCTTTTTCTTTCATTTGATACCTTGTTTTAATAGTTTTAAATTTGGGTTTTGATCACCTTTTTTTCCTGTGTAATCATTTTTTATTTTAGTATTTAGTCCCTGTCTGTCCTTGTCTGTGTAGTTAATTTATTCCTGTCTGTTTTCTTCATACATGCTGGTTGGTTTAATTATTACAAGCATTTAGTTATAGTCTTTTCTGTCATTTCAAATTTTTTGCACAGAGTCAATGATTTTTGTTTTAATCTTTGGTGGTTTGCTTGTCATGTCTCTAGGGGTTGGAAGTTCTCAGCCTGTGGAGAAAAAAAATGGAGTGACGGAGATTGAGGCACCACATAAATCGAAAGGTATGATCAACAGTCATGATAGTTATTTTGTTGTTTTTTTCTTCAGTTTCCACAAACTCAATGTGAACACACAAGTTTTCAACCGTACTGTAAATTTTAAGACCGTCATAAAAAAGAAAACAGATGTCACTGGATAGGAAATGACATTCCTCGCAGATGAAATAATTCATGTTCATTACAGACTCTCTCTGCAGATGCAGGAGGTTATGTACCTTTTAAATATCGAGTGTAGGTAAAGCTGCTTCCATTTGGCACCAGCTTTTGTCCATGGTTACCAAGCAACAACAGTAATTTTGGCAAAAACAACCAAATCAATGTCATCTGAGCAAGCGCTGACTTGAAATGATGGAGAGGAAGGGACTCATTTATTTATTTAGACCAACGTTGTTTCAGAAAGTTGAATTTCCTGAGTTGAAATTTTACAGTACAGTCAGGGATATAAAAAAAGTCAGTTTCCTGTTAGTACTTGTGCCTTACTTTCCAACACCAAACAATTCCTGTTTTTGCTGCGTCCTGTCTGAACGCCAGGCTGTTTGTGTTCCTCTAAAAGCCGACTGCTTCTCATCTCTGTCTCCCGCGCCGGCGCTTGTTCTTCTTTCACTGTTTCATTTCACTCTTTGTCTCTTTTAGTTTGGATCATTTAACGTTGCTCTACAATTCACGGCAGCCAAACACACAACACAACATAGAACGCTTTGACTTTCAGAAACCTTCACATCGATTATTTAAAAGGCCCAGAGCTCTCAGAACTTTCTTCCAGAATACCTTAAGAGCTTTTTCATAAAATATTAATTGACTGGATTTTCTTCTTTTACGTTATTCTTCTAATAGAGCTTATGGATCTCCATCATGAGGGCACTTACTTTATTACAGGACTGTATTAACTTTTTGATGAGAGGTACACGACATTCAAAGGTGAAACACCTCTGCTTCTGTCTCCCAGTGAAACCAGCTCCCCTGGTGTTCAACCCAACGCAACAGAACTGGCAGGAAGTCCCGCCCCCTGTCCGCTCACCTGTCACTCGAACCTTTACACGAGAGTAAGTTGTGGTTCAGTGGTTTACTGCAGCGTCTGCAGAAATCTATTGTGTACATCAGTATTTAATGTTTGATATATTCAAGATATGATTTGCATAATGTAAATGTGACCTGTGATTTGGAGTGAAGAATTCTGCAACAGTCACTTTGATAAGTTATTGACCTGCAAGTTATTCTCCTCATTAATGAGTTTGTTGCTTGGGCTGCAATTTTCTAGACATCAAGGTAATGTCTTCAAATCTTGTCTTGCATTATACATAACCCCAAATACTTAGCGAAAAGTAGAGAAATTGTAACAACAGAAGGTTTTTTACTTAACTTTTTTCCACCAATAATTAATAGCATTAATTAAGATCAACTTACTTTGAAACATCTAATCAGGTAATTCACTGATGTAGCTTTAAACGTCTTGATATGTCTGATCAGTCACGTTTAGACAAAGATAAATGAGGTTTGCGGTTTTTAACCTGAAAGTTGTGAAATCTTTGAAGTTTAATAAAAATCTATTCTGTGTTTGTCAGTCTGTCCTGCAGTCGTTCAGTCAGGCCAAGTTCTTCTCAAAGTTTGTCCCCCTCGTCTGATTCGGATGACCCGGATGATAGCTACGTTGCCATGACGACCTCCAACCTCAGTGCTAGTGCTGGAGAGCAGGTACCTCATTCATTTTAATCGGTACAATATGATAATATAATAGGCCAGAACAACTCCACCACCCACTATGACCCTGGTAAGAAACACATAGTAGAATTATCAACTTAAAATACAAGAAATTATAAACTTGTAAAAATGTAATTTATGACAGAGCTGTACACAAAAAAAACATGCAAATTTAAATTAATCTTTTAATTTTGGATCCATTTGATGTTGACTGTCATTGTCCCTGATGAGGAATGTGATTTTTGTGTTTGCCAAACTTGTTTTTAATTCTCTGTTGATCTTTGTGGAATATCTGAAAAAAATTACTTGATTAAATTACTTTATAATAAGGTTATTCATTTCCTCCCCTCTCATCTTGCAGCCTTTTTTTTCTTGATATTGTCTCTTTTGCTCAATGATTTTCGTATGTGTGTTTGTGTGTGTGTGTGTGTGTGTGTGTGTCTACAGTCTCTTAGGCTCTTGTTGCACCGGGCCTCAGAGGCTGGCGTCAGCAGCCCATTGCTACGGCGAGCAAAAGGTGACAAACAGGTGGAGTACCTGGATCTGGACCTGCACACGGGGCGGGCGACGCCAACGCGACAGGTAACACTGCTCTGACTTTCTCGTTGTCTTACATGAACATTACATGATCTATAATTTGCATAAATTTACATTTCACATTTACATTTCACATTTGGGCTGTAATGTTTGTTTTGTCAACATTTTTAGTAATTGGCCAATGGGGACAGAAGTTGCTATTCAGGTCTGATGTGACTTTAGCCAGTAGAGGGAGACAAATCTACATTATGTCTTCTCATCCTGTAGTTCATTTAATAATTCATGTCAACACATGCACGCATTTACAATCTGTGAAATGTGCTCATAGAAATTAAAATATGTATATATGTTTTCTAACGGGTTACATCACATCTTTCCACAGTTTTCTGTTGAACTTGTTCTTGCAGTAGATCAATTATTAAATCAATACATCAAGTGACGCATATATTTATTTATTTTTTTGCTGTGTGTGTGTGTGTGCATCCAGAAACGCTGCACAGCAGAAGGAGGAAGTTGCGACAAGGAACCAGCCGGAGCAGGTGAGGAACGTGCACGTGGTGAGCGCACGCGTGTGGACTACGTGGTGGTGGACCCCAAACGGACCAAGGCCCTAAGAAACACCAGGGAGGCTTGGCATGATGGGAGGATGTCTACGGAGAAGGAGAAATGAGAGACACACACACAGAGTTTAGAGAGCAGCAGTGACGACGTTAGAGACAAACACAGTTTTCGCTTAAAAGCAGTAAATTACCCAACCAGTACCTGCCTGGTGAACACATAAAAAAATGAACTATGTACTAGGTAATTATAATCAGTAATAAGTAGGTATGTGCAAAGACAAGAAAAGCTGCACTACAACTACCTTGTACTGTGGCTGTGACCACTTTAGGTTGGTGATAACTCCTCACAGCGATTTATTGCTGGACAAGCTCCAAGTTTGATCACATTACAAAATAAAACTTGTAAGATATGCTAAGATGCAGGTGATGTCAACGGGAAGACACACGGTTTTGTTTTACACTGCAGTTTCATCTGACATTCTATCAAAAATCTACACAGTATTTAAGATGTACAATGACACTGTAGGAAAATATGCTTATGTTCATGAGAGGTTCGTTATTAACTGTAAGCACAGGGTTAGTTATTAATATTGATGCCTCATCAGTTGTGTAGCCATGATCCATAACTATGGATTGGGTTGTGTTGGTGGATGAAAATTAAGTCTAAAATTAATTATTCTTAGTATTTAAGCTGTAGTTTTTATGTTTTCACATCCCTATTAAATGTTGTAATTACCTAGTACATATTATAATTTTCTCAGTAAAGCAAAGGACTGTAAAAAGGTGTATTAGCTTTTATGTGTGTGAAATTGTTGTTCCTGACTGACTTAGTATTAGTATGTTTTTGTTTTGTTTTTTTATAGAAAATGATCACTGGTTTATTACTTATAACTAATGTTCCTTCACCATCCACATGGCTACACTTTCAGGCTTCAGAGTTCGACTTGTAAGGCTGGAGACCGGCTCCTGACACTCAACAAACCTCCCTCTGTTTCAAATATGTTTGTAATTTGTTGACAATAATAGAAAGGCGTCGCTGTCCTAACAGCTACTTTGCGATTGTCTTAAAAATGAAAGTGAAAGAAAACAATGACTCAGTTTGTAACTGCTGATTCAGCGTCTGTCCAATGTCGACAATGATTCATCTGTTTTAAAGAGCATTTGCCATATTCACACGGTTGTTACTGCGAGAACTTTAGAAAGTCTGCAACTAATTTCACCACCCAGTGTAGATGAAAGGTAAAACAAACAGGAATGAATATGAACATATTTCTTTGTCATCACATCTAGAAACATTTTAGCTGCATGTACAGTAGACAGACAAACACAATCTACTGATACTGAAATATTTGAATGAAATGTGAATGAGAAAAAAAAAATAGACATGGTTTAGAATCACCTGTATTGTGTGTCGCTTTTCTGCTTTTCCTTCTTTCTTTTTTCTTGTTGGTCACAATTGTAGCATTAAACAAATTCATTCATGTGAAGAAAAATAATGTAAGTACAGCACAATTTAAACAGCAAAGATAGAGAACTGTGGGACAAATGATGTTCTGATGATTCACAAATCGAAGCAATGTTGTCAGTGTAACCAATCGGTATAAAATATCCGTTAAATCTGTCCACGTGATGGATGTAATGCTGTTACATTAATGAGGATTACGTCATGGGATTTTGGTGGTTTGGTTTTGTTCGCTTTGTTGCGTTGTTTTACATAAACCCATCTGAATCTAAGCAGAATGCACCACAAATGCGGAACACGGGATTACTTCTGTACAGGACCGTGTTCTACATTCAAAACATCCAGTGGTTACAAACCTGTAATTCACAGGTCATCTGAGATCAGTATGAATATGATCTCATGTCCAGGCATTTATCAAGCATCCCACCAGCTGCGAGTATATTTGACATTACCAGACATTACTAAATACAAAATATTTCTAAAAACACTGGTAACGAGACTAATACCAGCCCAAAACTGCGTGAAGTGAATATGAATAAATGCTCCGAACGAGCACAAGTATCAAAATACAAGAGACTACGGCCACGTCGGCCAACATGAGAGACCCACTTCCTTGAAAATGTATGCCTCATAATCAGAAAATGGAGAGGTGCTGTTGATGCCTCCTATGACACAGACTCAAAGAATGACAATAATATTAATAAAAAAAAATCACTGGCAGCAGTGTTCAAATGGTTGTGAGGAAACCTTGTGCCTCAATCAAACACAGCCGCACCCAGTGTGTCATGTGTTAGTGGAACAGCTTCAGCACAGCACCTGGTGTTTAGGTGTCCCAAACCAACCCAACACTGTTGACACAGTGTTTGGGTGGGTTGTTTTGAATCTTATAGTGCACAGTAGAAAAGCAGGAACTATGAATTTAGTAGAATTATTAAAAATTAAAAATATTAAATTAATATTATAATGATATTCAATCTTTGAATATCTAAGCACTGAATATAAAAACTGTTTAGACACTTTTAGTTTCATAGTTTGAAGGAAACATTGATGGTAACTTTCTAAATGTATTTAATATATATTACATTGTTTATTTTCATAATATCAAAAAAATATGGTAACAATGATGAAGGGTAGTGATGAATTCACCCCTACAGGCAGATATGTAGAATTTCGGTACAAAACAACATCTTCATTTCAACACGAAGAATGGATTCTTTATTAAATGTAAAAAGAAAGACACTTTATATTTTGACTGTCTGACCATGCGGCAGATCATGAGACTAAATGGTTAAATCCACTTCCTGAACCTCAAATTCAGTTTTACTAAACACAAAATTCATAAACTGACATTAAAGTAATTACTAAATCAGTTCAGTCAATCGTGTTTTCAAGGTGGCAGGTGAACTTTCGTTTTCAAGTGGAACTAACTTGAACAACAAATAAGTGGTTTTACTGCAACATTAAAAAACATTTTTAATTAAAATCAGCTCAGCAACATCCCACAATGTAATACTTAATTGCAACTAATATTAACATTAAAAAATATTAATTATTTAGTTCAAATACAGAATGGGGGGAAGTCGACTAGTTTTGTTTTGTTAAACCCGCATTGAGGTTCGTTGAGTGTTTAAATAATCACATAAACTAGATATTGTACCTATAAAAATATGTAACTTGATATAAAATATCAGTTATCAAAATTTGATTTTCATTTATTTTAATGAAACTGTGAATGTGTCTGCACTACATTTAATGGTAATCCAGCCAATTAATTACTTCCTTTACTATAGGGAGGTAACTGGTTGTATGTGTGGGGGGAGGGGGAATCTACTTCATGACAATTATCTGAAAGGGCGTGGAAACGTTCTTCAGCTTCAGCTGAGCTGTTTTCTAGTCACCTGTTACAGGAAATAAAGTTTACACAGTATTTTTGTTGTGTTTTTGTTGTGTTTTTGTTGTGTTACGGTGTTAAGCAACTGTATCCGGGGGTGGGACTTAAAATGGTAATTCGTCCTATAAAATGTGACTTAGTTCGCTTAAAGAAGTGATTAGACGCCCGATAACCATCAGGAAGGTGGTTCTGGAGTTTGCTGTTTATTTTCACTTGTCTGTCAGCTTTTCCAAATGAAGACTGTCTGAACATCAGGCGTTCACAGGTGGGTTCTGCACTGTTCCATTCATGCTGCCACACGCGGATACACAAACACGCAGGGCGAAATATAATATGTTACTTGATTTTACTGCACATGTAAACACCAAGCAGTCACACACATCTATGTACAACACGTTCTGTCCTTTCACATATTAGGCCTCTATCCTGGATCCACTGATGCTTTTTATCAGATCAAATGAATGTGTAAAAAGAATCAGTTGAGAAAAGTTCCATGACTCGTGTTATATGGATTGTGGTATCAAGCAGAGCTGAGTCATTCTGATTTATTTTTTCCTTGCAGAAACTACCTGCTGCTCATATTTGAGAGGCCACCGTGGCTGGGAAATCTGGGTGTCTGATTCTTGTCTTGGCAGCTCTTTTACAAACAGGTTGGTTTCCACAGTACCTCAAATATTAATCACTTGAGCATGTATGCCTCATATCTCACACATGTGTCATCTGTGGTACACGAATGTGCAAAAGTATGTCAGTTTTCTTCAGCAGGGCAAAAGTACCTTTAGCTTTTTCTGACGTCAGCACAATGTCATAGTTGTATAACGGGTCTGACTCCCTGTGACTCATACAGTTTGAACTACAAAATTCCCTTTAGGCCCAGAAGTGAATCAAATGGTTTTCACGGGCAGAGATAGGAACTGGAGAAATAGGAGTCAGTGCAAGGTGGAAGTTGGACACACTCTGCGATTGTGCAAATGCAGTATATCAGCAAAGCGGTGGCTGACTAAGGCTCAACTTGGAACTAATCAGACTGAAGTAAGTAGGCAGAATACTATTTCTCACAATGCACACACACCGAGTGTGTACAGTCGTTTAACATGTGACCTAATTACGAGGAAATAGCCGTGGCTTATTTCACTAGAGGACAAACGCAAGCGCCACGGGACAACAACTCCTGCATCTTCCGTTGTCGCTCTCCGGACTTTGTTCTGTGTTCCTTACGTCACACGTGTCCACGACTCTGTTTTCTCCCGAAGGGTGAAGATGATCTGCAGGATCCTGCTGCTCATCGCCGTGACCTCCTGTGTCCGTGGTCAGTTTACACCTTTTGTTTGTAACACTTATATTAATTAATACTTGTATAATACAACTTAATGAGAATTATAATTAATTTGAATTCACTTTAACTTTTGCAAAAAACTGTGGTACAGTGGGTTGTGCTTTTAGCATCAGCAGGCTGTCATGCTAGTGAAAGAGTTATATACAATTATGATAGTTATGCCTGTTATTCTACAGGCTACTCCATTATGCAGTGTCTGCTCACATACCTTATTAGTTAATATAAGCTCTCTGCTTGCACGAGGCAAGAAGCACATTTATTTTGTTATTATATTCTTATTTCAGTGAACATAGAAGAACTGCAGCATGCAGTAAGGAAAAGCATTGCAACTTTTTGTCTTTAACATATGCCAAAAATGTATATACTGTATGTTTAGTGAAAGAAACTTCACTCTTCGTGGCTAGTTTGCTAAAAACTAAATCACGCTGATCAATCCTGCTTATAAATTGACTATATATTTACATAAGCCAAAAAATAAAGCTATGCAATTGAAGCTAAAACGTTTTTCCTCTTATGGATAACAGCCAAGTTCAAATAAAAAAGTTAATAAAATAACATTTTGACATGGATCAATTTAAACCGTTGTTATGTTGCCTCTTAGCTGACAGCACAAAGGCATAAATCTTTATTATTAATGTGAGTCGCAATATCTCATGTAATGTGTTCATATGATATAGCACGGAGGTTGAACAGTTGCATGCATATCATATTCTCTGAGCTAAAACTAAAGGTCAGATCCTAAAAAGACCCCGGACTACTAAGGTTTTAATTTTCAGTCGACTGTCTCAAGCCTCTAGAGATGAAAATGTTAGTCATTTGCTCCACAACTGATCATTAATTTGTATATTTTTTACGGTAAATCCTAATGATTTATTGACTTCTTCACAGTTGTAGGTGGACTACAGAGGTAGAATGTAAATTTGGATTCATGCATCAGTACATTTAATGTTGTAAAAGATTAGAGCAAAAAAAACTGCCTCACATGTCTTTTATGTTCTGGTAAATGATGTATAGAATCCGTGAGGTGGTGAGCCACATCTGTGTCAGCACATGTGTGACACACACATTTATGACTACAGCAAGAAAAGAAAAAAAACCGTAATACTCATAGGAAGTGACAATGTCTTTTACTCTTAGACTTACTCATTATTTGATCACTGCCGCCCATGATCCAACATTTCGAGCATCCATGAATTGAATTGTGTTTCCTCGTTCCTCAGGAAAACAACACAGACTGGCTCTAAACTACCAGGCTGAGGAAAACCATAATGTCACGGTGGAATGGCAGTTCTCCTTCAACACTGGCATGTCAGTCAACTCAGTTAAAATCCACTGCGTGTTTTTGTTTTTGACGCAGCTGAAGGTGTTCTTTAATCTCGACGAGAGTCGAGTTCCTCGTGCTGAGGAACACCAGCACGAGCAGTTTTCCGGACGTGTGCGGTGCGACAAAGACGCTCTCAGCACAGGACTAGTCAGGCTCCATCTGTCCAGAGTCAGGACTGAGGACACAGGCCTGTACCTGTGTAGGATGGCCACTGACTTTGGGAAGATAGTGAAGAAGTTCTCGCTCAACGTCACCGGTATGTTGACCTTCATTTTGGTTATGTGGTCACATTTGTCACCATCAGACCATGAAATCATTTAACACAAGCAACTGAAATCATATAACACCTATTTGTATTTGACAAGAACTAGAAACCTACTCTGTAATTGGATGTCCTTTACAGCAGCCGTTGATAGACCCGTGACCCCTTGTACACAACCACCCAAACCAGTGAGCCGGGTCAGAGCCTGCCTCTACGCTGGGCTGGGACTGGTAGCAGCGGCAGCAGCGGTGGTCCTGTCTGTATACTGTTGTACTACATACAGCTCTACTGGACGTGACGAGCGTGGAACCTACAACGTCTTTGCAGATGTTTAAACATCTGCTGCCTCCTGCTACTCTGAGGACAAACCTGGAATGTGGATGCCTGAGCACAAAAAGCTTTATCAGTGAGATTTGTGGTGGTTATTTTCTTATTCCAGCCCCACTTAGTTACCTCTGATGTTTTCATTACTTAAAGGAGTGGACATTATCGTCGCTTCCTTTTTGTCAAAATCAGATGGCGCTGTCACAGAACGTTACCATCACTTTAGACAGACGGTTATACATGGCATGGATTCAAGTTCTACTTTAGTGAAGAGGCACTAAACAGTCGGAACATACTTGTTTACGATACAAAG
Source organism: Channa striata (assembly GCA_033026295.1). Classification (NCBI taxonomy): domain Eukaryota; kingdom Metazoa; phylum Chordata; class Actinopteri; order Anabantiformes; family Channidae; genus Channa; species Channa striata. The sequence goes on from CM065168.1 coordinate 41,058,852, forward strand.
TTGATTTTCTGCTCGTGGTTTAGGTAGGTCACAGCTTCACTGTAGCATTTAGCAGCCAGAGGTGAATGAATATTTACTTTGATATGATCACCAGCTGTTTACTAAAATTAAATACATAAGCTGAGAAGGTGATAAAATCGTGTTGAGTTATTGCAGTGTTATTTCAGTGTTATTGAAGCGCAGCTCGCCTGATGTCAGTTTCAGCTCATGTGCAGACACCACGCAGCCACACAGTCTCAGGTGATGAATGTCAACCAATAGGGGAAGTGAACCTTTACCTGTACCTCTGTGTCTTACCTTTATCTTGTCACACCTGAGCCAAGTAGGTGAAAGTGTTTTCGCATTGTACTGCACAGAACTGCCTTTTTGTACTTAGTACGTGAACTTTATTTCTTTTACTTTTCTAATAAAATAAATTATTATTTTGTATCATGGTCTTAATTAATATAAAGAAATTTGGGGTGGAGGGGCAGTCCAAAATGGATTATTTTGGAGAAAAGATTTCATATTCAATAAAGGACACTTTACATGCAGATACATGTAAAAAGAGACGACTGCAAGGATGCAAGAATTATTGGAGATGGGTTTAAAATATGAATCGGCAGGGGTAAAGCAGAGTAGTGATGAATATAATCTCATGTTGTAGGAAGAGAATGAATCCAGAAGATGGCAGCAACACAGCATTTGTTGTCTGCCCCAAAAACAACGGAGAAGAAGAAACAGGTGCGTCAGTCAGTGGGCGGTGCTAAAGGAGGAAGGATCACGCAGGTGTCAGGTTCAGAGGAAGTCTTGGATAATCTGTCATTTAAAGTGTTTCTGGTGAGTCGCAGCGTCTTTCCTGATGGCAGCCAGAGAGCACGAAGGGACAGGTGTTTCAAATTTACCCGCCACCACGTCAACCGGTGACCGACTTCCGAAAGCGTCGGTCGTTGCTCGTAGTTACGGCAGTTGTTGAAAGCAGGAAGTCAACACCTCGTCCTCGTCCATGTCGCTCGTTTTGTTTCCAACATTATCGCATGTCGTCGTTCCTCTGAGACGTGCTTTGTTGGAGTAAAGGTGACGGTCAACACCCGGACGCAGTTTACGGCAGGCACGTAAATACGGAAGGACCGAGCAGTGAGGCCTCGGCTTGTCTGTTTTTATTAACATATTTAATCTGTACGTTTCTATTTTATCTTTGGTTGAACATAAAAAAATAAAGTATTCTACGGACTCGACACCGTCTCACCATGAGGAAATGATCTAAAGTCAACAGGCGAGACTGCTGCACTTTTATATTAACGTCTGACATGTGACGTCACGATTTGGACGCGTTCACATTCCACCGCGCTCGGCCAGCTGTTTCTCTTCCGGTGCTACATCCAGACAGTGTCCGTGTGATCACCGAGCTTTCGTTCGGTCCGTGTGTCCGAAATAAATCCCAGTCTGATCAACCTGTGACACTCAGGGCCTTAAATAATTTGGCGTCTCGAGAAAGTGGCACACCTCTTAAAAAAAGCAAACTAGTTCACAGGACGAGTCAACAATTTTACTCCTGCAAAACAAATCCATCTTATTATATTCTAGCTTAAATATATGTAAAAAATTAATTTCTGTGCCCAGCCAGCAACAGGAGTATGAAATCTGATTTAATCCACACCGAAAATCTCTTATTTTGTATTTTATTTATTTGTGTATTTATATTTTACTTTTATTTAAGCTAGATTACGGGGGGAGTGGTGTATTTCTTGTGTAGTGGTTATTTTGTTCTGCCTCCTCCACTCATAAAATTTTGTTTAGTAGCTAATGAGAGACAGTGTGCTAAAAGGAATGTGTGTGAACCCACATGTCTGGATAATTGATAATTTTCTGTACAACATTATACATGTGTCGGCAATTGCACTGTAGTGGTAGATGCAGGACAAAAAAAAATAATTCATTCATTGTGAAGGACATAACTTTCTTATTTTATTTCAGATTGCTACCTGAACATCATTTTGTATTGACTATACAAATCAAATAATAACTGTTCTAGCGTTCTACCCGTAAACCTGATGCAATCAAAACTAAAATACAGCTGTTTAAACTTTTGGTAGTGCACATAAAACATATTTTAATTAAGTGTTAAGATAAATGGAGGCATGTGAAACAATCCGGAGACAATGAAGTTAAAGCTGAATGTTGCCACCTTGTGGTTTATTCAACTACAATACTAAGCGATATTTGGCAAGCATCTTTTTGTTGCTATTTTAAAATATTATCAATACAAAACTTGTTCAAAAGGCAAGAAAATAGACTTGAAGTGCAAAAGTATAGGAACAAGTCACTTTTATATATTCATGTTTTACTGTCTTCTATGATAAGTTGTGAATATTTTATGATTTTCTTCATAAGAAATACAGAGTTAGGAGTTGTTAACGTTGACTCGACACAGCGCAAAAATTCTTTTAACACACAACATGAACCAGAAATAATGTTCATCTAGGCCTGTTACAAACAACCCCAAACTGCTTGAGTCGCTTTGCAATAACAGTGTCAAGGTAAGAAATTATCAAAAATAATTAGATAAGAATATATGTAAATATAAATAGGACAAATACTTTAATAAGACTTTTGAAAACTAAATTTGATGTTGCTGGGACAACAACAGAGCAGCTTGTGTAAATCATGTGACGGAACTAGTTATTTTGTCAGAAAATAAAAGTGAAAATAAAATGATGCCAAGAATCTGACAACTCAACATGTCACAACATGTTTAAACATAACTCATTTCCTTTTGTTAAAACAATTTACTAAGTACGTGATTTGAGTTCATGCCAAACTTTTTAACCTATTGCTGTCAATTAGCCCAGTTTTTGAAATTATTTCCTGCGAATATTAATGCAGCATTTATACTGTTACTGTAATAAATTAAATAAATGTTAATTCAGTTCATTCCGGTCTGTAAGTGATCTATTCCTGTCTTGCCCCTCTCAATTCGTATGGCTGAATATTCTTATGGTTTTAAAAAGCGGCTGAAGACACATTTTTCTTTAGGCAGGCTTTTAGTTGACTGAGCTTTTAGGTTTTCAATATTTTTATGAATTGCATTTTGTTTCTGACTTGTTATTCTGCTATTATTAAATGAGTTTTAGGTTTTGAGAATTGTTTTTTGGTTATTGTTTTATCATTACACCTTGTAAAGCCCTTTTGTGATGTTATCTGTGGAAAGTGCTACGTAAATAAAGCGTACTTACTGATTTCGAAACCGTTTAGAATTTCATCCGTTTGACTGACTGGTTTGGAGTGTCCCTTGAGTGGAGTCACTCGCACTTTGACATCAAGAACCCACATGGGATATGTGGTTAAGATCTAAATATAGTTACGAGTGACTAAATCTCTGTTTATGAATTGTCAGAAGACAACAAACTTGGGCTAATAACTATGACAAAAACGAGGAAAGACGAGAAGAATTTACATCTCAGTGACATTATAACTGTCCTGTTTGGAGCATGTAGGACTAAAATGGGTGACCGCTTGTCACTGGGACTGTTCCGTACAGAAGGCCACTACATTGGCTACTTATTTGTAGTATACAGACGTACTGATTAGTCAGCACCTTGCATATTCTGTATGAAAAATGTTACCCTGAGCTCCTTAATCAGAAGTTATGACTATAAATTATGGTACCAGTTTCATGAAATATCTTGAGATGGGTGAGCTGCAGTGGACATGAAATGGTTTTAATCGCTCCCTGATATTTTTCAGAATATGAGAACCTAGAGAAAAATAATGGCTCCCCGCTGTTTCCAAACAGGAAGGGAAAAAAACCCCTCCGCCCACAGCTCAGCTGTACGTGAAGATACAAGAATGACTGGTCTGCTCGGGAGTGAGGTTAAGCTATGCACCAGCAGTTTAATTCATGCAGACATCACACGAGCATTGGTTGCATACACCCAAAGGTACGTTTAAGTTAAATTTATTTTCTTTTGAGAATAAATTCTAGCATTGCTATCTGTAAAGGTCATAAAAGTCATGAACTAGAAATTAAAAACTATTAGCACTTACATTTATTAGTCTTCAGTAAAAATAGCTGCTCCCTCTCTTATTCAGATGTGGACTGTGGCATGTGTTGATTTTTGTCTCGGCTTCTGTTAGAAATTAATTGATTACACCGATCATCCACAACAATGAAGGGTTTTAATATAAAAATATATGTTTTTAGAGACATTATGAACTAATAAATGCAAATGTTTTATTATTAACCACCTGTCAGCACAAATAGTGCTTTGAATATTTTGCCATAAACTTATTTTGTGCATACTTTATTAAAATAAACCATAGAGATCAGTCATTTTCTTTGGGCAGCATTTAAACTTTTGATTTCACTTGTTTGTTGAGTTGAAATCCTTTGTATTCTTCAGGCCCCCGTAAAGAATGACAGGCTGCTCAGCTTCATGGCTGCTGTTGATGATCTCTGTAACGTCCTTCTCTCAGCCACACGGTGAGAAGACTTAATCAGAATCATGGTACAAAATTACTGATTGTAAAATATGTTTTTCACAACAATGTCTACCAGTGGAAAATGCATTAGAAACTTGTCATCATGTTCACTATAAATGTTCCAATGTCAAAAAAAGAATTTGTAAAAATTGAAGTGAATGGAACAAAACAGTGAAATGAAAGTATCACAAAAGAGATTAGAAGTGATAAGTAACATTGAAGAATTCTGGTGTATTCCTATAAATACCTTTTGTCAAATAACATTTTTCCATGAAAATAATGGGAACTTATTATTGGGACTCATTGTGTCAGTCTTAACCCTTAACACCTTTCTTTTGCTTAGCTGGAAATAAATTTATGGTCGTTTTTAAATTTTTACATTAACATAAAGATTTTCTTGTATTCTCTCTCTTACTGTAGATCTTTTTTTCCTCTCAGGACTGTCTGATCCTCGGATCATGAGTCTGAATCATCAATCAGAAGAAAGCCATAGCGTAACAGTGGAGTGGCGTTTTTCCTCCACGACCAACAATTCAGTCCCGTCTCTTAAAATCCACTGTGTGCAGTCGGCAGATGTCAAGGTTTTTTATCATTTGGCCAACGGCGTTGAGGAGTCTCAGCACGAGTTTGCAGGACGTGTGCAGTGTGACAAAGACGCTCTCGGAGCAGAACTGGTCAGACTCCACCTGTCCAGAGTCGGGCCTGATAACTCGGGCGTGTTTCTCTGCAGGATGGCCAGCTCATCTGGCAGGAAGGTTAAAGAGTTCTCGCTAAACATCATGGGTGAGTCGATTCAGAGGAAATCGCTAATGTGGGTGGGACATAAATACCAGTATAGCCAATATTAATAAAGATACATTTACTTTAGCATGCACTCAAACCTTTATGTACTTTCCTGTAAGGGAGAGCAGGGTCTCATGATTTATGAGCTGAATGTATTATTAATACTCTTAATCAGAATAAATTTTCATGAACACTCCCAAAGCACCTGCAAATAAATGTGTTTGTAAAAACCCAGGACAAACACTTGTTATTAATCTAATGAACATGAAATCTCTTTTTTCCTTCTGGGGAAAGTCTGTGGCTTTTGTTCAGAACTCTTTAAGCAAATATATGTAAAACAAATATACATTTTAAATACATTTTAAACAGTTGCTACACGTGATGTTCTATTATACATAAAATATTGGTTGATAAGATTTGCAAATCACTGCATTTATTTTCATAATTTACATTTTACTTCTGTAAAGTGGGTGAACTTAAATTTTTGGGGTCATACTATTTAAACGTTTTTTTTTGCCATGAAATGTCCCGAATTTCTGTGTTTATGTAAAAGCTTTAAGCTGCAATAATTAAATACAAAAAAAAAAACATACAAAAAATTAAACAAACCAAAAAAGACTGCATTAAAAAAAATACTTAATGGCAATTTATCCAATGCCAATGTGAAAACAATCTGACTGAACTTAAACGACTGTTGTATCCAGTTTCACTTTGATGGTAAGAGTCTGGCTCTCATCTTGTTTGTGACAGCTGATTTTCACAACAAATTCTCCATATTTTGAGTCATAATGTTTCTCATAAGAGAGTTAAACCGAGTGGAGCCAACTACAGGGGGGAACCAGACGTAACCTGTCAAAGATATTAGTCATTTTTATGAAACTTTCTTTTCTTCCAACACTGACCTGATGCTGGATCTTGTGGGCTCAGGTGTAGATGTGTAGAAAGACTAAGTGTTTACTCCTCTGATGGTGAAACTCTTTCTTTCTGTGCAGCAGGCGTCGATCGATCGAAACGTGTGAGACCCAATCCAGCTGTGGCAGTCACCGATGGATCGGCGTCTTTGTTGGGACTGACGACGGCGGCAGAAACTGTAGCTGTTTTGATTGTGTGTCACTGCTTTTTATAATTGCTCTCCAGCTCCAGTGTTTACCTTATTAAAGACAAACTGGACGAATGTCACACGGCCTTTGGTTTTTAAGTGTGCTGCTCATTGACAGGTCAGGTTTGTCCCATAATGCAATGCTCAGATCATGCTAAAGAGCTGCAAACCAACAAAATAAGTTTGATTTCCTGTTAGTACTTTAGTAAATACTGAAAAGCAGTTAGTGGTTTGGATTTGATCTTGTTTCACTAGGTGGAGCTCCAGGGAGGCTTTATTTTGTGCTGCTGTGACCCAGACAAAGTCTTCGGCAGCAGTGCAGATATTCTTTTCACAATCCAAATGTTTGTCTTCCTATTTGTAATTTGCTAATGACTAATAACTGAATGACTCTTTCATGAAGTGCAGCAGAGCAGGAAGAGCGTTTTCATGCTTTTTCGAGCTTATGTTGCATAGTTGAAGGTTGGACTGTGATAAAAAGGGACTGAGAGTTGATTTCAAGGACGGAGACTAACGAGCTTAGTCTTTGTCACTGTATGTAGGATGTTTGTCAGGTTTGCAAACTCCTCCGTACCTCTTTGAAATGCATGCTGGAAACTCTGCTTGTTCTGCTTTTTTTTCACAATGATTGAATTTTATCCGTCCTACTGATCCTGCCAAGTCTACAGAGCTAAAATCTGAGTAACACCTTGTTCTAAAGTGGTGTTAACTTGAAAGTAGAAAAAATGTGCAAAGGGTAAAAGACAATTGTTGATTTCACTAAATTCCTGGTTAAATCATCTCATGTGTGACTTTGCAATTATTCTGTTCTCATTTCCTTATCCCTGCTCCTAGAAACTGTGACCAGTTCATAGTTTAACTTGCCTTCAAAATGATACCAAAATACAGTTTATAGCGAATGTTTTTGTCCAACAAAAACAGGAAGAGGGCAGAGAGTTTTTATAGTTGGGTGGCTTCAAATGAATGAATGCTGTTCCAATCCTGACAATCTCTGGTATGTGGATTCCAGTGCACTTCAGTTTTCTCAGTCGCCCGTGTTCCGTTCGGTTTAGCTTGTGTTTAGTCCCTCATAGCAACATCAGTTGAACATGTTTAACTTGTGTTGATTCTGCTCTTTTGTTCAGGATTAAGCAGCGTCATGCCATATAATGATTCATATGTCAGAATGAAAGCCGCTGGGTGAATTGCATTTTTCCACAAAACATTCAACAAAATTCATCAATTAGACCAAAAAATACAATTTTACTCAAGTGGATTTGCTTATGATACTATAAGAACTATTTTATGGTTTTATGGTGAGTCAGGACAAGACAGTCCAACTTCAGGCCTGATAAAACAGTGTTTGCTTTGAGGGTTGGTTGGTTGAGGAGTTTGCATCATTAAATTAGTCATGGGTTAGAAACCACTGCAGATAAAAATTAACAGAGATATTTACCTGCTGGTTGACGAAAGTTGATGCAGGACCACGGCGTGCATGAAGGAAAAACGGGGATTCAAATCATTTACAAGTCAGTGTCAGTGACAATACGGTTTAAAAAACAAGTTTACCATGAGGTCAAAACTGTCCTGCACACGTGACCAGATATTATTTAAAATCCTGGTTTTGATCGTTTAAATAAACTATGGAGAAACATCACAGCTTGTGTTTGTGTAAAGGTACCGATGTCAAAACAAAGAAAGTGAAGATGATGATTTGCCTATAATGTTTTTGATACTATAAAAAAACTACATATTTTATGGTTTTATGGTGAGTCAGGACAAGACAAATAAAACAAACAAAAACAGTGTTTACTTTGAGGGTTGGTTATAGAAATTACATCATTAACAATACGATATAAAAAACAACAGTTTACCATGAAGTCAAAACATGTGACCAGATAATATTAAAATCCTGGTTTAATCTGTTTATTTAAAACTACATTACATCTTCATGTAAAGTTACTGATGTTAACACAAAGAAAGTGAAGCTCAACAAGATTTTAAAATAGTTTTTCTCATCCAAATATTAATCAAATAATAAGATCCGGCCCATCAGGGCACGAGAAGGTGTCAGACAAATAAACCTGTTGTTCACTTCACCCTCTTTATGTAAGTAGAAGCTGCACTTTGCTTTTGCTTTTGCCCGCCCCTCCTCCTGCTGCCCTGTGTTTGCACAGACAATGTTTTACTTTCATTCTCATTTGCAGAAGTAACCTGTTGTTGACGCAGTTCCACCATCCAGTCGAAGATTAAATCGTTCAGTGACGATAGCAACCCGCTTTGTTCTGGCTTTTCTAAATTTAAGTAAGTACAAGATCATGTTTTGTTTTGTGTCTGCATGATCATGAATGTTGTTGGATTGTTAGTTAAATTTCTACTTAAGCAAATAGTTGTTCACACTTTTATATGAAATTGTAATGTACCACAATTATTGTAACTTGAATTTAAAATAAAAGTTATTCTTAATTATAAGATGTATTCCTTTTTATGTTCCTGTATGTGTAAATATTTAGTTGTAGCTTTGTTGTTGCCGCTCTAATTTGTTACTCACATTATAATTACTTCCTCTTTTGATTTGAATACATAAACTTAATCCATCCACTTAAAGTATCAGCTGCTGGTCAAAGGAACATAAAATAAGAGTTTTACTCAAGATCAAATAAAAACCTTGTAAACAACTCTGCATCATTTCTAGATCTGCATTTGACTGCAATGAGCCCAGGAAGTTGTGTAGCAGGAGAACTGTCCCCCGCGGTTTGGCCATATCCATACATTTATTGGGGCATTTACGGTATTTGGTATCGTTAAAGAGACAACACCACGACAACATGAGCAGGTGGGATTTTGTTCTGTCGTAACTTTGCCTGCTGGATGCAACTGCATTAAACATGCCCTGAGCGAATGTCAATGGAATGAGTGTAATTATGTGTGTTTCCAACAAATTTGTCACGATAACTTAAAGACAAGCTGCAAACCGGATGATAATAATCGAGGATTCATTACTGTCTTTGAGTATCTTGGGAGGTGGGCGTCACCGTGGAGAGGTCTCCATTCTATCTCAGAGCCGACACAAATATTTACTTCAAGTTTGGACCAACAGGCAATTTTTGACTCACTGAGCCGGGGACTGGGCCCCTGCAATCCCACTGGGATTTGAACCGGTGACCTTGTGGCTGTGTTAAGCACTCCACCATCATGATGCCAACTTATTTATTTATTTATCCATTACAAAACAATTTCCCAAGAACAAAATGTTTTTAAAAAATGCTGTCGCTCTGATTCATACCCCCTGAGGATTAATTATCCCCAGTTCCTCAGGGTTCGTGCAGCTTTAATGTGCGTCAACAAAACCCGACTTAAACCAAAACCAAAACACAAAGGAAGGGTTCCGTGCCCAGACACAAACCGACCGTGACCCATGAAAATGACCTGAGGTGTTTACTGTACAGTTCAGTTTGCATCTTCTGCTCTGAAGTCCTGCATCTTTTAACTAAACATGCAGTTAACATTTTTGCACATCCCCTCATCCTGTCATTTCACACACACTGGACTTCCCTAAATTAACATCAGTTTTAATGGACATCGCTTTTGGGTTTTTGCATATCTGTTCTTGCATCATCACTTGTGCTTGTCGTGGATCTTATTTTTCACAATAATCCAAATGCCATTAGAAAAATCGAATTGGACTTTTGCAAAGGGAACCTGGGAGAGGCTAAGTTTCATAGTTGCCCACAAACAAACTTCCGTCTTTTGCAGTATCTGTAACTGTGATCTAACAATTTGTTCTATTTTAACAAACTCTTATAAAAATGTTTTTTCTCACAGGCAAAAAATTATCTGGATCCTTCTGGTGATTGTCTTGACCTCTTTCTGTGGTTAGTAACAGTATTTTTAATTTATCTGCTTATTACTTTTCTTGTATGATAAATATTTTACTTTATTGCATAAAAATAAAAATGTGTTAATGTAAAAAATGTGTTAATGTGAAATATTGTATCTCTCTTCTGCGCAGAGGCCAAGGGGAGTGACGCCATCTTCACCATGAGATGGGACAGTCAGATCGAGGCTGACTTGTCACTTGCCAACCTCGTCTGTTTCTTCCAGACGGAGCTCTCTAAAGTTGTGTATCACATGACCGAGGGCGTCGAGTACCCAGAGTCTCAGCACGAGCAGTTTGCAGGACGGGTTCATCTGGACAGAGACGCTCTGAAAGAAGGACGAGTCAGACTTCATCTGTCCAGAGTCACGGCTGAAGACTCTGGAGAGTACAGCTGTGAGCTGACAGCTGACTTTGACAAGTACACAGGGAGGTGGGAGCACGAGGCCACTGGTAAGTTTAATTATTGCAACTTGTAGGATGAAACTCAGAAATCATCAGTTTATTCCTTTCATATGTTTTAAAACTGAATTCTTCTGCAGAACATTTTGTCTTGAATGTGGCTCAGAACGAAGATGGAGAGAACGTGGACAAGCCTCTCATTAAACCAAAGTCTGGACCAACAGCTGCTGAAGGTAGATTAGAAAACCGGTTTCTTAATATTCAGCATCAGGATTCAACATAATTTATATCGTCATGGCTTTTATTTAACAAAACTGTAAATCATAAGTTGATGAATTAGTGTATTTTTCTCCTCTTTGTATCAAATATTAAACATTGGTGTTGTGTCTTTGTGCAGGTGTGAGAGTCCCATCAGACAGTTTGGAACAGGAAGTCCTGGTTTACCTTAGATCAGCTGTGGGTCCAATTGTTCTGGTGGCTTTGATTTGTTCACTCTTACTATGGGCGACCTGCCTGCCCCAGACAGGGTGTGTTTGTGGACGCCATCGACATGAACGTGAGTCTGCTCTTACGTGTTTTAGTGCGTTCGTGCCGTTTCTTCATTAGCGCTCACTCTTGTTTGATGTCGATCACAGAGATCAAGTCCGACCCGGATGTTCCGCCGAGCTCCAGGCTGCGACAGATGATGAAACGGATTTACTTACCAGCTGAGCTGATGCAACAGAAGAATCAGCAACCCAAACTGCTCCAGGTGTGACTGAACATCTGGAAGCACGAGCAGCACGCTGGGATTTTATTTTCCTTTAAATTATCCTGCTGGAAAACAACATCATATACTAAAAAGTTTATTTCACGTCTTCATGCAGGTGGTTGTGATGAGATGCTTTTATTAATCCATTCTCAAAGCAACTTTTTAATACAAAAATCAGCTTATAGCCTAAGATAACAAAACTGTACAACTGTCTTTATGCCTTTTATGGTTATTTTTGTATTCTCAAATTTTTCATATAAAATATTACGGCAGTACTTAATTAGAACGGTGGTATTTGTGCTAAGAAAATTCTAGTATTGAGTAAAGTGGTCGATAAGTCCTTTAGAATGTTTCAGGTATGAATGAAATGAAACTATTTTTATTACTCTGAAGATCAAAAAGCGCTTCTGCATCTTTAAGCCAAAATGATGGTTTGCAGAAAAATCTGCATTTGAACATTTTTGTGCGTATATATGTTTTTATATTGTATTAGCAAATGCTTAACTTGAGGACTTTGTGGTTGCTGAATTATATATAAAATTTATTATATATATATTAATCAATTAATATATAAATATATAAAAAGCTTCACAATTATTTTTTCTTTCTCTGTTACATCCAATATTTGTAAGGAGATTCTAATAAAACAAGTTCCAAAACCAGTCTGACTCTGTGTCTGAAAGATGCAAACATGCTGTCTGGTTTCCTGCTGGATTTTAATTATTTAAATATAAAAATGTGCATGTTTTTATCATAAAAATAACATTTTAAAGACATAAATTTTAAAATCTGCCTTTCATTTTCAGTTTTTAAACTTACCATTTAGGAAATCACGTATGAGAAACAGACAGTTTAGACCTGAAAGCTTTCACTGCTAAATCAGAACTGAATTGCTATAAATAAAGTTTTAACTTTGAACCAAAACAGTCAACACAAACGTGTCCCAGCTATCTACAAAAATCCAAAGATTATTATTTGTTTTTTAACCACATTCAGAAACATGTAGTTTTCAGGTGTAAACAACATCATACATGTGTGTTTTTTACGTAGTTATTTTAGTTATTTTAGAAATAAACGTTAATGCAACACTCTGTCCTGTGAGGCTTTTTTATAAACTAGCAGGTTCTTTGGTTATTTGTCTTGGCCTGTTTTTATTTATTCACCTTTACGTCTCGTCTTTTTTCTGTGCAACAGAAAGCAGAAATCTGACACTGATACGTGTCTGTGAGTTGCGGGCAGTGGAGCGTGACTGATAGTCAAGTGATTTGGAAACCAGAACGATGACACCGCCCATTGAATAGACCAACGTGAAGTCATGCACTTGTTTTTGTCCTGTTGTCCTCCTTCTCTTTTTCTGAGAACTCTACAGTCTGATAGAAGCCTTTATGGGAGACGAGATCCAGCGTGTCCCGTCCCTGTTAGAGGCCGATGTGTATTCAACAAACTTTAAGATCCTTTTATTGGTTTTTAAATCTTTAATCGGTCTGGTCCCCTCCTACCTCGCTGAGCTGCCTGTTCCCTTCATTCCTTCCTGGTCTCTCACGTCAGCTGATCAGCTTCTCCTGAAAAACACCGAGATCCGAGCAGAAGCTCAGACGTGACAGGGTCTTTGCTTTACGTCACCTAATTTACGGAACGCCCTACGTCTGCACATTAGCCCCCTTCATTCCCCATTGTTAAGACTTACTTGAAAACCCATTTTTACTCTCTGGCTTTTAACTGGGTTAGAAGCGAGTGACTCTGTTCCTGTTCTGCTGTTTGACTCCTTTGTTTTTTTTATATGTTATTTTATGTTTTGTTTGGAGCATGGTTTGAAAAGGCTTGGTTTGACGGGTTGTGCACGGCACCTCGATCAGCTGTGGCTGCGTTAAAGGGTCCACCCTTAACCTGCCTGTCTGGTAACCACTGCTGCCGGCCTCCGCCTGGATTCCTTCCATGTAAACTGTGTTGCAAGTCAGCACCACTTGTTCCCTTCTGGAATGTTTGTCCTGACACGTTTGACATGTTTCACTGTTGTTTGGTGTTTTGGATATGAAAGCATTAGTGTCCTGGATGTTAAACTTAGACTTTTGGACATATGACTATGAGCTGTGATACCTGTTCCTTAACTGTGTTCTCCTTCGGGTGTAAACCACATCATTTGGATTATTTTACTTATTTATTTATTTATTTATTTCAGAAATAAATGCTAATTCAAACACTGTGTCCTGTAAGGCTGTAAGAAAAGGGACAAGAGTTTTATTAAACTCAGCAGGTTGTTTGATTATGGCAATATTTCTTGGAAAAATCATCAGGCTCCCAACACACACATTAATGTGCTACGTCTCCAGGCTTCACTGTTAAATATTAGATAACCTTGGAACGGTGATGCAGACACCTCCCAAGATAAAAACATGCACACGAGACAAAGGACACTTTGTTTCAACATTCGTCATGAGCACACTGAATTCACTCCTGGAATCTTCCATCGTGTATTTATTGTCTTTTTCAATGCAACAGAAAGCAGAAATCTGGTGCTGACACTAGTCTGTGAGTTGGGGGCAGTGGAGCGTGACTGACAGTCAGGTGATGTGGAAACCAGAACGATGACGCCGCCCATTGAATAGACCAACGGGAAGTCGAGCACTTGTTTTTGTCCTGGTTTGTCCTTCATCCTGTTTACGCGGTTTCTTCTTCTTCTTCTCTTTTTTAGAAGTCAGACTCTTCAGACTAATGGAAGCCTGTGTGGGAGATAAGATCCAGTGTGTTCTGTCCCTGATCCTGATAGAGGCCGATGTGTAAACAACAAACTCTGATTTGTGCAATAATAATTCATTTTTAGCGATTTCTGCTTTTTGCAGCGTTACCCTGTTTTCTATCCTAACATTTATTTTTGATTTCATCGTTTTCTGCTTTTTGAATATGATAAACATAAACGGAGCTGTTTTTACCTTGTGGCTCAGAAGGTCAATCTCTATCATTCCAGCACAACTCAATAACAATAACAACTGAAACTTCCTTGTGTCAGATTACAGTTGATTTTATCAACAGGAAAGTTTTTAAAATATCCAACAGTACGAGCGTAGACATATGAGGTATGGCCAAATATCTGCACATCTGTTGTTTGCGTCCATCAGACATTAGCTCAACACTGTGGTTGTAGCAAGATTTCAACATGTCTTATTGGTAAACACATCTCAAAATGAAGGCTGAGGAGTTATAGAGCACATGACAGGTGGACAAAGATAACAATCAAAACCCACGTTGTCATTAGTGGCACCAATTTACTTTATTAAGCCTCTTTTTAAACCATGTTGACAACTCGGGCATCTACACAAAAAATTACATTAACAATAGAAATATTAAAAATGTTGGTGTAAAGGTAAAAAAATCTATACAATTTATAAAGAAAAGTCAGACCTTAAATACATGTTATTAATAACAAACTTCAGCAAATTACTTGCGTAAGACAAACACAATACATCCCGGATGTATTGAACATTGGCACGGACAGGAAATTGCACTGGGTGTGTCACATGCAGCCTCAGACCTTTGCTGCCGTGGCTTTATGGCTTATAATAATGAAATGGCCAGAGAGGACGAGGCGGCAGCGCCGGACATACAGCTGACAATAATCTGCATGTGAAGTACTGAGCAAAAAAAAAAAACACTATGAAAATACTGCAAAGAACATTTCTTGAAAACAAAGTATAAAACTACAAACAAGATTGTTTGTTTTGTTTTGGCCATATAAAGGAAAATTAGGAAAAATTGCACGATGACAGCATAGCAAGGTACAAAGCACTTGAATCTTCAACTGTGGTTATTACAGCTGTTAAACCAGTTTGAAGTAAAAAAAAAAATGTCATACACACGTCTGTAAAATGTTAAAGTGACACTGTTTAGAAGCAAAATTAAAACCTTACAACGTTCAGAATTTGCAAAATTCTGCAAAATCCAGTGATTAGGAAAAGTAATCTACCAAAAATTGTGTGTCTGTGTCTCTTGACACGACAAACTTCAATTAAAAAACCGTCGCAGTATCTGTGACTCTGCCTCTCTAGTAAATATGTGACGTTTGGACCAGACTGTGGAAAATTAGACAGGAAATCACCCAAATGTCTTCGCCGTCAAATTTTCCAGTCACATCTGATGTAGTTTTGGATCCTGATGAAACTTGCTTAGATGAGTCATATCGAATTTTCCAGAATTTTCTTGCCTGTAGAATTAATATGACAAAAAATTAAGAGAAAAAAAGAACACTCATAGGTGCTAAATTGTTGAATTTACTGCAACAAAAAAGCAAACTCACCACTGGATTTGCGGAGCTCAACAACAATTGCTGCCACAAATACAAGTGTGGCTGCCACCGTCAGAGATGCGAGAGCTACTGTTGCTATGATCCAAATCAGATCCTGCTGTGATTCGTCAGGCAGCTGTTTCGGACCTGCACGAAGACATGAAACAACTGTGTTAATTTTATGGTGACGTCCACATATTTTAAATCATAATTGTAATTTAAATTGCTGATAATGTTGCTGATAATGTTGCATTTTTAAGCTTTCAATGCAATAAGTTGTAGATCAAATTTATTAAATAATAACCAAAACACACTTTATGTATTTCTGCAGTAAAACTTCATTGTGTTTACTTGCCTGCGGTAGTTGGTGAAATGTCTCTGACGTCTCCATGAGAGTTCTTCAACACATTGAGGACAAAATGTACTGTGAGAGGAATCTGTGTTAGAGGTTATTACGGCAGAAACCACATTATTACTAGTTTTCATCTTAACCTCACCGGTGGACTCAGACTCCCATCGGCCTTTGTTCTCGTTGAAGTCAGCAGCCAGATCACACTTGTAATCCCCAGAGTCCTCAGATTTGATTGTGGACAGATGAAGTCTGATTTGTCCTCCTCTCAGAGCGTCTCTGTCCAGCTGAACCCGTCCCGAAAACTGCTCATCCTGAGACTCTGTGACCTCAACGCCGTTTGTCATCTGATACAGAACTTTCATGGGTTTGGACTGCAAGAAACAAATGAGGCTGGTGACAGATGCGTCCATTTTCATCTGACTGTCCCATTTGATTGTGATGTTGTTGTTCTCCTCTGCCCGATATAAGGTCCGAGTCCATTTCACCACAAATATTCCTGTCAACAAGAGAGAACGACACTGAAAGAATATATTTCCATTGAATTCACGACTAAAAATAATAGTTTGTTGCAGCTTTACTAACCGAAGACAGAGCAGACAAGGATGACGAACAGAAGGATCCAGATCACCTTCTCCCTGTGAGAAATAACAGTTTCATTAAAGGCGGGATCTTCAGATACAGATTAAAGCTAAATCAAACAGATTTGTGAGATCACTTGTAAACTACAGTTTCCCTCTTAAGTAATGGAACAGCAAATACAATCATGTATGAATTTCTTACTAATGACAGTAACCACTGGGGTACTGACCAACTCTATGTAAATGGAGTTCGGTTATATCACCAACAACCTCCACAGAGCCTGATGCACAGTCCTCCAAAATCAGAAAACCAGGTTGGAATTTATAAAAAAGGTGATGATTCACATCATGATTTTTATTAGATTAATCTTTATCCAAGTGATGGAAAGGCCAAAGTGTGAAGGCAGAAAAGATCTGATCAAGATCTAAACCACACAAGCCATTTGTGAAACACGGTGAAGGCGGTGTGAACTTTTGGTTTTGCGTGGCTGCACTGATCTTCACCAATGATATAACAATGATGGTAGCACGAGAATGAGAAAGCATTGTATCTAAGAATTACAAAAATTAATAGAGAAATCAAGATCTAACTTCGAAGAACTTTGTCACACAAGACAATGATCCAAAACAACAAAGGACTTAATGTGGTTTTAGTCTGATCGGGTCAACATCAAGACGTTAACGCAACTAAACATTTATTTCGTCTAATGAGGGAGAGACTGGAGAGAGAAAGCCCCTGAAACAATGGTCATTCGTGACCTCTGTTCTAAAACAAACACAACATAATTATGTTCTCAATCACCAGTTTTTGGAAAAATCTGCGCCCACAAAGGAAGGAACCTCTCCTAATAAACAATGTCCCCTTTGACATCAAAATGAAACGGAATGTTGAAATGGAGCAAACATGGTGCCAGTGTCCCTCTAATTTTTGCTCTACACATTCAAATATCTGAAATGTAAAAAGCATGAAAACCCTGGTTTGGTTGAGTTTAGGCAAATATGTTAGGGTTAGGTAAAAAAAGTTGCACTGTGGTTCCTTAACCTCACGTGTCACATGACATGCGTTCCTGCCGTGGATATCATGCCTGTTCAGTGTTTTGCATATTACACGCAGAGATATTAACTGACTCCAGTCGATCATTAAAGTCTGCAGCTGTTTCTCTGAGGTTCGTAACTGACATCACTGAGGACTTTGCTTTGTACTTTTGCAGGGATCTTGGCTGGGAGCCCACTTCCAATGTGAGCAGCCACCGTACCAACATGCCTTAATGATAAATATATAAAGTGTTTTAAACTATTCTTTATGCAAATTATCAACTTTTGAAATCAAACAGCAAAGTGTTGTGTTTATATATGTGACTTTAAAATGAAAACACAGTTAATGACCAATGCAGGCAGCAAATAAATAATACAAATTCAAACCGTGCCATTGCTTTTTCTTGCCACTGTATGATTTTCTCAGTGTTTATGCATTGCCATTTAGAACCTATGTTTCTACCTGGTCACATGTTTGTTGGTGAATCGTCCATCAGTCATTTTTGACGAGTCCTTCCCAGAAATTGCTTGAATGTCTGAAAAGTGGGAGAAGACACAGTTTTCTTGGTGAGCGACTGACTGGGTTTATTGTATCACTTCTGGAAATCAAACTGTTGTTTACATTACATTTACATTTAGTCATTTGACGCTTTTATCCACAGCGACTTAAACAGTAATTTGGCACATACTTTCATTTCATGTTGGGAAGAGCCATTAAAGTCTCACTACTGTAAATGACTTCTCTAAAGTGTCAGAGCCCCATGAAAGACAAAAAGTGGCGCAGCTTGAAGCTTTAATTAATTTACTGTGTGCAGGAAACAGATCATCATGACTGCTAGTGTGTTTCCTATTTAGCACTTTATAAAATTCCAGCATCTTTGTGCAGAAAGCTTTTCCTTCATTTGTCTAAACACACGAGGATGTAAATAAAGTCAAAACTGAGTAAAACTAAATGGTTTACATTTGAAATGGTCACCTGTTGGTTCTGTAGACACTGTACAGATGTTTTGTAAGAACGGGCAAACTGTACGATATCTGAACATCAAGTCAAACCCTGAGAGAGATTTGTCGTGGTAACGTAAAGCAGTTAAACAAAAGAACATTTAAACTATTAGCAGGTTGGAACTCGAGACAAACCAAGAACAAACATCGTGTTACTTACTTTTCTGGAGGTGACCCAGCAGACCGTCTTTCTGTTGACTGAGTTCTTTCATTTTCCCCCGGAACAACAAACCAACACACTGCACAACACTTTGATTCAAACTGAGTTTTACTTGCACTACAGTTCAACTCTTTTAAAAAGTAAAAATAAAAGTGAAACTATTTTTTCCTTCCTCTGCTGCTCTAATTCTGGCTGCTGAGTTTTGTGATGGTGGCTGTTCACAGTGTCAATGTGAGAAGTGTTTCTTTTTTTTTATATAAAAGTTATCACGGCACTTTCAGAAAAATGTGAGTAAAAAAAAAAGAGTGGACCATTTGCAAGTTAGAGTTTTTTTGCAGTTAATGTTTCACTTACTTTTCCCACCATCACTTTGTGTGTTTAATGGGTGTGTTCTGCAATGACATTGAAGCTTGTGACAGTGGACTGCGGATTGCTCAGACCCCATTTCATGACCAATTTATGCACAATACCAGGAAATTGCCACAGTAACAACATAGTTAAGAAAGTAGGTGTAGAAATACTTTGTGGCAAGTTAAAGTCCTAAAAGTGAAAAAGGAGTCGCTTTAAAAAGTGTTTCTTTTCCAAACAAACACTTTGAGCACAGCTCTAATGTTACAGCCGGTGACGGTGGTGCTACAGTAATATTCCATCAGTCACTTTTTGGAAATCAGGTGGTATCAGGCCGTGTGGCCACAGGAGGGCACTGGACTTTCTGTTTCATTTTTGCTCATTATGATCACAAACATCAGCAGACAAAGGCTGCTATGTTTAGGTGAAATCTTTCTTTGCTCACACTGGACTTTTTTAAGACTCACTTAATTATGAAACACATTCTAATTATGACAAAGAGCAGAGATGAATTACAGGGGCTTTTGGTGTGTAAACGCTCATCATGAAACTAACCATATAGTTCTGCTTCTCTTTACTGACCGCACCACATTGGAGGGACTGCTTCTAATATTCAGCTCAATACCTAGATCCAGTTAATCTGCCAGCACAGTCGGGTGAGGCTCTGCCAAGAGAGGAAACAGCACAGTTGAACCAAACAATGCCCATAGTTTCACAAATAATAATTAAATTTATAATAATAATAGTGCAGGTATTGCATTTACATTTAGTCATTTGGCAGACGAAGCGGCTTACAAGTGAGGTACGAGGCAAGCAGAGATCTAAGTCAGGGAGGGATTTCGGAGAGCAGACAAACAGAAATGACAGGGGCTGTTCACCACAAAGTCAAAACATGACTCATTCAGTGATATGAAAAACCGGGTTTTGTTCTCAGTCTATTAATATACTCGGTCTGAAACATAGAAACATAACACAACTTGTTTTCATGTAAAGGCTGTAAACACAACAGAGTGAAGTTGTGTTTACAGCCTTTACAAAGTTGAAGTTTAAAATGATTTTTGTCATAAAACATTCCACTGCTAAAATATGCCCCCTATAGGCATCGGTATGAAAGAAAAAACCCGGTTTACTGCTTCTCAGCCCTGATGCAAGTCATGGCCTGTTCTGTTCTGTTCAGTTTACTTTCACTTTCACATTCTGCAGCTCAGCTTTTGTGTGACTTCACATCACGAGTTCAGTGTTTTTGACAGTGATTATTTAAACATGTGAGCACTGATCTCTTGATCTGCAGTTTGACAGTCCAGCTAAAAATAAATAATTCTGTAACATGAAGACAGACGGCTCGATGCAAATAAGTATGAAAGAAATTTCTATTTACCTCGTGCAACTTTGATAGAGGTTCTGTTTTTTACTGCACATCAAGCAGTAACCAAGTCATTACTTCATTTGTTATTTATACTTTTTATAGAGTATGTGTGTAATACAAGTCCCGTAATATTTCTTTTATAATATTGTTATATTTGTATTTATTGGTATATCCCTTTTAAAGCTTTAAACACAAATTTGAAACTGTTGGATTGTGAATGTTTTATTTGTCCTCATGTTTGTGCACAGACGTTGACCAACTTTGTGTTGTTTTTTTCATATCAATATCTGACTGCTATGAATTCCAACGACAGTAAAAAGTTCCTCAGCTGTTTCCCCCCATGGATCATATATTCCTTTTCATGTCTTCATTAATAATGTAAAATGCGTTCTAATACGTAATGTTGCGTGATCAGTAATTAATAGTAATTTGTGATGAGGCATACAGACAAAATAATCAATGAATCAAAAAATCAACAATTATTCATTTGAATAATTTGTATATTTCCATGATAAAAATCTCTATTGGATTATTAATGAAGTAATATTCAATTCAATTCAATTCAACTTTATTTATATAGCGCCAATTTACAACAAGGTCATCTCAGGGCACTTTACATAATAAAGTCAAGACTATACAAACAGGTAGAGAAAACCCAACAAATCCCCCTTGAGCAAGCCATAGGCAACAGTGGAGAGGAAAAACTCCCTTTACCGGAAGAAACCTCCAGCAGAACCAGGCTCAGGGAGGACGGACATCTGCCTTGACCGGTTGGGCTGAGTGGAAAGTGGAGAGAGAAAAGAACAGAGCAACAAAAGCAACAACAAAACATTGAGCAGGTTAGTAGGACCAGTGCACTGGAGGGCACACAGCGCCAAATCCGGGGACACCTGTGGACAGGGGAGAGAGAGGGGGAAAAAGAGAGGGAGAGAACTACGGGACAAAAAGACACAGAGTTAATGTCATACAGTGGTGACATTATAGATGTGGGGTGAGAGGAGAGAATGAAGAGAAGAGGAAGTGGCACAGTGCAGAGTCCCCAGCAGTCTAAGCCTATAGCAGCATGACTATATCCAACTATAAGCTTTATCAAAAGGAAGGTTTTGAGCCTAGTCTTAAAAATAGGGAGGGTGTCTGCTTCCGAATCTGGACTGGGAGCTGGTTCCACAGGAGAGGAGCTTGATAGCTAAAGGCTCTGCCTCCCATTCTATTTTTGGAAATTCTGGGAACCACAAGTAGGCCTGCATTTTGGGACCGAAGTGGTCTAGTAGGATGATATGGTACTAAGAGATCTTTTAAATATGATGGGGCTTGGCCGTTTAAAGCTTTATAGGTAAGAAGAAGGGTTTTAAATTCTATTCTGCATTTAATTGGAAGCCAATGGAGAGAAGCTAATGAAGGTGAAATATGATCTCTCTTACCAATTATACTGTTGCCAGTTTTTCTTTAATGTCATTGTTGCCTTCAAGGTTTATTTTTAATGGTTTTGGGATCATCATTTGTCACTACAGTAACAACAGTAGTTTCTTTAGTTTAGCTTCCCTCCTCATGGAAAAAATAAGACATAAGAAATCCATTGTTCTGTACAGAGAATGAACACTATTTTATGCATTTTTATATAAGTTGTTAACTTAGCCCAATACAGCCTATAATACCCTCCTATGGCTGCTCTAAATATTTAGAGAGGTGAATTAGGGCCACAAAAAAATATTTGAGTTGAGTTAAGTTCTTAGAATTCTAAGACTTGTTTTACAGTGGCTGTAATCCTGATCTGAAAATATTAATTAATTTATTTCAAGGTGAAAAAACAGGTAGTTTTGTCATTTAGCTCACACATAAAACAAATCTCTAGAACAGCCTTCTTCCACCTACGGAACATTGCCGAAATTAGGAGCATCCTGTTTCAAAGCGATGCTGAAAAACTGGTTCATGCATTTGTTACTTCTAGATTGGACGACTGTAATTCTCTACTTTCAGGCTGCCCCAGTAACTCTCTAAAAAGCCTCCAATTAATCCAAAATGCTGCAGCAAGATTACTGACTGGGATTGGTAAGAGAGATCATATTTCACCTTCATTAGCTTCTCTCCATTGGCTTCCCATTAAATGTAGAATAGAATTTAAAACCCTTCTTCTTACCTATAAAGCTCTAAACGGTCAAGCTCCATCAAACCTAAAAGATCTCCTAGTACCAGATCATCCTGATAGACCGGTTCGGTCCCAAAATGCAGGACTACTTGTGGTTCCCAGAATTTCCAAAAATAGAATGGGAGGCAGAGCCTTTAGCTATCAAGCTCCTCTCCTGTGGAACCAGCTCCCAGTCCAGATTCGGGAAGCAGACACCCTCCCTACTTTTAAACCTTCCTCTTTGATAAAGCTTATAGTTGGTTATAGTCATGCTGCTATAGACTTAGACTGCTGGGGGACTCTGCACTGTGGCACTTCCTCTTCTCTTCATTCTCTCCTCTCACGCCACATCTATAATGTCACCACTGTATGACATTAACTCTGTATCTTCTTTGTCCCGTAGTCGTCTCTCTCCCTCTCTGTCTCCCTCTCTCTGTCCCTGTCCTCAGGTGTCCCCAGGTTTGGCGCTATGTGTCTTACAGTGCACAGCTACTAACCTGCTCAATGTTTTGTTGTTGCTTTTGTTGCTCTGTTCTTTTCTCTCTCCACTTTCCACTCAGCCCAACTGGTCAAGGCAGATGTCTGCCCACCCTGAGCCTGGTTCTGCTGGTGGTTTCTTCCATTAAAGGGAGTTTTTCCTCTCCACTGTTGCCTACAGCTGCTCAAGGGGGATTTGTTGGGTTTTCTCTAAATGTTTGTATAGTCTTGACTTTATTATGTAAAGTGCCTTGAGATGACCTTGTTGTAAATTTGCGCTATATAAATAAAGTTGAATTGAATTGAATTAAATTGTAGTTTAAGTAGTTATGTGTGTTAGCTAACATTGGATAACTAACTTAGTTATGTCTTCAAATGTTTTGTAAAGAGTTACCACGGAAACAACTGTGCGTTCGCTTCTCCCATTAATCTTCTCAGTTCACACTGTGCACATGACTGTCTCCCAAACACTTCTGCAACTTGATTCATCACTTGTGTACTGCTTGTTTAAGGCTTTTCACTGCAGCTAAACAAAGTTTTAATAAGATATGATTTTGATCACTCGACATTTCCTTCCCAGCAGGTTTGTGAAGACACCGTTTTTTTGTTGAGAAACTTTTTATTGTCTAAGTCCTAGAAATGCAACGTACTTTCATTTCATGTCTGATAAACACATCAACCCTCACCACAATAAGTTACTTCTCTAATGAATTGTCAGCAATCCACAAAAAAATCCCTCCGGCTCCATGTTAAGGGAACCACATCATCAGAAGAGCTGGTTTGTTTCAGCATCTGCATGTTTTCTTTTTTCTTCTTACTTTGTCTGTAATCTGTGAAGTGAAATAAAGACACAAGAAAAATCATCTGTCTACTCATCTGTTCTGAGTCAGTAAAATCCAAATCTGCTCTTTTTGCTCAGGTTGGACTTTATAAATGAATTAACACATGAGTTTAGACTGAATTAATGAACGCTGATTCCAGCCAGCAGCACACTGATGTTTAACACTTCTACTGTAGCTACAAACAACGCGGTTGGATTCTAACGCTGGAGGTGTCAAACTAATGAGTGACTTCTGTCTGATTAACACACATTACAGGGTCAGGGACTCAGTTTTTGTCTGAGCTGAAAGCAGAAACCTAGTCTCTAATCAATGGATCAAACTTTACTTAAACTCAACTTGTACATCACCGTTCATATGTGAGTTCAATGCAAAGTCCTTTACAGGTTATTGAAAAAGTGACAAGACATAAATCATGGCAACAATATATGTAAAAACTGGGGAAGTAGTAAGACTAATGCACACAGGGAGAGGAATAAAAAAGAAAAACAATAAATATAACATATAAAACAAAAAAAATAATTAAATGTGAAAAAATAGATGAAACTCTCAAAGCATAATGAAAAATAAAACACATAAAGACATAAAACACTGACATTTATGAAATGGACGTGTCTGAGCATGTGTTTGTTGGTTGGTTAACACATGTGCATCATTACGTCAGTCAAATCAGCAGAGCTGTTCAGCTCCTCTAACTGTGTTATTAATAACCAGTCGGAATAAAACTGTGGAGAAAAATAACACAACTTGTGTTCACGTGAAGGTGCAGACTGGCGATGTTAACACAACAGAGCGAAGCTCAAGTTCAAAATGATTTTTGTCATACGATATTCCACTGATGGAATATGTCCCCTGAAGGGTTCAGGGGAAAGAAAATACCGCTGTTTATTGCTCTGATGTCAGTCATCGGCTGCTCCTAACTTTCACTTTCGTTTTGCTGCTCAGCTGTTTTCTGACTTCGAACCATGCCGTGTTGCACTCGCTTCACCACAGTTTTGTCACCTGATCTCTTCGCCTGCAGTTTGACTATCCAGATAAAGATAAAGAACTCAGCGGCATAAAACCAGACGCCTCGTCGCTCACTTGTCTTCAAATTTGTAAGTAAAATTATGCATTTCCTTTATGTTTTATTGTTGCTACAGTTCCTGTTTTTGTGCGGTATGTGAGGCACTGATGTTTAGAGGTTCGGAAACTACGTCGCTCAAAGTGTTTCCTAGTTATTTCACTGTAACCAAGACATGGTTCTTATAAAGAACCATTCTTTGCCATCAAAACTTTCTATAGAATGAAGTGTATTATACAGGTCTCAACCTATTTATTTCTAAATTTTTCTGCTGAAGAAAACATTTAAAGACTCAAACAAAAAGTCGACCTAAAAATAACATTTCTGTTCAGTAAAGGTGCAAACACACAGATCTTTTTAGAGGGAACATATTTACAACTGTGAATAAAATTAAGATATGTTGGAAATGTACGTGAGTGGAAAGTTGCAAATTGGTTGATTCACCCCTTTGTGATTTGCTTTCCTTTAAAAAAATTTTAAGCTAAACAAAATATGTGTTTACAACATAGTAGATCCAATAGCTCAATACCTACAATAAGGTAATGATGTTTGCAAAAGTTCAGAAGCACAACTGCCTAGTTGGTGGCAGTGTCCTGCTTTAGTCTTCATTTCCATCTAACTGCAAAAAATAACCATCTTCTGACTGTAGCAAGAACTGGCCAACTGAAAAGTGTGGCTGTTATTGTTATTAATATCTCAAACAGCTATCTTTTTAATTTCCAGATCATCGGACTGCAATGATACTCAGTGAACTGCTCCACAGGAATAATGCCCTCAGCTATTTGGGCACATCCATACGTTTACTGGGGAGAAATATATAGTTACTGGCACCATTAACAGATGAGCAGGTAGGATTTGGTGGATTCATAAGCAGGCTATGAACTGTAATAAATACAATGAGGTCATATGAAACCACCGGCTGCTCTCTAATGTTAAAGATGTTTTAAGCCATGGTCTT